>JAPKLX010000093.1:401513-477092 GCA_026898415.1 Leonotis leonurus
TCAGTTTAGTCCTTGTTCCATTGCCCCATCTCTATACCGGTTTCTTTCATCCCTTCCCAAGTCACGGTTTCCCCGACTTCGCTATCCGTAGCGGAGGGCGGGCGTGACATATCTCCAACCCCGTCTTTCAGATTGGATGATTCGGCCGCTTGGGATTTAGGATTACTGTTCCCATGTATCGAGCTGTATTATCTCCAAATTGCATATGATTCATTTTAGATTCATTAATATAGACATTGCCTTTGCATTGGTTAGCTGTTTGGTCTGTAAAACAGCATAGTCGAAGTTATAGAGGAGATGATGCCAGATTTTCAAGGACAACTCTCTTATATAATGCACACGAACACAATGCCCCCTTTCTTCCCCGCTTCTTTTATCCCCGCCTAGTCATGCCCTTGGTGCGTGCGCAGTCCCTCGAGATTTGGGGAGTGATAGAGTCGGCCAAAAAGTGAGTTTAGTGGATGCCGGCTTGGGTGGAAGGTGGGGCGTTGGCTTTATTGGACTAGGCGTGGGATGGCGTTGATGTCGGCCTCTCGTCATATTTTGCTTGCCTTTCAAAAGTTTCACTTTTTCGGTTTCTTTTTGTGCGTTCTTTCCTTTCCTTTGAGTAACTTCTTTACTACTAGAATTCAGCAAAGTAGAATTCTCAACCAATGGGTTAATAGTATCTATATAACAACACGTATCTATAAAGTCAACAGAAGGTGCGGTGTGGCTCCGGTGCGCAGAGAAAGATACTTCTTCATCAAGGACAAATATTTTAATGGTACCATTTTTTACATCAATAATAGTATTCATAGTAGCCATAAAAGGTCTTCCTAGGAGTAGGGTATGCTCGACTCCATCCTCACACACATCTCTTATCTCAAGGACAACAAAATCCACAGGAAAAATTAATCCACCAATTTTAACTAGAACATCTTCAATTATGCCTTTAGGATGTCTCACAGATCTATCCGCTAATTGTAAGCACATAGGAGTGGGTTGCAATTTCTCTAATCCTAATTGTTTAAAAATAGAATACGACATAAGATTAATTCCAGCTCCTAAGTCTATCATGCCAGATGTTGCCTTACCATTGCCTAAAGTGATGTTGATAACGAAGCTACCTGCATCGTGTCATTTAAGAGGTAAGGGTTGTTGCATGATAGTACTTGCCACTTCAGAGACCGTGATTAGTTCTTGCTCGTCGAGTTTCTTCTTCTTTAAGATTAGATCCTTGAAGAACTTGACATAGGAAGGAATGTTCTTAATTACCTTGAGGAGGGGGACATTTACAATCACCTTGGATAGCATCTTATAGAGATCCGCAAAGTGCTGGTCACTTTTAACATTTCTTAACCTACTGGGATAAGGAATGGGCGGGGTATATGGGTTGACCGCCTAATGAAGTTCCTCGTTGGACTGCTTTCTTTCCGCTTCAGGTAGTGGTTTGTCCTCCTTGTTAATTTTTCCTTTGGGGTGCATCTCCATTTTGTTATCCACCACTTTTCCACTCCTGAGGACGGACACTACTTGCACTTGATGGGGTTGCTGACCTTGTCTCAGAATTTTTCCCGTCTGTTGGTTATGTTGCGACTTGTTAACAGCGCCAGAAATATGCCCCATGGTTGTCTCGAGGAGCTTAATTGTGCCTTGGACTCCTCGAGCCTTCTTGTTCTCTAGCATAAATGCAGTTAAAATGTCTTTAATGGATCATCTTTGGGGAGGAATTAGTGGTTGCGGGTGTTACTACACCGATGGTGGATAGAACTATTGTTGCTGCGGTGAAAAAATTGTTGTTGCGGCTGTGGTGGGATATAAGGCTGCGACTGATGCCGATACTAAGGCTGGAAATTCGGAGCTTGGGGTTGTCGATTTTGGAAATTCTGTGCTCCTTGCCCTTAAAATTGTGGCTTCCACCCCGCGTTTTGTTGATTTCTCCATTTGTTTTGCTGAGGGGGTGGCTAAAGCATGAATCCTTGTGCTACATAAATTTCCGCCTCACCTTCGACAGTCATCTCTGTTATTCATTGGCATTCTTCCACCACGTGGCCAAAATCGCCACAAATACTGCATGGCTCAAGTGTAACTTGTTGAACACATGGTGATGGGGTTTGGTTCATCTTCAATTCTTGTAGTTCCCTCATCATGTCCGCCATTTGCTTCTTAAGATCAGGGCTGGTCGTCACTGCACTGGCCTCCATTCGCTGCGGTCGAGAGGATTTTTGTTGCGAACTTGCAGCTAGGGTCTCGAAAATCTCATTCATCTCCTCCGCCGTCTTGACAATAATATTTCCTCCCGCCGAACTATCCACCATAAATTGAGTAGTCTGGAGTAGACCGTCATAGAAGAACAAGCATAGCATCTTCGGTGCCATCTGATGGTGGGGGCACTGCTATAGTAGCTCTTTGAATCTCTCTCACGCCTCATGGAATGGCTCGTCGTGGGCTTATGTGGAATTACGTACCGCTTGAGTTTTGTGATGCGGGTAGTACTTCAACATGAATTTCTCACAAATTGATGCCCAATTTGTAAGTGATCTGGGTTGAAGAGATAGGAACCAAAATTTGAACCTATCCTTCAAAGTGTAAGGGAAGCACTTCAATTTGAGCTGGTCCTTCGTCAGTGAGAGAAGCGGGAAAGTTTGCACCACCGTGCAATATTCTCAGATGAAAGTCAAAGAATCTTCACTCGGGAGTCCATGGTAGGTCGGTAGGAGAGATTGATGGTGTGGTTTTAGCTCGTAATTAGAAATGCGATCGAAAGGACAATAACTGAAGTAATGGTGGCGCCGAACTTGGGCCTAGTGAAGTCGCCCATGTAGCACGGTCTCTCGTCGACAATCTCATCAGCCATCTCTTCGAATAATCGCGGAAGCGAGAATTCGTCAATGCGCTCAATGCCTTCTTCTACAGTGGCTAAGATCTCATGCTTCCGATGTATGTTGTCGATGAAGGGAGTCAAAGGTTCTCTAGCACTGCGGCGACCTTGCATACACAACACTCAACGAACACGTTATGCGTACCATAATATAGAAGAAAGAGTTACACATAATAATTATAAATAAAATAAAATGGAACAATGAATTGAATCGCCTAAAGTCTTCCCCGACAACGATGTTAAAATTTATTCAACTAAAATTGTTTCGAGTCGCTCACAATCTAACGAGGTCGTCTAGCAATGATAAGCCAACCCAAGTCATATTCACAAGGAAGAGTTAGCAGGGCAATTAAACTCTTTGTTCACAAACGAAAGCAAGTAAAAGAATGTTTGAGGATTTTAAGACTAGGCACGAAACATAAATAACAAAAGAATGTAAATCTTAAACTAATGAAAATAAACGAAGAAATGAATTGCCTAACTATGAAAACTTGATGCGAATTGAAAAGCACGCAATTAACTTGGAATTCGGGATTGAAAAGAATATAGAAAGTACTATGGAGTTTAATATCGAAAAGAGCGTAGAAAAAATAAACGAAATAAGAAAACGAAAGCATAAACAAGTAAACGAACTTAATAATAAAAACGAACCCGGAGTAATAAACAGGAGCAAACATGATTAATAATACTGGAATGAACTTGAATCCACAACGATAAACGGAAAGAACTACGAACCAGAATGTTGCAATTGGCTATCTTTCAAAACCGAGTACTAAAACTAAGAACTACTAACTAGAAATTAAAAGTCTCGACCTTAGAACAATAGGTCGAGACGTGCTCAAAATATAAGTGCAAAACGTCTGGAAGAAAGAACCGAAAAAGATCTGGAAAACAATGATAAAAGGTGTCCAATGAATGAGAAAGGCGTTGCTTATTTATAGGCAAGAAGGAGGGTCAACGGCCGCTCAAGGTCAGCGGCCGCTGAGTGGTACGGTGGCGCGTATCGCGGGCTCGGCCATTGGGCCGCTGACCGAGTCAGCCATGGTGTCAGCGACCGCTGACCCTGGCTCACGCTGGCTCTCGCGCGCTCGCTCGGCTGTGGCTCGGCCTTGGCACGCACCACCTAGTCAATGGTGGTCTGCGGCCGCTGACTAGTGCTCTCGGCTCTTATCTTCATTCTCTCGTCATTTCTCGATCTTTTCTCATTCCATTTTAAACTTTAACACTTGTTTAGGGTGTGATCCTGAAACATAAAATGACACGTAAATCGAGCCCGAAACATCATGAAAAATGGGAAAACTACTAGATTAAAGACAACAAATTTACAATTTTAGACGACCAAAAAGAGGCTAAACAGGTTCTATCTATTTTCTGTTGTTCTGCTTAATCAAGATAGCTTGGGGTTGTTTGATGGGGTTCTGTAAACTCAAAATCTTTTTGGGCATCTCCTTTCGATTTTGTTCTATCTTTTTGCCTTTGCCCTTCCCTTGTGCTTTCACAAATTCCATCTTATTGGTTGGCTCGTCTTTTGTGCATCATATGCCCTTCATGTCAGTCTTTCTATATCTTTCGGTGATGTATTCTCTCATCATGTCGTTGTTTTTGTGCAATCTGTTGATGTACTTCTTCTTCTCATCAACTTTCTTTGCCAGTGCGTCATCTCGAGCATGGAGATCATTGATTTTTGCTTTGAGAGTGGTGATCTCCTTTTCTTTATCTGTGATTTGTTCGGACATATTCCTTTCTCGTTTTGTGAAAGCTTTACTGGCATCCTTCATCTGAGTGAAAGTTGTTTCAAGATGCTCATTCTTTTTATTCAAGACTTCAACCATTTCTCGAAGTCTTTTACAATCTTCGAGTGTCTAAATGAACTCATCCCATGAAATTCCTTCTGGGGATTCTTCATCATCACTTTCCTTATATGTCTCTTCTTCTCTAATAGATTCATATATAAGTAAATTAGATGATTGAGAAGGGAGAAGGTTTACCTCGGATTGACCCAATCCGTTGTCCATTCATACGTGGCATTCTCCATCTACTTCCATAATGACTTCTTGAGCAAAGAGAGCTTCGTCATCATCTGATGAAGAGTCTGAGAAGTTCCCGTCGGAACAAGCTGCATTCTCTTTTGCAATCATTGCTTTCCTTTGTTCTTTAAGTTTTATGTCCCTTTTGGCTATGAGTTCTTCATGTTCTAACCCGCTAAGTTCAGGAAAATCAGTCTTGAAGTGACCTTTCTTGTTACAACCAAAACAGGTGACATCATCAAGATTGGCTTTTGGCATATTCGTTGACTTTACCTATTCTAACTGGTCAGGTTTGTCTCTATGTTGTCGGCTGAAATTCCTTCTATCTTTATAGAATCTCTGATGCTTATTAGTTCTAGATTCTAGCTTTCCCAGTCGCTTTGCCATCATGAAAAAATCCATGGTGGACATATCTTTTCTAGCTGTCTCATCATTGGATGTAGATGATTTAGGGTTTTCTGATGAAGGTGCCGCTTTAAATGAAACTTCCTTTTCTTTCTACCTTTCTTGTTGCTTGCTTGACGAAGCTTCTATTTCTTCTTGTATCCTGCGTACTTCAAACTCATTTCCCGTTAGAGCGTTAAATAGTTCCTCAGAAGTCATAATGTTGAAGTCTGGGCGCATATGATAAACAACATAATATACATGCCAACTGAGAGGTAGAGTACGAATAACCCTAAGGTTTAACTCCCTTTGGGTATACTTAGTTTTGTTAATGGTTAAGATTTCTAAGGTCATCTTGGTGAATCTTATCTTCATTTGTTCAATGCTTTCAGATGGTAGCATCTTGAACTCTTCAAACTTTGTCCATGCTTGAGACAACTTCTTTTCCAGCATTTCTTTTGATCCAATGCACAAGTCTCGTAGAGCGTCCCACATCTCCTTTGCTGTTTTGAGATCACGGATGGTAGGAAGGTAGATTCCCTTAACTATGCTAGAGATAATTCCCTTTGCATAGTTATTGAGACCAACTTCCTTCCTTTCCTATGTGGTGTAGTCTCTAGGGTTCTTGAGAACCCTTTCATAGACCACAGAAGCTTCTGGGCCTTTACATCCTTCAATGGTGGTTTTGGTCATATCATAAATAGGTGTGGGTCTGTTCCCAATCACATCCCACATCAGGATGTCTTGAGCTTCGAGACACATTCTTATTCTGAAGCTTCAATCCATGTAACCTGGAATAGAAAAATCCTCACAAACTCTTGCTATTTGGAATCCAAAGTAAGCAGACGGTTATCAAATGAAGTGATATGATATGAGAGGTTTTCAAAAGAATGACCACAGATTGTGAAATATGGTGAAACATATACAATGATCAAGTTAGATACACCGCTCTGATACCACTTGTTGGTCTCGATGAGCAAACTATTGGTGTATGGGGAGGAATACACCAATGTACACTTTTTCGATTCTTGTTTTAAGTTATTACAAAAGCAGAACACCTGATCTCACAACGTAGATTTGTTGAGGATCTAAAATGTCAGGTTCAGTGTTTTAGATGCACAGAAGATGAGGCAGATAAAAGTGTTCAGTTGAGAGTGTTCTGTTCTCAGGAATGAGAGACAGAATGTGCGGAATGTGGTGGTTAAGTCTGTTGTTCAAATTAATGAAAACCTTTTGTTTAACCAAGTGTTCTTTTAGAGGTAATTTATAGTGTATGTGTCACGCCCGCTTTCTACTACGTCTAGTAAAGTCGGGAAACGTAACTAATGAAAGGAATAAATGACAAGTATGGAATTGAATAAGATAATGAGTATTCTTCTTATAACATAAGTCAAGAATTCATCTCGTGAATTCGGAATCAGATATGTTCAGAGTCATAAGCTCATTACATAACATAACTAAATTAGAGAGTTTGAACTCAGTCTATTACATAACGGTCTAGTAGCAGAAATGTAGGATCGAAATGATGAAATCCTACGTGTATGAAGACACGTAGGACCCCCAAGAGTCAGCTACTAGGAGACCGACAAAAAGTCCAGCGTAGCACCCCATCTTCTTCGTTTCTCAACCTGCACGTTTAGAAATACATGCAGGGCTGAGTACAAATTGTACTCAGTAGACACGTGCCGAAATCGCACATTTACATATATAATTGTCATGCCATTTCAAGTGATACATAGGGATTTTTGTCTCTAAAGCACTTATGTTCACCAAAAGCATTTCTTGATAAAATTCTATGTTTGACTGCAGTCCTAATTCTTTGTAATCAACCATATCTGAAGTTTCTTTGTGCCGGGAAACTGGCCCCTTCCCACAGACACTCGACCGGTCAACATCTAGATGACTCACGGTCGTGTGTACACTAGTTCGAGTAGTATATCTAATCTACTGGGACCCGAATTCGATTATAAATAAACAGATAGGCATCATACATAAATCAAAACATTTATGGCAAGACAGTGCTTTGAAAATATCTCGTTTCATTTTGAAGACATGCACACATATTTTTATAGACTGAGAAAAGCCTACTTGAATAGTCTTGTTATAAGAAGCGCAGATCCGACCTTTCGTCGAAATCTTTAAATAAATCTCGAGTGAGATACATTTATCAAGTATATCTAATACTTCTAAGTGTAAGGAAATGTTATCCCTTATTATTTTGAGAATAAATCTGGGGCCTTATAACTCGACTATCATTCCAGTTTAGGGGTTATATTTCTAGAGGTGTCGTTTGATGATTTCTAGGGTCAAACTATGGTTGAACAATTTATTATACCCAATTAATAGATTATTGGATAAATTAAATAAAGGAAGTTCTAATTTAATATATTGATACTTGAATCAAGATAAATAGTTCCAATAGGCTAAGTAAATCTCTATTATCATACTCTAAGTATGATCTACAATTTAATCATCTCTCATGATTAAATTCTAATTACTAAATTAAATTCTCTAAATTCACTTATTAATAATCTATTATTGGACATATCCCAATTAAATTAAATCTTAGTCTATTGAGTTAAATGATTAGTCCAATTATATTAATTGACTAGGCCCAATACTTTAATTAAATTAGTCCATGTGTTAATTGTTTAGGTCCATTCAAATTAATAACCTGAGCCCACTTGGCTAATTATGTTGGCCCATTAGATTTAACCATTTCAGCCCATTCAAAACTTAATGGCTCATTCTATGGGTTTAAATGGGTTTGACCCAATTTGTTTTAATCTGGAGCCCAACAGAATTGTTAATTCGACCTATACAGATTTAGTTCTCGGCCCACGACCCGGCCCTGAACCCAGCCCAAGCTCTAGATTCTTCTATCATACTTCTATCCTACTTCTATCCTACCCTAATCCCTTCCCATTCACCTTCTCCAAATCAGACACCCGCTCTCGTTCCTTTCCTTCCTCGAGACGTCAGTCTTGTCCCACCGTCGCGCCGCCGTCGCTCCTCTACTCTTCTTCAGTGACTTGGCCCCTCCTCGGCACCTTCCCTCTCTCTTCGTCTCTCTGTTCCAGCCTCGCCGCTGCATCGACGAGTCGCATTCAGCGGAGCTCGTGTTTTCGCTGCTGTCTAACTTTCTCAGGTAATTTCTTCCCTAATCTCTCCCACTCCATCTCTTTTATTGTGATCTTAGTTAAAGTATTAGGAGTGATTTGAGATTTCAGATTGGTTTAAATCTCAACTGGCTGAATTTGTCTTATTTTGTTATGAGGAAGTCGATTCAGTGAAATGGAGGTTGGAGAGGGTGGGCTTAAGCTGGGCGGCTCAGCGAGGTTTTATTTTTTTGTCCGTCAGGGCGGCAGCAGTTCTCGGAACCCCCGCGGCTGCTCTGTTTGCCAAACCCAGCAGCTAAGTCTAAATTTCTTGTTTCCATAATTGAGGCTTTGGTGTTTATTTGATTTGATTTTTCTTAATTTGTTTATGCATGGTTTAAGGTTCCTATTTTACAGTTTAATTAAGAATTTTGGTAGAGGATTTGGTTTTGTTCCTTATTGATTTCATTTGGCTTCTTTTTGTGATTGAGGAATTGATTGGGTGGAACCTGGGGCTGGACGGTTTGGTCCTGGTGTGGACGGCTCGGTGGGATTCTGTCCCATGGGCAGCAGTAGCTCGTGGAGCCCGCAGTCATTTGGTTTTGTCAACTAACAGTAGTTAAGTCTCAATTCCTTAAGTATTTCACCATTGTTTCTATAGTTGTAAAGTTGGGAGTTGGTTTTTGTTATTTTAGGTGTAACTTATGTTCTGTAAAACAGTAGTTGAAACCTCTCTATCGGTTCATTTGCTAAGTTTATATTTTATTTTACTTTTGTGTGTTGCATGCTTGGTTTACTAACGTTCTATATGTCTCAATCAGCACAATATGTTCTAATCTTCAAAGTCATGATTAAATGTGCTATTTAGACTGTGTGTCCTCCACATTTTATTCAGTCCATGGGAGAGGCCTAAGCATGCTCCTAGTTAAGGTTTGCACTTGTTCTACAACATGCTTAACTAAATCTGAGATTTCTAAGTTGGAATTACTTGGTACCTCAGAGATGATGGGGCTTTTGAGTTGGGTTTGGGCAGAACCTCCTCTCTTTCGCTCCTTGCTAAGTGTTTCAAATTTTCTCCTTAAATGTGGTGGTGAAGGGGGTTATAACTGTGCTGAATTTACAGAGTCATTCTCAAGGTTTCAGGCTTAGAATTTCTTACCTTAATTCTGTCCTAAGTTAGCTTTATGCTGGTGGAAACCTCCTCTTATGATATCTTCAAGTATCTCTTCTAAAATTTGCTGAGTATTCTTACTTGTTGGTGTAAACTCTCTAATGCATGAAAATGAATGGTATTTATAGGGGAGTGAAGTTAATTAAGGCTGGGGTCTGAGCTCTTGGGTGTTGCTCGATTTTGGTGTTACAGAAAACCTGATTTTTGTTTCATTCGTTCTATGTTACAGGTTTAGCATATGAGGACAATCTGAGAATGCAGTCAACAGGGAGGTTGGAAGATCTGCCTCAAGCAGATTTCCTCTCCCTCTCCCTCCAGTCCTCTTTTTTTCTTAAGGTGTGAAACTCCCTTTTTCTGCAATGTTTCTTCTATTTTGTTTCATTCTACTTAGAGAGATTCCTCTTTATTCTTAGTACAGCCCTTATCTAGGCCTACATCGATCTCTCCATAGCTTCTCACTAAGTATCTCTTGTCTTTTGTTGCAGGTAGAAGATGGCAGCATGGTTTCTCCACCTTGGA
This sequence comes from Leonotis leonurus, assembly GCA_026898415.1. Classification (NCBI taxonomy): domain Eukaryota; kingdom Viridiplantae; phylum Streptophyta; class Magnoliopsida; order Lamiales; family Lamiaceae; genus Leonotis; species Leonotis leonurus. Next base: position 411,576 of record JAPKLX010000093.1, read on the forward strand.
GTGAATTTGCCGATAGGTTGCAGGTTCCTCATCTCTCCTTGATAGAGCTTTGGGCAGAGATTAAGGGCCTTGGGAAGAGAGTAGGGTCTTGGGAAGAGAGGGCAGGGCTGCCCTTCTAGCTTCTTACCCAATTTGTTATGCCCTGCTATGTACTAAATCCTTTTACCTTTGTTTTTGTTAGGAATTAGAAGGTCTTATCAGATTTGTTCTTCCTTCAATTCTTAGAAGATAATCTGTAGCATGTGCTTGCAGCTTTTAGCATATCTTTACTGTTGCCATTTCATACGAACTGTTCCAGATTGAGATGGCACTCCTTATTCTGTATTTTCTCTTTACCCTTGTCTTATTGCTTGCTAAATATAGTATGTAACAGATCTCAGATTTTTAATCCCATGTGTACTAAGACAGGTCTTTGTTAACACCCCATCGGGTGATTGTGCATTTAAATACACCCATCTGAGTTTGTCTTTACATCTACCTATGTATACCTATATATTCTTTTCATAAGGAATATATTAAGGTGGGGTTTAATATTCTAATTTCTTTGAAAACTCTTGATTAATCATTCTAATTCATTCATTAACTATGATTTTCCAAGTTGTAGTTAATTATTATTAACAACTATATCCGCATCACCGATTACTATTAATGCCTTCGTTATCTAGAACTATTAATGATTGTAAAAATTCAAATTTACTATAAATGCTTGTTATTGAATGATATTCACTTATTCTTAATATAATTAATCCATGCATATCGTAGCCTCATATTTATATAAGGTTATCGATCATATACATAATGATTCGCTATTAATTTATAATTAGCGACATCGGCTTATGTTTACAGACTCGAATGCATCAATTATTCGCGAGCACGGTGATATTAAGCTATTCTCATTAACTATCCAACATTTGTTCTCGTAACTCGAATACAGGTTCATAACATTCGAGAGATTTGCTAATTTAATCGGGAGTAAAAAGTCGGGGCATTACAGTATGCAATATCATATGGATTATGAGGCGCAAAAATAACAGAGTCTAAATACGGTAAATAAGAACACAAAATTTATCGTGGTTCGGGTAACACCCCTACGTCCACGACTATCAACCAGATAGTAATTCACTAACTTGTGAATAAATCTCCTCACTTCTTTAGACTGCCAGAGAACCAGTCACTACAACAAAGTCCAAACTTGACTTGTGTAGTGCACGAAGAAAGTCGTGACTTATCTCTTATTGGGTCTACAAAGTTGAGTGTTCTTCCTTAAGCTTGAGGGCTATAGGAAGATAGAACTAAATATTACAATGCTTGTATGCTATATACAATTTAGTTCTAAGTGAGGTGTGAGATCTAGCTTTAGATAAATCTAAGTGTTGCTCAGATCTGGGATTCTAGAGTGCAGAAAAATAGCTAAGTGAGTGAATGATCGCTTTGAATGCTTTGAACACTTGAGAGCTTGAATTTATACAGAGTTTAATCGCTTATGAATCTTTTGTTGTTGTAGAATCCTTTGAGGAGTATTTATACATGTTTGAATCCACGAACTAGCCGTTGGAGAGCTTTGCCACATGAACTAGCCGTTGGAATTGTACTCCTTGTCAGTTATGCGTCCTTTGATACCATATATGATATGGTTGCAGTCCCCAGTATTCAAATTCTTTTACCCGAATAACTATGTGGTAACGAAGCTTACGTGGCACCAAAGTGTATTAAAGGACATATGACCTATTTAGGTAGACTCTCTATTCTTAAGATCATTCCTTGATCTGTTCTTAAGCCTACTGAACAGATCATTCCTTAATCTGTTAAATCACCTCCTGTGATTTGGAAATGTCAAGTAGACTTTATCTGGACAGAACGTTTCCTACATTCTGTGTAGAATACAGAATGACTCGTTCATTTTGTCTTTAGAGTCCTCCAGTACTATTCTATTTATTATGCTCTATAGATACTAAACATAGCTTATGTTCTGCTTCTTTAGAGTTCAGCAACTGAGTTATTCTAAGTCTATTACTGATTCTGATTGGACCAGAGCGTGACTCACGTTCTGTTCCTTTACATTGTGATCTGTAAGAAAACAAAGAATAAGATAATAAGTCTAAGTTCATCTCTTATAGACAGATCTTAATACATATCTTAATATCTTTACAGCGTGGATCAACTCCTTGTACATAATATTTTATCTTCTGAATAGGTAAAAGACTTAAGTAAAAACTTAGTGTGTGTTTCGATATCCATCATCAAAACTATCACTTAGGGTTCCCAACAGATATGTCATAATATTTGATTATCCATGTTAAAATCTTTTTTTTAATAAAATAACTAAGCAATAATTGTGATTGCATTTTATTAATTTAATTTGCTAAGATCACATATGGTCTCCATGAGACGGTCTTTTCGTGAAGTAATTTATTTTGATTCCATGCGAGATCATATCTTACCAGTTCACGTGATAAGATTTCTGTAAGATGGTTGTAAGATGTTGATTGATGGCGATATGACCCCTCCGTTGTGGGCTTAGTAAAGTCAAATAATTTCTTTGGTGTCATGACTCATGGTAATAGCTTAGGTGTAATTTAGCAGTTATAGCAGCATTGCGGCGCCTCTAACTGTTGACTTATATGACCAGTAAAATCGTTTTAAAATTGATTGTGTAATCGACAACACTGCATGACTTGCATGATTTATTTAAAAAAGTATGTTCAAAAGCATGTTTTCTTCAAAGGTTTTGATTATCTACGTTTGAGCATGTTATTTATGATAGTTTATTTGATTTATTCTCAGTTCTGTTAAGCGTGACTTTCCATCCACTTGCCTCGATTCTTGAAAAGAATCACCTTGAGACGGATAATAATTTAGAAATAATCTTCACCGCTAACGACATTAAGTTTGTCCTTGAAGAACCATGTCCGCTAGTTCCTCCTGATAACGCATCTACCAATGCGAGGGCTGAGTATGATAAGTGGATGTGTGCTAACAAGATGACGAGGTGTTACATTATGGCTTCCATAAATGCCTTGCAGCATCAGCATGAGAGCATCAAAATATATGTTGATATCATGTGTAGCCTGCATGAGATATTCAGTATACAGAGTAGGTTGGCCAAGCAAGTGGTCATACGCAATGAGATGAACGTCTCTATGGCAGAGAGTTCATCTATTCGGGACCATGTCCTGAAGATGATAGGCTATTTGAACAAAATCAAGACTCTAGTTGGTCAAATTGACAAAGAGTCTCATATTGATATCGTTCTTTAGAGCTAACCGTTGAGCTTTGAGTCATTCCAGGTCAACTACATCATGAATGAAAATGAGTATATGTTGACGGAGTTACTAGCTGAGCTGCAAACGGTGGAAGCTGTGATTAAAACCCAACCTAAGACTGGGTTAGTAGCGTCGGCTGCTCCATCATCTAGCAATTCCATAAAGGGTAAGATCAAGAAGAAGGGAGCACCGAAGAGTGTTAAGAAGAGGAAGGAGACGGGTGGAATTTCGAAGAAAAAGGAAGGAACTGTAAAATGTTTTAAGTGTGGTGAGAAAAGACATTGGAAATCATACTGTCCGCTTCGCAAGAAGTCGGTGAGCGATCAAAGTACATCTACAGCTTTAGTGGTTACATCATGTTATATGGCTAGTTCTGCCCATTCTTAGGTAGTATATACGGGATCCACTAATCATGTTTGTGGTGATTCGCAGGCCCTCCTGCGATCCAGGTCGCTTAGAGATGGAGAGATTTCCATCTCGTTGGGCGACGCTACGAGAGTGGTGACCGTTGCAGTGGAAGACGTAGAGTTGCAGTTTGCTTATGCTGTTCTAGTTTTATATGACGTTTTATTAGTACCTAGTTTTAGAAAGAACCTTGTTTCGGTTTCTAAACTTGTTTTGGATGGATATTTTGTTTCTTTTGCTGACTCCGTTATTATCAAGAAAAGAGACATGTTTATTTGTTTTGGTACTTTGGTTAACAATTTGTATACTATCTCTACGAAACCCAAACAACGTTTAACTTCAACTTTTAACTTATCTACTAACTCCAAGAAAAGAAAAGCTTGTTGTCTTTCATCAACTGATACATATCTATGACACTTAAGGCTTGGACATATCAACCTTAGGAAGATTCAAAAATTAGTGGAACATGGGCCTTTGGATAAACTCCAAGTGAATCCTGCTTGGAAGGTAAAAAGACCAAGAGACCTTTCAAGGTCAAAGGAAATAGAGCCCAAGATGTGTTGGATATCATTCACTTTGACGTTTGTGGTCCAATGTCAACTTAGGCCAGAGGTGGCATGCAATATTTCATCACTTTCATTGATGATTACTCTAAATATGGATATATCTATTTGATGCACCACAAGTCAGAATCCTTTCACAAATTTAAGGAATATTGGGCACTTGTGGAGTATCATCATGGAAAGATTATCAAGTGTCTGCGTTCTGATTGCAGAGACGAATACCTCAGCTAAGTTTTTGAGCCATCTGTCAAAAGCAGGGATTCAATCCCAGTTGACTGCACCGGGTACACCCCAGCAAAATGGTGTAGCAGAAAGACGGAATAGAACGCTTAGGGAAATTGTGAGATCTATGATGAGTTATGCAGAGTTGCCTATTTCGTTTTGGGGATATGCCCTAGAGATGGCAGTTTACACATTGAACTTGGTACCATCCAAGTTGGTCCCTAAGACACTGATTGAGTTATGGACCGGGCGCCAGCCAAGTCTAAGACATCTCAAGGTGTGGGGTTGTCTAGCACACGTGCTAGAAAAGGATGCCGATAAGTTGGCACCTCGTACTGACTTGTGTCTACTCGTAGGCTATCCTAAAGAGACAAAAGGGTGGGAGTTCTAAAGTCTTAGAGATCGAAAGGACGTGATAAGTACTCATGCTCGATTTCTGGAAGAAGACTATGTGAACAACCACAAGTTCAGAAGCGAGGAAGTTCTCGAGGAAATGAGAGCTATAGTTTCTCCAAATTCACAAGAAACACAACCACCATCAGCACCAAACCAAACACTTGTACCACCTGCAGTTGAGCCTCGTCGTAGTGGGAGTGTTGTTCGTCAACCCAACCGATTCATTGGAGTGGGAGACACATCTGACTCAGTCCCAGGCCTGGATGAATTGGACCAATGGAAATACAAAGAGGTAGTACACGACAAGGACTGTCACCTCTGGAAGGAGGCGATGGAGTTCGAGCTGTAATACATGGTAGACAATGAAGTATACGAGCTAGTTGATATGTCCGATGGCTGCAAGGCCATAGGGAGTAAATGGGTCTTCAAGCGGAAATGTGGACCCGACGACAACGTCATAGTCTTCAAGGATAGACTAGTAGCAAATGGTTATACTCAAAAGGAATGTATCGATTACGATGAGACTTTCTCACTAGTAGTCATGCTCAAGTCTATTCGTATACTCTTGTCAGTTGTCGCACATATGGATTGGGAAGTATGGCAAATGGATATCAATACAGTTTTCCTAAATAGAAATCTTTAGGAAAACATCCATATGCAACAACCCGAGGGCTATGCAGTTCAAGGAAAGGAACACATGGTGTGGAAGCTTAAAAGGTCCATATATGGACTTAAGCAAGCCTCACAGTCATGGAACATTTGTTTCGATCAGGTTATCAAATCCTATGGATTTGATTGGTGCCCTGACGAATACTGTGTGTACAAGAAATGTGAGGGTAAGGCAGTTGTTTTTTTAGTGCTATACGTAGATGACATTATATTGGTCGGAATTGTCAAGAAAGTGTTGTCGGACGCTAAAGCATACCTATCCAGCCAATTTGATATGAAGGATATGGAAGACGTGGGACACATTCTAGGGATCAAGGTCATCTATTACCGATCTAAGAGATTGTTGTGCTTATCTCAAGAGTCTTATATCGAGACGGTACTTAGACGCTTTACCATGCAAGATTCCGAGAAAGGTTTCCTACCCTTCAGACATGGAATCGTTCTTTCTAAGGACATGTGTCCCTAGACACCTGATGAGATAGAGGAGATGAGACACATACTTTATGCTTCTGCAGTAGGTAGTCTCATGTATGTTATGATGTGTACTAGACCGGACATCTGCTTTGTCGTAGGCATGGTAGCACGATATCAGTCTAGCCCTAGAAAGGGCCATTGGACGACGGTAAAGAACATACTCAAGTACCTTAAACAGACTAAGGAGTACTGTTTGGTTTACCAGGCTGATTCATTATGTCCTTTGGGTTACACCGACTCCGACATTTAGACAGATCGAGACTCAAGAAAATCTACCTCTGGATATGTGTTTACTTTTGGAAGTGGAGCCATGACATGGAGGAGTGTGAAGCAGAAATGCATCGCAGACTCCACCATGGAAGCTGAGTATGTAGCCGCATTTGAGGCCGCAATCGAGGTCACAAAGGAAGCAGTTTTGCTCAGGAGCTTCTTGATGGACCTGGATGTGATTCCGAGTATGACGACGAGTATCATGATTTTTTGTGATAACTCTGGTGCAATGGCAAACTCAAGGGAACCACGGGCCCACAAGGAGAGTAAACACATAGAGAGGATATATCACATCATCTGTGATATAGTGAGAAGAGGCGACATAGTGGTGACGAATATTGCGTCGGAGGACAACCTGGCAAATCCCTTCACGAAAAACCTGAACGAGAAGACGTTTGAGAGGCATGTAGAGGGATTAGGAGTACGATGTATAATACACCTGCTTTAGGTATAAGTGGGAGAGTTGTATGTCATACGACACAGATTTGTATACTCTAAAGCATGTTTGAGTATAAGTGGGAGATTGGTAGGGTTTGTATACCTCAAAGCATTCTTTAAGCTTAGACGATGTATCTAGGGGTGTTCATGGTACGGTTAGAATCGTGAACCAAATCAAATCAAACCGTATTTTTTAGGTTTGGTTCGGTTTGTGGTTTAAAATATATGGTTTGGTTTAAAATTTTATGAAACTATGATTTACGGTTTCAGTTTGGTCAAACCAAACCGCAATATAATTATTATACATATTAATGTATATAATTAAAAACTTAAACATAATATAAATTATGTATGTATATTGTATATCATTATTATAATATATTAATTGAATTAATATTTTGTTTATATTATTTTTTAAATAAAAATAATTTATTTATTTTATTTGTTAAGAGATAAATTATTAAATTAGAATAATTGATTATGTAACAAATCTATATATATATATATATATCTTAATTTCTTCTTCTTTACTTACTCTTTATAACTATATATCTCAAATTTTTAATTAGTAGAAAAATATATAATTTTTATTAGTTAAGTATATGTGTTATATTAGTATTGACATTTTTTTATACGAAAAAAAATGATACATAGGTGATAATAAATTTTATTTATCAAATTTTTATTTATATTTTTATTTATTTACTTTTTACACCACAACGAATAAATACTCAATAACTATACATTACACGAAAATCAATAAACACATCATATGATAATTAAATAATAATAAACTGAAAATCGAACCGCATCACACTGTATTAATTCGGTTTTGTTTGGTTCGGTTTTGAAGTTAATTCAGTTTGATTTGGTTTCACCAAAATTATAAATCGTATTTTATGGTTTGATTTGGTTTTCGTATAAAACCGCACCAAACCAAACCGCGAACACCCCTAGATGTATCACACTTGTTTTTCAGTTTCATTTTAATGAGAATAAATGTTTCTATCATTAATTTTTTTATTTATTATCTTTATATATTAAATTGAAATCCATTTACTGCAATTGTAGACTATGTGGTGGATCGCTGATCACATAAGGTAACACAGTCCGATCATTTGTCCTATAAAGTCACAGTCTAGACAGACTTGGACAGTCTAGTCGGTAAAGGCTGCGATATCATTTCGATGCAAGAGCTTACCTTAGCCCGCAGAAAGATATCGGTATGTATAAACTGATACATATGTTTTGCGTATACATATTGAGAGATTTCACGGTGAGATAAGTTTTATATATTGTTGCTTAGAACGAGGTCTCGAAAATTAGTTCATTTCTTAACTGTGATGATGACATTAGTATATGCGGTTGATACGCTGCTTTGATTCATCTACGCTTGCAGATTTTTCGCAATCCTAAACAGTGATGTCTTGGGCGGTAGTGATTAGTTTAGCTAGAAGTGCATGATTGTCAGCCGAACAGAATCGTATCTCGATTAACACGAGTTGATTAAATCCACGTGAGGCGTTTAGAAAGGTTTATTGCATAAGAAACCCGACAGATTGGAATTTATTCTGTATGTAATAATTAAGGTCTGAACCAGATCACTCGCGAATAAATATATAAATTAATTGTGATTTGTCAGCAAACTCAATTAATTAATAAATTGAGTAACTCTTAAACGCGGGAAATAATTACTGACAAGAGGATTACATCCGTAATTTGGATAGATTAAGAAGAGTTCAATATTTACCCTATAGTAGAGTCGATAAATATTTATAATGGAATTACACTTTATTGCATTTCCATAGAGTAATTAATTTGAGGTTAAATTAACTTGAATTAATTAATTCATGTCTAAGTAAGGAATTAATTAAGTTTAATTGGGTCCAAAAATAACTTGAAAATTAATTTAATTAAGTTATGGATTTGACCAAGTCAAAATTAATTTTTAATTATTCAAATTTGAATTTGAATTTGAATAATAGATAGAAATACAGAGAGATAAAAATGGGAACTTAAATTCTATTATTTGAGATCTTATCTATTCACCTTAGAAACCCTAAGGACTCTTTCGAATCCCGACCATTTACTGAGTCTCTGCCTTCGTATATTTGCGCAGGACTTTTCATATATCACGTAAGTTTGACATTTCAACATAATTAGTAACGTATGCAGTAAAAATATTAGCAATTACATTTAACTATAGTAGACATCCCTCACCTGATAAATACTTTCACATAATACTCGGAACATCATAAACAATTATAATGTTGGGAACCTTTTTGATGATTGTGGAAATCATTATTTATATGTTTTGATGATGCGAAACCATATTATATATATGCATAATATTATATATGCAAGCATTCTTAACGAGGACAGATCGATAGAAGATCAATAGCAGATCGATGGACAGCTAGCTGGTTATAAACTCCAACAGCTAGACATCAACAGAAAAACACTTCAACCAGAAAGTCTCAAACCAGCAAGTTAAACCAGCAAGTCTCAAAGCAGAAGGCTAAACCAGAAAGTCTCAACCAGCAAGTTAAACCAGCAAGTCTCAAAGCAGAAGGCTAAACCAGAAAGTTTCAACCAACAAGTTAAACCAGCAAGTCACAGACAGAATGCTAAACTAGAAAGTCTCAACCAGCAAGTTAACTTTAACAGAAAGTTGAAACAGAAAGGGTCAACCAGAAAGTTAACTTTGACAGAGAATTGAAGCAGAAAGTCTCAACCAGCAAGTTAACCTTAACAGAAAGTTGTTCAAACCAGAAAGAGTTGAACCAACCAGACAGAAGTGGCAACAGATCGATAGAGCTATCTAAACCAGCAGATGACATTTGCCACGTCAGTATTAAAGCCCATCCATTAAGAATTGGAAGGAGAATCACTGATTGACATGAAGAAGGAAAGAAATCACTATCGATCTGCTTTCCATACATAGAAGATTCAGTCAACAACTCTACAAGGAAAGAAGAGATATGGTGAATATCATTGATTGGCAATCAAGCATCAATCTCACGCCAATCAACAACGGCTAGAATTCTAAATTCAAAGCCTATATAGTTGAAGATAAAATCTGGAAAAGGGTACAGAACACACGTGAGCTATACAGCTTTTATCCTTCCAAGTATTCTGCATTCCAGACTTAGAGCTTCAACATCTTGTGATTCTACATCACACCAACCACCTCGATTCAAGTCTGTCTTGTCGAGAGAAAGAAGATCACCCTGCTAGCTAGTAGTTTTCTAGTGGTAACGTAGAGGTAATCTGTTGTAAAGGGACACGACCCTTATTTCGTGCATAAGTATCACTCTAGTTGTGATTGGTACTTGTGACTCGTTCTCCACGAGTATAAAGAAGCAGAGTATCCTAGTAGTGGATAATCTGGTCTAGTTTTGACCAGATCGTGGACGTAGGGATTTCCCGAACCACGTTAAACACTGTGTGCTTTACATTCCTGTATTCTTTATGTTTCAGTTGTTTATTATTCTAACGCCTGCACTATCATATAATCTGTATTCTCAAATAATCTGCTTAAACGATCTGATTAAATCCTTAAGTTTTCATTAAAAAGAGCAACCTACTCAACCCACCATATTCCGCACACAACACTTACAGAACTTTAAGATCACTCTTGATCTGCTATTAAGTATTATTCACGAGAGTATTATCTGGACAGATTGATATCGATTTGGTGATCGATCTGGTCTGTCACCTCTGGCAATCTCACAGCGAGAAAGCTTAAGCTCTCTATCTAAACTGTCAAGTAAAACTGAAAAGTTAGTATTTGGTGTATTCCCCCCCCCCCCCCCCCCCATACACCAAACCTTGCTCTTTCAGGACCAACATATAAGATCACAAAGTAGCGCATAGAGGAACCCTAATAAATCTTAAGTAGGTGGGAGTGTAATGACCCGTAAAAATATTTTCAAGTTTTCATGTATCAAAAATTTGCGATAACAAAATTTCGTTGGTTTATTTAGATGTTGATTTACTAATTGATATTAGTAGCAACCATTTCTTTTATTTTCGTATGCATTATAACCATGGTGTATTATAATTGTTATGCGAGTAAGTTAGATGATGTAATTATTTAAAGAGACGTACTATCATTATTTCGGTGCTTGATAGTTAGTTAAATTCGAGCAAATGATTGAATTACTTGGCAAAGTATTCCACAATTAGTTGTGTAGTTATATACCTTATATAGGAAGGGAATTATGGTTTGTATTCTTATTAACTAGTTGATTCTATAATTATAAGATTAGTATATTAAAATCTCGTTAGGATAATCTGTATACTATTTTGAAGTTTTAAATTAGCATGTATATATATAATAGTAGGATGTTAGTAATTATATTACTGAACCAACATCTTAAATACTCACCAGCCACAAAGTAATATTGTACTAGAATATGTATAATTACATGTAGAATACATTAGTTCCAAATCAGCAGCCACCGTGAATTACATAGATATAGGAAACTCATGATATTACATCTAGAACAAATTAGTCAAGGATGGGAAAGCAACAAGATCTGTGAAGCAGATTTAGTTCCTAAGAAGTTATTGTAAAGAAACTAGTTACTGCACACCACTACTCAACTCTCTGTACCATCAGCTGAATTGGAAAAGGGAAAACAGAATAAAGTAAAGGCAAGGAAAAGGGACAGCAGTAGTCGAGCTACTCAGCTTCACCACTCCAGGATTTTACCTGCAACAATAGGAGATATCACATTAATGGAATGCCCCATAAGTCAATGAAAATCAAATCATAGCAAAGCACTTGAGAATATAGCTGTGTGATAGATTGATAGAGTGAGTGTATAGATGACTGTTGATAGAGTAAACATCAGCTCTATTACTTATACTGCAGAACTAAACCCTTCTCTACCTTACAAAAAAGAAAGACTCTTACGTTGTAACCCAACCTAAAAGAAGAAACACTCTCACGCACATATTCCCTCAGCATCCAGTTCATTTCCATCTCCCACGCAGCAGCACTCACCCACCAGAAGAGTTCTTAGTCATTTCCAACCCAAGGTTCAGATTTAGAAACAGTAAAGGTAAGTTTGGTATTCATCTTTTCAGTCTAAATACTGGACCCTAGCTGAAACACATCGTTTGGTTCTTTTCAAAGACTTCAGTTTTTCACTCAATGAATCTATTTTTGAATAGCTTTACCCACGCTCCGAAGATACCCCGAGTCACCCCTGTTCAGAAACCTCATAGATACTAAGGTAAACTTAGACTCTAACCATTCAGTAGTATTCATTGTAGTGCTATATAGAGTTCAGAGATTGGTTTAAACATGCAAAGTGTAGAATTTCAAATAGATTTCGAACCTAAGAACAATGCTTACTGACTGCAGAATGTTAATATAGCAATATATATATATATATATATATGAGTTTATGCAAAGGAAGAGAACTGAACCTTAGACCCCAATTCTTTTCACAGAACTAATGAGCAATGAGATAGGAAAAAGAAAAGAGAATTTGAAGCTCTAACTATTAAGATCAGATTTTACAAACCTATCACTTAGAATGACTAAGAAGTCATTTAGATTTTCAGGTTTTAGAAAAACGCATTTAGACTTGCAGAACAGAACACATAGATATGAATATATATGGATTCTGTCTTAGAACTAGAACTTATGTGATTATCATTTTATACCCCAGAAACTACAGGTATATTTATTATGTGTACTAACTCCAGAACTTGATAAACCAAATCAAGTTAAATTAAAACTCAGTAATTAAAAACAGAAGCTACCTCATGGGAATTCAATTCCCAGAACTTTCTCCACGAACCAACCCCAAAACTCGGACCAGAAACCAAATATTGTTTTCCTCATTCAGAACAAGAATGAAACCCAGTCAGTAAGAGATTAAAATTCAATAAACCAGAGCTTTGAATTATTAAATAAACTGAAGTCTTCCATATTTTCCAAACCGTAATAAAAAGAAGAAGGCAGAATAAAGTAAGAGTAAAATTAATTCGTTGTATCGGTTAAAATAGAAAACGTGAATCAAGATTTTGAGTTCTACAGAAATCAAAGGGAATAAAAACCTAAAGTACTAACATTCCAAAATTTGAGCCCAAGTTCAAATCCTTGCTTGTCAAATTCCCGAAAACCAGAAATTGGGGAGAAGAAAAAGCACATACGCCTTATGAACCCTAAATTATAAGAACAGAATTTAAAGGTTCTACCTGGGAGGGAGAAACCAGCGCCTGAAATTCAGAAACACTCCTAAGATTACCCCACAGTCAAATTGCCCTGCCACAGATCGAGTTGAGATCAGAGTGTAAAGATTTAAAGGACAATTTGGGGGAGGGGATCTTCTTTAAAACAAAAACTGGAATTTCTAAAACTAGAAGGAAATTGAAAGAAAGTGGAAACTTTACCTTGAATTCGCTAGAGAGCAGAACTCGCCGTTGCATAAATCGAGAAGGAGCGAGCAGCTGTCGAGAGGGAGAAATCGCAGTGAAATAGAAAGAAAGCGAAGGGAAGGAGGAAGGAGAGGAACGACAGAAACGAGAGATGGAGAAAGGGAGCAGATGGAAGGTGTCTGTAAGGAAGAATTGGGACGAGAGGCGAGAAGAGAAGGAGAAATAGGGTGAATGGATCTAGGGTTAAGTGTTAGGCGTGAATGAAAGAAAAAAAAAAGGGGCATGGACTGGGGGATAACAATCTAGTAATGGACTGTAGAGTATTAAACGAATGGGCTAGGGTAGTATAGAAATGGAATTTGGCCCAACGCAAGAATAAAACCTGGGAATAATAATAATAAACGGGCTGGAATCCAAATAAAAATCTATCGGGTTGCAAAACGAATAATTTTGACGAAATGAATGTCTTCGTTTCATAAGACGAGCTTTAATAAAATAATTAGAACAATTTAAGAATTTACTTAAAATAATTAAATCTTTGATCTTAGGGAATTAATTGGTTTGTCTATGATTAGTCAAATTGACCCCAACTTATTAAATGAACTGAGTTATAGATGAAAGACAAGATTTGTAGACGGATTTCGATCCTATGTATTCATAAGTGGTCATTTTAATTATACTAACTTATAGGAGATTAGATTAGAACTTTCGACTTAGAGCTAGATTGGTTCGAGTAAATTATCTCGACAGCTGTTAGTAAACTAATTAGAAATAATGAGATGGGACAACTCGAAAAGTGCTAAGGAAAATTTGTTAACTCGAGAGTTAATTGGAATCTTCAATAATAAATTGGATTCACTACTAGAAACTCAATTCTAAATTGAGTAGCATAATCAAATAAATTATGAAATAATAGCGTATTATTTCATTTTGATTCTATAAGACAAATTAATACTCACGAAGAGTATTTTCCCTCTTAATTACGATTAAGGTTCGGCGAAAAGGAAATCCAGTCGATCTACACCAGATTATCGTTAGACGAAGAAGCAGTTAAGGTAGGCTTTCTTTTACAAATCAAAATCGTATGCGTTGTACCAAAGTATAATTTTCGTTATAGAATGCTTAGAATTTTTAAATGATATGAAGTATTGCATTGTCGAAAATGTTTATATTTTGGTATGATGCGTATCTGTTGATATTAATCGATTTCGGGCTTTTAAAGATTTATATCTTTTAAGGCTAGTGTACACCAGAACCGTGAGTCATCTTAGCGGGTTGGCCGGTTCAGTGATCGCGGAAAGTGGCCACTTTCCCGACACACAGAATTACAGATATGTTTGATTACTCCAGAACTTAGACTGCGCAGTCAAACTTTTAAGATCACAAGAATTTTAGTGAACATAGGTTCTTTAGTGACAAAATCCCTATGTTGCACTGTATTACGACAATTGCAGATATATCAGTACGAATGTGATTTCGGCATGTGTTTACTGAGTACTTTCGTACTCAGCCCTGCATATATTTATAAATGTGCAGGTTAAGTCGTGATGACGAAGAGGAAGGCTCAGCGGTGGTTTTTGTTGAACTTTAAATGTTTTTACTCTCGGTGGTTTATATGTCTTCATACATATAAATCTAGATATTGATCCAGTTTCCGCTGCCAGATTGTTGTTTTAGATCCAAGAACTGTTTAGCTATCTGTTTTGCTTTCGAACTATGTAGTTCAGACTTGTAATTGTTCTCCGTTATTTCATTCGTGGCGAACTAAGTATTTCAAACTTCGAAACTCTGTTGATGTATTAGGGGTGTCCGTGACACTTAAACTCTATCGAAATCTTCCTTTTTGTTGTACGTTCACGAATCATCCTTTTATCAATGTTTTCGTTTCGTTTGTTTATCCGTATTTCCTTTTAGTCACGTTTTCCTCGATTTTACTTAGAGAAGTGAAATGGAGATGTGACAGGGAGAGAGCAATTGAGGATGTAGAAAATAAATGAAAGTTTGAGATATATATATATATATATATATATATATATATAGGGTTTGGTTCAGGTAAAAAGTAGTATTTTGGTAAAAAATAGGAAGTGATCTACACCCTTGATTGGATCAAATCTAATGGCTATTATTAATTCGCGCATTTCACACACACTGTGTGTTGAACTGTTGTTTGACACTTTAATAAGGGCAAAGTTGTCAAATTTTCAACTGACAGTTTTTGGAAAGATTTTTAAATAAGAAAGTGGCGAAAATTAAAGACAAAATACCCAAAAAATCGAAAATCATTCCTCCCAAAAAAAGATTCGATCTTCTCCTTTGTTTCAGACGAAAATGGTGAGAAGAAGCAGACGACGGCCGACATCAGACGAAGAAGACGACGATTTCGAGATTCCACTCACTCCCAGCAGTCGCGCGGTTCAAAGTGTGAATAAACGAAGTTCAATAATCATTCTACCCATAAAAAAAATGTATTATATATACTGTTAATTGAGTAGAATTGTAGTATTTGTGTTTATGCGTTGTATTAGAATATAAAATATAGAATTGTATAAAACAATCAAATGCATTGTTATATTCATATAAATATAGTAGGTGTAATTAAGTTGAATTGTAATACTATTATTTATGCATTGTATAAAATAGTAAAATGAATTGCTATATTCATCGTAGTATACACATCTATTACAAGCAATGCAATTAGTGTAGATTAATAACTCAAAACAAAGTTATATGCTAATTCAATTCTAAATAACATAACTGTTCAACTAGACTCCGAACCTTCACTCCCCTTCTCCATCATTTACACGACCTGCAACTCTGCAACTTCGAGATAATGGCGATCTCCTCCCCCACCGAAATCGGAGATATGGAATTGGATTTGCCAGACATCGAGATACGAGAAATCCGAGCCCTGCGGCGACGTGGGAGGCGGCGGTGCTTTGGGGCCAGAATTGAAGAACGAGAGATGGGTCTTCGCCGGCTTGGGGGAATCGTTGGATTTCCTGAAGAAGGGGAGCGATGCGAAGTGGTGGTGGGTGTCGGAATTGCATGGCCATGTCTTCTGCTTCATATTGCGGCGGCGAGAGGTGGCGGTGCGGTTGCATTCAAATGAAACGTGATAGTGTGTGTAGTGAGAGTGATGTATAAGCCAATTCCAACACCTCCTGTACAATATAACCGCACATCACTTCCTTAATTAGTGGAATTGATTTATTTTCTCTCTCATGTTATTTTTACATAAATGTCCCTTGTTGAACTGTCAAACAACAACTCAACACGCACTGTGTGTGAATGTGTGCGAAAATCCAAGATTTAAAATCAACCGTCCGATTTGGGTTAATCAAGGGTGTAGATCATTTCCTATTTTATACAGAAAAATCACTTTCTATATGATCCATATCCTATATATATATATATATATATATATATATATAGGAGTAGTGAATAGGCTAGGGTTAAGATTATATAATAATAAAATAATATATAAGACTCCTTAAAAATATAACAACTCTAACTAAAAGATGTTTTTCAAAATTTTAAATTAGTCATACAAATTCAAAATCCACAATATTAAATATATATATATATACATACATATATATATATATATAGCTTTTAAAAATCTAGGTCATTACATTCATTGCCCTATATGAGGACAATGCAGTTTGTATTGCACAAATGAGTAGTGAATATGTTAAACGAATTTTAACAAAACACATATTACCTAAGTAGTTTTATCCACATAATCTTCAGAAGAACAACGAAATTGCAATACATAAAATTCACTTCAGTAATAATCTTGTAGATTTGTTCACAAAATCCCTTCCTACGTTAACTTTTGAAAAATATGTTTAAAATATTGGAATGCGTAAATTTAGAAGATTATTATCTTGAGGGGATCAAATATTAAGAAATAACTTTGAAAATTAGACCTAAATGTCTACATTACGCCTTGAAGGATGTATGTTGTACTCTTTTTCCGTTACCAATTTTTTTCCATTAAGTTTTCTTGGTGAAGGTTTTTAATGAGAAAACAAATAATGAATATGTATATGTTGGGAACCTTTTTGATGATTGTGGAAATCATTATTTATATGTTTTGATGATGCGAAACCATATTAAATATGCATAATATTAAATCTTCATTTAAAAGAATCAACACTTTGATGTTTTGGAAACCAGGTAGTCATTGTCATCTTTTAAGGAATATCTTAAGTGTAATAGAAGCAGATCGTTTTTAGTGTATAAATAACGATCTGTCTTATTCTTGTAAAAGATATCCTGGACACAATGATTGCTAGAATAACAAGTGTTTCCTCAATGTAAGGCAGCCAGCTCCTCATATAGTGAGCAGATCGTTTTTGGAATAAATAACGATCTGCCCCTCATATGTAGCAGCTCGCTGTCATCTTACTTGTTTTTGGTTTCCTCTAGTTTATTCTTTATCAGATCACAAATGTAAAAGCAGCTTGAAGTTTCAAGCTGACTTATAACGATCTGACTCTCTAGACTAGAACTAGTTTTTGATAAGTTATACTCTTCAAGTGTTTAAGCAGCTTGTCTTTCAAAGTCAGTCCGCTGCTTGAAACTAACATCAGATCGTTCTTTATCCATTACAAATGGATGAGCAGCTCGTTACTAAAGGACTACAACAGCCCGCTGCTCAAAGCCTTCATCAGATCGATCGTCGTTCCAAAACGATGAGCAGCTCGTTCCTGGCTATTACATCAGCCCGCTGGTATCACAAGCAGCAGATTGTTTGGTTCAAAAACAATCTGGTCATTACAACTCAAAAGTGGAGGAAGCTATAATCTACCTAAATTGATAAGCCTACCTGTCCTATGCCACGTCAACATCCACGTAGGACAAACTCCAACGGATAGAAGTACAGTCAGCAGTCAACGGTCAAAAGAGCATTTAATGCTTACTGCAAAAGCTGCAAAGACTTCCAACGGCTATAATTCAAATAAGCCTATAAATACTTCAAGCCTTCTTCAGAAATGGTGTTCGTGAGTTCATGATATTGCCCAGAAAAAGCTACAACGCTACAAGATTCTCTCCAGTTTTCCATTGATTTATTCAACACTAGATATAGATTATATACATCCTTGCGTGTTGTAAATTAGAGAGAGATCACCATTTTTCTGAAGATAAACCCGCTAGAACTTACATTAGTTTTGAGCCTACAAAGCCCATAGTTCTAGTTTCCTCCATAGCCAAAAGCTCGGAGGAAGAACGATTATAAAACCGAACCCAGATCTCGTACTCGACGAGTTTAAACAAGAGAGTTGTAATCTCGTACTCAACGAGGATAAATAAGCGAGTTTTGGCTCGTACTCAACGAGGATAAATAAGCGAGGGATCCAAGGTTAAGGGATTCATCGATCTAGCTTTGATCGATCGTGGACGTAGGGGGTTTCCCGAACCACGTTAAATATTGTGTGTTCTTTTATATTTTGCATTGCATTACTTTGATTCTTTGTTTATCACTTCACCAGCGAGCTGTTACCCAACAGCGAGCTGTGCATTTGAATCAACTTCTTAAAGAACACTCGGTATAAACAAAACATATTTTCTAAGTGTAAGAGCAACCAACATTCACTAAGCTTCCGCACACTATCTGTACTTGGACAGATTGTCTGGTAAGCTCCAGCCAGCTGCCAGTCCATCTGTTCCTTAACAGATTACTCACTCTGAGTTGAGAACTTACTTGAGCAGCTGGATATCTCTCTACATTAGAGGAGATCGATCTGCTATACCAAGCGAGCTGTTTATGGAATAAATAGCAAGCTATCTCAACATGTTGTTCTAACAGCCAAACGCGAAAAGTTGGATTGTGGTGTATTCCCCCCCCCCCATACACCACACCTGCTCTCCCGGGACCCAACAGTATATATGTGTGTGTGTGTGTGTGACATATACTCTTTTACTCGACTGTTAAGATACTCTTTTACTCGACTGTTTTTATCTCATAGAATTTTACTGTTTGGTTTTTAATGAGTTATGTACAACACGCAATAATGTACAAGGTGAGTTTTATAAATAATATTTTTATGTAGACATTACTATTAGAATATTTATGTATTTATTAATTATATACATTTTTTGTAAAGTGGACATACTTTTATATATATATATATATATATATATGGATGGTTTCAGGTAAAAAGAGGACAAATGGTAAAAAATAGGAAATGATCTTTCCCTCCATTACAATATTGTGATTGATCCCTTAATTTTCGAAAAATAGGTTTGAAAACATGTTGCAACGTTAAATTACAATGCAAGAAGGGCATTTAGGTAAAAAAAAAATCGGCGGTTCCTAAGATCAAGGGATTCAAAAATTGATATGATACCATAAATTACGAAACTATAATAGGAAAGAGAAAAACTTTCCCAACCGCCGTTTGTTTATTGTTGCACTGTATATTCATGTAATTTGCATTAGATATATATGTAGTGTTGCACTGTAAAGTAGGGGTGTTCGCGGTTTGATTTGGTGCGGTTTTATACAAAAATCAAATCAAACCAATATTTGGTGTGTTTTTGTTGTGTTTTTACACGACTTTTTTAGTCTCATTTCATAGCTTTAGGTTCATTTTATGTTATATTTTGGTTTGTTTTTACGTCCGGTCTCTGTAATTGAATGTAGGTTATTTGGTGTGAAACTTGGTGTGAAATGGAGATGTAAAGATGAAACATGGATAGCATGGGATTAAAGTTCATCTCGATAGGAGTCCGTAGCCGCAAACGGATCAAAAATCAGAGTTCAAACGAGGGAGAACGGGCCGAAATAAAATTGTTGCGCGCAGAAGGACAGCAACTGATAGCCAGCGGCCGCTGGTTAAATCAAACAATGATTCCAATCGGAAACGTAGGAATCATATTCGTGGTTGTTATTGATTTTCCTATTATGTAATTCGAATACGTAAGTTAGAATTACAGCTTAATTGTCGACTACAAAAGTTAGTAATTAAGCAACTTTAGGAAATCATTAATTAGCTTCGGATCATTTTTTGTAGTTGAGGAAATCCTATTAGGGTAATCTAATGCGAGAGTTTTGATTGCAGTCTAATTGAGAACACGTAAGTGCTTAGATAGACAAACTTTTAGGAAGTCCTTGATGAACGAACAATAGCATGAGTAGAGGAGCATGATTTAATTAATTGTAGGTTTTCTGAATTCTAGGCCCTTCAATCCCGAATCCACATTTTTATTTTGTTTATTGTTTTCGTTTTATTTCTTATTCCTCCCGTTTATCTTTATTAGAGTGTTTAGGATTTTCTTTTTCTTGTTTTAATAACACTTAGGATTAGAGACGCCCTGTTAAGCTTTCCATCGAGATTCGACCGGGGTTAGCTTGTCACGTGCAATCGACTTCGTAATAATTTGCGAGAACCTAAATTGTACACAATTTAGGCTAAAAAACCATAAAATACGGTTTTTAATTTTGGTGAAACCAAACCAAACTGAATTAACTTCAAAATCGAACCAAACCAAACCGAATTAATACGGTTTGATGTGGTTCGATTTACGATTTATTATTATTTAATTATCATATGATGTGTTTATTAATTTTCGTGTAATGTATAGTTATTAAGTATTTATTCGTTGTGGTGTAAAAAGTATTATCACCTATGTATCATTTTTTTTGTATAACAAAAAAATGTCAATACTAATATAACACATATACTTAACTAATAAATAATAAAAATTATTTAAAAATTATATATTTTTCTACTAATTGAAAATTTGAGATATATAGTTATAAAGAGTAAGTAAAGAAGAAGAAATTAAGAAAAAAATAATATATATATATATATATTGATTTGTTACATAATCAATTATTAAAATTTAATAATTTATCTCTTAACAAATAAAATAAATAAATTATTTTTATTTAAAAAATAATATAAACAAAATATTAATTCAATTAATATATTATAATAATGATATAGAACATACATACATAATTTAAATTATGTTTAATTTATTAATTATATACATTAATATATATATATAATAATTATATTGTGGTTTTACAGTTTGCGGTTTGGTTTGGTTTGGTTTTTATTTTTTAGGAAACCAAATTGAAATCGTAAACCATAGTTTCATAAAAAAAAATTAAATCAAACCATATATTTTAAACCACAAACCGAACCAAAACTCAAAAATACGGTTTGATTTGATTTGGTTTACGATTTTAATCGTACCATGAACACCCCTACTATAAAGTTACGTAATTTGCTTTAGACATATATATATTGTACTACCATTTAATTTTGGTAGTTGGAGAAATTATGGGATAACATAATCTTCTAAAAATATTTGAAAATTCTCCAAATTTCGAATTACAAGAATTTTAATTGGGAAACGCAACCGAAAACGACTTCATCGCATGCAATACCGATTTACGCCATGTTGATTCACAATCAAACATCTGATGTATTACGTTATGTTTATTAATGCATTGCAGTTTGTACAAAATATAAATTGGTTGGACTAAAAACATTGCATACTAATCTAAAATGACAATGCAATTTATATGTATATGTCAATGCAATTCACATATATGCGTGGTGTAACATGATACTATTAAACGGTACAAAGATGAAATATCATTGCAATTTTCATGTATATAACAATGCAATCCACATGTCTATGTGGTGCAACGTATACATGTAGGCGGGAAGGCAGCGACCCATTCCCGTTTTCCTTCGCCAACAACCTCTGCATCCACCTTCGCTTGCGCAGCGGTGGCCACGACGACGAGGACCTCTCCAACATATCTGAATTTAAATTGCCGCCTCATTTCATCCTCGTCGACCTTGGGTCTGTCAACGTTGACATCGCGGCAAACACATCGTGGGTCCATACCACTCACGTCTTCCTCACAGGCATCTACACAAACTTAGGCGTCGTCGAGGAGGTCGACGGTTGACTCTGCAGCCTATGCACGCGCCGCCTCCACCACCACCTTCGCGTCCGCCATGATTTTCGCCGTGTAGAGAAATAAGAGAGAAGAGAGAACCGTCGTGGAAGGAGGGAAGAGAGAAATAGTAAATTCATTAAAAATATGATTTTTCTCTCTCATATTTAAAATTACTTGTTTACCTTTTTAATCATAATTATAAAAAAAATTAATAATTAAAAATTTAAAAATTATTAATTGATTTTAAACCGTTAAATCATAAAAATGAAGGGCCAAAATTAATTCTTACTTCCTACTTTCTATATGATCTCTGTATGTATATATAGAATGCAGTTTGAGGGTTTTCGCACTACGGGTTTTCTTTCTCATCCCTCGAGGTTCACTACTTCTTCTATTATTATTACTGTTTACAAAATAATTGGAAATTCAAGAATCATAATATAAAAATTCTATCATTTTATAGAATTAAAAAAAGTATGATTGATTTATAATTTCAAAATTTAATATTTAAATTTATTTTCTTTTATTTATAATGAATTAAATGGTCAAGTGTGAGTAAGTTTACGGAAGTGCTGATTAGGCTCCAATTACATTTAGGGGTGTATACGAGTCCAGTCGAATATCTGTAGAATCAAGCTCGGTTCGAAGCTCGATTCGAACTTTAAATTAAGTTTGAGTTCGCCTCGTAATTTTTATATAGAGCTCGAGTTCGACTCAGTATGTATTCGTTTACACGAGTTCGAGCTTGAGCTCGAATTTTGACTCCATTTTTATTTTATACGTATTATAAATTATTTCTTTTATACAACATTTATAATACTCCCTCCGTCCACCAATGTTTGTTACATTTTGCCATTTTGGGTCGTCCACCAATGTTTGTTACATTTTACTTTCCATTTATATCACACACACTTCAATTAAATAATAATAACAAGTGGGACCCAAACTCCACTAACTACACTCTTTCATCCAAAGTCAAAGCACTACATTAAAACACGTGTCGGGTCAAAACGTAACAAACAATCGTGGATGGAGGGAGTATTTCTTATACATATAATATACATAAAAATATATAATTATTTTGAAAAGTTATATATATTATAAATTATTTCTTTTATACATGTATTAAAGTATGATATTAAGCTCGATCCTACTTGTAGTATACGATTCGTCTCAGCTCGTGTACACCCCTACTTGTAATTGTAGTTACCTAATTTATTTTATATTATAAATTATTTCTTTTATACATTTGTAATGCTCTATAATATACATAAAAATACATATTAAGGTTTGATATAAATAAATGAATCGAATATCACAATTTCGGTTTGTGTACTTTAAATTATTTGGTTATTCGAATCATATTTCAAATACATTTTGAATAACTTTTTTTCCCCGATTCATATTCAGTTTATGAATTTTCATTATAATATATATTATATTTGGTTTAAATAACTTAATATATCATTCCATTAAAATATTCTTACATTATATTTATAATAGTAACTATATATTTATAATTATATTTGTATTGTTTATATAATATTGTTAGACTTTTAAGTCTTGATGTTATTCGAAGTGTTGACCTAACATTTGTGTTTTTATGTTGAGCCATGCAGTTGAGATATTCATGCTAGTGGAATTATGTTCCAAAAATTCAGGAGTCAACAACCAACTGAAGTGGTTGTAGTTGAAATATTCATGCTAGTGGAATTCTGTTCCACAAAATCCTGGAGTCAACAACCAACTGAAGTAGTTCCACAATTCCAGGCTGATATGCGGAGGACAACAACTGAACTGCGAGAATTGTGGAGACATGGGCCAAACAGTTGCTATATTCGTGGATCCAAGCCCATGTAGTCTATCTATAAATACTAGAGTCATTCATTCAGTAGATGGACATCCTTTTGCAGATTAATTTCGTAGTTTTAATTATGTATGTTTCTTAGCACGTAAGAACATGCATTTAGTATTTTAGTAATAGTGTTGTGGTTATTGTTGTGCTCAACATTGTAATAGCTCAACACTTGTTTTGATTATTCTTTTTGGCCGTGAGGCTTCCGTGTAGGTTATTAATTTATATAACCTACGTAAAAATATCTCGTGTCTTCTACTTTAGCTTCCGCAAATTTTTACTTAGAGTGGTTGATACACTTTCAAGTGGTATCAGAGCCATCACTCGACACACTGAGTGTGGTCCTGACTGTATCACGACTCTAATACGACGATGGATCCAAATAGCACTGGAGGATTTCGACCTCCAATCTTGGATGAGTCGAATTACTCTTACTGGAAGACACGTACTCGCTCTTACATTAAGTCTCTAGACAGAAGAGCATGGATGTCTGTGGAGAATGGGTGGTCACCACCAAAATAAACTGACGCAGACGGTGATGTAGTACCAATACCACAAAGCTCCTGGTCACGTGATCAAATTGAAGCTGCCACATTTGATGATCGAGCACTGAATGTTATAATCTCAACAGTCGACACAAACATGTTCAAACTAATTAAGAACTGTATGCGTGCGAAAGATGCTTGGGATATTCTCCAAAGACACTGTGAGGGTGATAACAGCGTCAAGCAGTCACGTCAACGTATTCTCACCTCTCAATTCGAGAATATGAAGATGGAGGAAGATGAAGATATCTCTAGCTACATGAAAAGGATTCTTGACATATCAAACGAGTGTCAAGACCTAGGAGACCCACTAAGCAACAAGGTTCTTGTCTCCAAAGCACTTCGAACGTTGCCGCCTAGGTTTGATATGAAGGTAACAGCCATTGAAACAGCACAAGGTGTGAATGCACTTGAGTTCACAGACCTCATGAATTCTTTCAAAACCTATGAGATGAATTTAGAAGCAAGAGGCACCTTCACCAAGAAGAAAACAATGGCTCCCACTGCGGGCTCACAATCGTCACCTTCATGCAGCAAGCTAATGGACTTGATGGACTCTAGTGAATCCGAAGAAGTGGAAAAGATCCATGAAGGAGACGATGTCGCCATGATCACCAGGAAATTTAATCGTATGGTGAGAGGATTCAATCGTGACAAGACCAAAGAAAGATCCAAGGGGCGAGATGTACCACGTCTGGAGTACTATGAACCCCCAAAGAATGACAACAATCAGAGGAGACCCCCTGTTAGGAACACTTCTCACAACGAAGTATTCAAATTCAGTTCCTCTAAACTCAACAGCGTACAATGCCATGAATGTAGAGGTTTTAAACACTTTGCAAATCAGTGTGCCAACACACTTCGAAAAAGGGGTAAATCCTATTGGGTATCCTGGAATGATGATGAGCATGAGTTCTTTGAAGATGTTGATGAGAAATTTTTTGAGAGCATAGCACTGCATGTAACAATGCCCCCTCAGGACAAATCAGGCCAAAACGCAGATGCTGACACCTTCTCAGAAAGGTATGACTCTAACTATTACTCTACATTGTTTTGTTTAAATGCCTCTGTTGATGGTGCAGGAAGTGTTGAGGATGACATAGACCCCACATATGGTGAAGAATGTGATGACAATGACTTCTCTATAATCCAAGGATTAAAAAGGTTGTATGATGAGACAGAGCTGACCATTCGCAAATGGAATACTGGGACTTATTCACTCCAAGAGATCATGAACAGTGCAAACCCTAGCAAACAGGGCCTTGGATATGCTGCACCAACTGTGTTGTGTCGTGGGTCCCCATCGGCAGGACAAACATCCAATACCAAAGCAGATGTTGTGCTCACAGACTCATCAACACCGACAAAACAAAGCATCTCTCGAGCAGGAAAAGCTAAGAAAGGTAAGAAAAAGGGTAAAAGACATAGAAGGAAATATATATGTCATTACTGTTTCAAACCAGGCCACATAAAACCTTTTTGTTATCAAAAGAAAAGGGATGACAAGGCATATTCTGTGCTGCCACAGCAACCCAAAATGGTATGGATAAAGAAAGCTGATCTAACATGTAATGTTGTTTATACAGCATTAAAAACTAACATTTCAGGTTCTTGGTATTTTGATAGCGGATGTTCATGTCACATGACAGGTAACAAAACATTTATTTCCAACTATGAGACTTATGACGGAGGAAATGTTTCCTTCGGTGGAGGTTCAAAAGGTAAAATCATAGGGAGAGGTACACTTAATGTTCCTGGTCTGCCTGCCCTAACAAATGTGTACCATGTACAAGGGCTGATGGCAAACTTAATCAGCATAAGTCAGTTGTGTGATGGTAACATGCTTGTGAAGTTCACCAAGGATGCATATGAAGTGTACAATAACAATAAATTGTGCATCATGACAGGTTAAAGGTCATCAGACAATTGTTATATGACTGATAACATAAAGTGTAACAAGGCACAAGTAGATGATATTATTCTCTGGCACAGACGATTAGGTCATACTAACTTTCGAAATCTTGGCAGGTTAGTGAAGATGGACGCCGTACGAGGTCTACCAAACTTTGGAAAGGTAGATCAGATTGTTTGTAGAGACTGTCAGAGAGGTAAACAGCTGCATGCCTCACATCCTTCCATACAGCACCGTGAGCAACACTTCGGTACCAACCGATGCTTTGAGCTTCTACACATGGATCTGGTAGGACCCATGGAAGTGGAAAGTATTGATGGTAAAAGGTATGTACTTGTAGTAGTAGATGACTTTTCCCGATTTACATGGACATATTTTTTACGTGAAAAATCTGAAACATTTGAGATGTTTAGAAATATATTTGCTCGTGTTGCTAATGTTTTTTATGCTAGAATATCTCGCATAAGATCAGATCATGGTCGTGAATTTGAAAATTCAAAATTTACGACCTTCTGTGATGAAAAAGGCGTGTACCAAGAGTTTGCTGCACCAAAAACTCCACAACAGAATGGCGTGGTCGAACGCAAGAATAGGACCTTGATTGAGATGGCAAGGGTTATGTTGAGCTCAAAACAAGTGGCGAAACGTTTTTGGGCTGAGGCAGTAAACACCGCATGTTACATCAACAATCGAGTCAACATTCGACCAGGCTCATTCAAAACACCGTATGAACTACTTAAGGAAAGAAAACCTAACCTAAAACATTTTCGTGTTTTCGGGTGTGTATGTTTTATTCTAAATGATCGTGAGTGTCTAACAAAGTTTGATGACAAGAGCGACAAAGGAGTATTTGTTGGGTACTCAACAAACAGCGAAGCTTATAAGGTATTTAACCTTCGCATCAAGACGATACAAGAATCTGTTAATGTTGTCTTTGATGACGCAGGTGTTGAGAACAAAGAGGTGGAAGTAGAAGATGACATATATCAATGGGGAGTTATTCTACCTCCTGTTGGGATGCAACCTGCTCCACCTAACACAACAACCGGCAGTGATGTGGAAAACAATGTTACAAAACAGGAACCAGAAGAAGAACAAGATGAGGTTCAAGAGGTCACTCATCGCAGAGAACCTCCAAGAAGAGTTAGAGAAAACCATTCATTGTCTCAAGTCATAGGAAATGTTGAGGATGGTGTTCAGACAAGACGCAAACAACCAATTAACTATCGAGAAATGGCGTGCTTGTACTCTGTGTGCTCTACCATTGATGGCGTAACATGCTTCGTCTCTAAGTTTGAACCAAAAAATGTCAAGGAAGCATTGACTGATGAGTTCTGGATAAATGCTATGCATGAAGAACTAAACCAGTTTGTTCGTAGTGATGTTTGGTACCTTGTTCCCAGACCAGCCAACAAAAATGTTATCGGCACAAAGTGGATTTTCAAGAACAAATCTGATGAGAATGGAACGATTGTACGAAACAAAGCACGATTGGTGGCTCAAGGGTATACTCAAGTCGAAGGGGTGGATTTTGACGACACGTTTGCCCCAGATGCAAGAATTGAATCCATTCGGTTGTTGTTTGTTGTTGCATGTCATCTCAACATCAGTCTATATCAGATGGATGTGAAGGCACCATTTCTGAACGGTGAACTTAAGGAGGAACTCTATGTTGAACAACCAAAAGGATTTGAGGATCCCCACAAGCCCGATCACGTCTTTCGACTAAAGAAAGCTTTGTATGGGCTAAAACAAGCACCACATGCTTGGTATGGACATCTCACAAATTTCCTTCTCAAATACGGATTTGTGAGAGGTGGTGCGGACCGAACATTGTTTATCAAAAGGGAAGATCAACACATCCTTATAACTCAAATCTATGTTGATGATATGATTGTCGGTTCCACATCACGTAACATACTCAATGATTTTTTAGGTGCAATGTCTACGAAGTTCGAGATGAGCATGGTAGGAGAACTCACTTACTTCCTTGGACTTCAAGTTAAACAAGGAGAAGACGACATCTTTATCTCTCAAAGCATGTATGCCAAAGAGATGATAAAGCGCTTTAATCTTGAAGGAGCAAAGCACATGAAAACCCCCATGGGCTCTACAAAAAAGTTGACTAAAGATGATGTTGGAGAGGATGTTGACCCAACACTCTACAGATCAATGATAGGGAGTCTACTGTACCTAACATCTACTCGTCCAGATCTGATGTTTAGTGTATGTGTATGTGCCAGGTATCAAGCTAAACCCAAGGTATCTCATATTAAAGCTGTTAAAAGAATCATCAGGTATGTTACTGGAACATTAGATTTAGGAATCTTCTTTTCTAAAAATATGAATATGAGCTTGATAGGGTTTAGTGATTCTGATTGGGCTGGAGATGTGGATGATAGGAAGAGTACGAGTGGAGGTTGCTTTTATCTAGGTAACAACATTGTGTCATGGCATAGCCGTAAGCAAATCTGTGTTTCCTTATCCACTGCTGAGTCCGAATATGTTGCAGCAGGCAGCTGTTGCACACAACTATTATGGCTCAAACAAATGCTTAGTGATTATGGCCTAGAAAACAATGACCTAGTTGTGTACTGTGACAATATGAGTGCTATAAACATTTCCAAAAATCTTGTTCAACACTCAAAGACAAAGCATATTGACATAAGACACCATTTCATTAGAGATTTAGTGGAACAAGAGGTGATCAAGCTTGATTATGTGAAAATGGAAAACCAAGTTGCTGACATTTTTACAAAGCCTTTGGATCATGAGAGGTTCGTATATTTACGAAAGTCTCTTGGTCTGTGTTTTTATCACTAAATGTGTGTTTTATGCTACACCCATCTCATTGCTATTTATACTGAAGGGTGTAGCTTGTTGTGTTGTTTAACTTGCTGGTATAACATCTTAGCTAACATGTTCTCGGTACAGACCCCTGGTATTCTTCTATATATGTTTTAAGTAACTGTGTGGTAAACAATCCAAGTAGTTTGGGGGGCACAGCGTTCGCTGCGACGATGCTACCTTACCAAAGGATTGCAACTGCGACTGCTTTCAAGGGGGAAAGGCTAGGGGCACGGCGTTCGCTGCGACGATGCACTCTACGCTAACTAACCCTTGGATTCTTGTAGTTCTGCACATATTTTATGTCTATAAACCGGGTGGATGTTGCAGCGATGTTGGCACAACAGAGCAAGTTAGACTGGTTTCTCCAAATGTTGACTTTCTAAAATGTTACTACAACATCTCCATCAACAACTTGTGTTTGATCTCCCGCATGATCTCGCATCCCTTAAAAACCACTTATTCTTTCTTGATAGTGGGTTATAATTGTCAAGTAGCATGTTCTTGATTGTGTCAGGGAGGACGTGAAACGGCATACTTTCCCTATATTTGAACTGTCGTCAGTCTGTTTCCATACCCTCATCATGATTTTTTGCCACAGTTGTCACTCACCATGAAACCATCGAAAAACCGCCTCTCCCTTTGAAAGCTCTTGCTGCCCTAACACCGATTCTTCAAGCGTGCCTATCTTCCCAAAAAGGGGGAGAACAATATTGTTTTGTAGCACTAACCCTTTTATTGTTGGAATGACATGGATGTTGCTGCGTGTGATGTGCTCGTATCTATGTTGTTGCTACTGTCTCTATCTATGTTGTTGTTGATGTCTCTATCTATGTTGTTGCTGCTCTTGAAGTTGTTTTACAGGCATGAACATAGGGGGAGCACTCTCGTGAAGCTATAAGAAAGGTTTTGTGAAGAAGGCACAAAAACAGGGGGAGTTTGTTAGGTTTTTAAGTCTTGATGTTATTTGAAGTGTTGACCTAACATTTGTGTTTTTGTGTTCTTCACATGAATGCTGACTGGGAATCCAGCTCAGCATGACGTGGAATGGTGACATAGCACCCAGCTCAACAGCCACATGGAGTGCTGACTCGGCAGCATTGAAACAACACATGTAGGCTGGAGTAGAGACCAAGTCTTGAGCCATGCAGTTGAGATATTCATGCTAGTGGAATTATGTTCCACAAATTTAGGAGTCAACAACCAACTGAAGTGGTTGCAGTTGAGATATTCATGCTAGTGGAATTCTGTTCCACAAAATCCAGGAGTCAACAACCAACTGAAGTAGTTCCACAATTTCAGGCTGATATGCGGAGGACAACAACTGAACTGCGAGAATTGTGGAGACATGGGCCAAACAGTTGCTATATTCGTGGATCCAAGCCCATGTAGTCTATCTATAAATACTAGAGTCATTCATTCAGTAGATAGACATCATTTTGCAGATTAATTTCGTAGTTTTAATTCTGTATGTTTCTTAGTACGTAAGAACATGCATTTAGTATTTTAGTAATAGTGTTGTGGTTATTGTTGTGCTCAACATTGTAATAGCTCAACACTTGTTTTGATTATTCTTTTTGGCCGTAAGGCTTCCGTGTAGGTTATTAATTTATATAACCTACGCAAAAATATCTCGTGTCTTCTACTTTAGCTTCCGCAAATCTTTACTTAGAGTGGTTGATACACTTTCAAATATTATATTAAAAACTTAGATATATACATATATTATGTTATATGTGAGTTATGTAGCTTATTTTATATTGTAAATTACATAATTTGTGAAATTGTATTATAATATATATTAAGATTTGATTGAATTACTTAACAAATCATGTTGTTATAATAATATATTTATATAATATTATAAACTACTCCCTCCGTCCACGAAAGTAGTCCTCATTATTTTCTACACGCAAACCAATATCTTACTTTATTCTCTTTACTTTATTAGTTTTACCTTCTTACTCTTAGCTTTTTACTTATAAAATTTGTCAAAAAGGAAAATGAGACTACTTTCGTGGGACGTCCCAATCGGGAAACATGGACTACATTGGTGGGACGGAGCGAGTATTAAATTTATGAATA
Organism: Leonotis leonurus; assembly: GCA_026898415.1. Taxonomy (NCBI): domain Eukaryota; kingdom Viridiplantae; phylum Streptophyta; class Magnoliopsida; order Lamiales; family Lamiaceae; genus Leonotis; species Leonotis leonurus. Next base: position 442,845 of record JAPKLX010000093.1, read on the forward strand.
TGCATTATGATTCACATAAAAGTTTTATTGAAATAACTTGGTACTTCAATTTGTAGTCAATTAGTTAGATGTAATCTATAGTCATAGAATCATAATTACGATAAGTAGATGTAATTTATTTTTTAATTGTAATTATTATTAAGAAATTTTATACTTATGCTAATAATAAAAAAAACACAGTTTATAATTTATCATTGATTAAATTATTAGAAATTTTTTATATAAACAATAATATTACTAACATGTTCGCGAGCTGGCTCGTTTAGAACCGAGTTGAACATCATCAAACTTGAGCTCGGCTCGAAATCTAAACGAGTTCGATTTAAGGCTCGAGCTCGGCTTATTTAAAAAACTAATGAATTTTGAACAACCTTTTTTCCGAGTTGATCTCTGAATAGTTCAGGAGCTTTGTTTAATACATATTTATTGACACTCGTCACATATGATTTGAAGAAAGAAAGTAATCGTAAATAATCAACACCAATTAATAATGGTGATTTGGCTGATTGATAATACAATACAAGTCGCACACACTGATTGATTGGCAAACGTTAAAAACTAGCTATATTCTTGTAACGAAATTTCTCATAGAATCTTCAAACGAAACGCAACGATCTTCAATTGCTATAAACTTCATCTTCGCCTATTGGTTTAGATCGAATCGAGAGAGAAACAAAATGGTGCTATGGGAAATCACATTGGGAACGGCCTATTTTTTGGGCCTCAAACGAACCTACAAGCTGGCTTTGAAAATGCAGCGGAAGCTAATCAGCCCTAAATACCCAAGGATTCGCCAATTTATTTATAGGTATTGTAATGTTGCAATTTCAATTTAATATGATAGATCATCATTATTGTCCCTTCCCTTGCTTTTATAATTACCTTTTGGTCATTGAGAGCGGTACTGGTATGGAGAAGGAAAGTCACCCGAAATTGATGGAGCTCACAATATATTATATTCCTCCTTTTCACCTTGAAAAGGACCGAGAAATTGAGGTTTCATTATAAGATAATTTGTCGATTTACATACATGTAATACTAATTAGCAGATGCTTGAGTTTTGTGAACATTGCATTGCATGAAGAGTGAATGAATTTACATTATACATAAAGAGTGAATGGGTTTATTGCCTCAACATCAAGTATGTATGCATTACATAAAAGCCTTTAGTAATTGGTGTATGTATTGAGAGTTTTATTGATGATATTACTAAATTCCAGTTTTGAAGAACCAACAGAGTTAAGTGGTCCATGAAATAATAAAGCGAGTGAGTCTCTTGCAACCTATCGCTTTTATAGAAAATGAATGGCAAGCAGAACATATGAAATTCTTTAATTCATGTCTTCCAGAAAAGGGAAAACAATTTATATCTTTGTTGGCAGTTATTGTACCCACTAGTTTCTAATTTAGTACGTGACTATGCTTATCACCTATCCGTTTTACAAGAAAGATGCCAATTGAATTAGACTATTGTATTGCATAAATCAGGTGGGGGGATTATGTGTATAAATTTCTAGACTGTTTCTTAGAGAGTTGATGATGCTATTTTATTGCTGTCAGTAACTACATTTCTTATTTCGTTTGAGTAATCCAAACGTCAATCAATACTGAGACTTTTGTATCACAGGATGTGTATTTGATAGAGAGTAATGTTATCATTAGGATTAATGTTTAGATAAAAAGTTTTCTCATAGATAATAAATTTGCTTAAAATTTGTTTTGAATTCTCATCCATTTTGCAACATTTCTTTTTTCCCAAGACATATTATATAGCTAAATCGTATCTGACTTATGTTCTTCAAACCCATGTAAAGCCATTGTTGCCTTTATATTCTTGTTTGCTGTTTCCCCTTCTACATATCACAGATATTGCGTAATTTAGAAGAGTGAATTGCAGATGGGAAATTCTTCTTGATCGAGTATGCATTGGAGCAGACAATTAGGAAATAAAGACTGGCATGAAACAAGCTAGTAACTCTGCTTGTCGAGTTCACACTTTCTTTGAGAAAGTCTCACATAACTAAATCAGAATCTGATGATAGTAATTAAATTAAGAGGAACTACTCAATAGATGAAGTAAAATAGTGAGCAAGACATATTGTTCTGGGGCATTATTCTGTATTTCATATCATGGAAAAACTACCCATGCTGTTCAACAGTTTAACTTATGCAACTGGCAGTCGTGGTTTGTATTACACAAAGATAATGCTGATCCCATTTAACTTGCTATCGGTTTTACATACTGTAGAGTTTTTCCTATGTTTGACCTTGCACTACAGAAGAATGAATGCGAAATGTGTTTGATGTGGCAGTTAATGTTCATCTCAAGATACAAGAGAGAGACATTGAAGTTGGTCGGAACCTTGGGAACAGGATTCTCTGTTTGCTCGATAGAATGAAGCCTGAGGCTCAGATCAGAGGATCATCTCCACCGGCTCCTAAAACAAACACCAACATGACAAAGAAACTGACCGACTCTCAGCAAGGAGTCCCAAAATCTACAGATAAGGAATCGGGAAAACATCTAGTCAGTGCTTCCCAATCCTTCTTACCTAAAACCACCACCATTGTGATGATGATCAAGCCAACGAGGCCTATTGGACACGGTGTCCAGTATAGGCAATATGGTAGTGCTGGTAGCGTAGAGTTTTTCACTGTGAACCACACGAGATTTGGCCCCGGAGAAGTCCTTAGGAATGACATAAGGCACTGGACTATGCATCACTAATCTATTGTTACTTGCTGCTTGTATTTTAACGTGACCGGACACTATCATGATGAAATGTGAAAACTCGAGGTAAGTAGGAAAGTGTTTTGAAATGATTACGTGTAAATAACAGGAAGGTAGGACTGGAAAGTCTATGTTTTTTCTCAGCTTTATCTTGGAATCGTTTGTTCTTCTTAGTGGAACAAGTTTGCATTTCTTAGACAAATTTTGTTTCAATTGTACTGTCATGAACTTGTGCTGATATTCTTGATCGAACTTTCTTCTAATTATGGGTAAAAGAATACGTTGTGCTGAAATAGGTTCTTGTCCGCAAATATAAAACTAGCTCTCAGTTTTGAACTCTCTGCATTATGTATGTGGTGGTGCAGGCTTTACCTAGCGTCTAATGAGAATAACCATTTGTAATTGTTTTCAAGTTATATTCTTTTTTTCCTTTTCACCCTAATGACTATGTCAGCCATGCAAAATTTCATAACTTCAATTCGAAAATTTGATTGAATCCGAAGAAGCTATAGGTCAAATTTCATTCAAATAGGATACATGGTAGGTGAAACATAGGATAGTGGCCATTGAAACTCAACGCTTCAAATCCATAAAGTTATAAATTATACTCCACTCCACCCCTTCCAGTAATAATGACATCAATTTTCATATAAAAAACAAATGGAACATTACTAATTTTTACGAAATGAATAACAAATTAAAAGAATATCAAAGTTCAAATTTGCATTAGGCTAAATCCAGGCTAAAATTGTCAAAAAGTGAATTAAGGAGCATTTAAAATGCGTAAACTATTACCCTTTATTAAATTCAATGCAGAAAAAGATGTTTCTTCTGCTTGTTCCATTTCAAAATAGACTAATGATTATGATATGTCAACACACATTGTAATCCAGTTGCTCTAAAATTAACGTTCTAAACAAAAGTTAAAGAAGAGCATGTGAAACATGGAAATACAACACGTTTATGCCTTGAATCGGGGATATTTTCGTGCTCAACTACACTGGCATTTGCACTGAAGGCCCAACAAACAAAACAAAACACGTGACGAGCAACCACCTCACGATACCTTCTATCGTGCTCGTCTTCTATCCAACTTCAACGGATTCTTCTCAGCCTTTGGCTTCACAGGTTTCTTCTCAGTCTTTCGTTTTAAAGGTCTCTTCTGAGTCCTTGGTTCTGGGGTGTTATCTGTCTGGTCCACCTGAGATTCTTCATGGTATGTAGTGACCAGAAATTTCTTATTAGATCCAACTTGGTTACAGATTTGTTTGAGCATACTTTTACCCCTCATCCACTTCAGCATAATCTTCATGTGGGTCTTGCTGTTTAGTCCACCGATACCAGCATCCTGCATAATGCATTAAGATGACTCATATGCAACTTTAAGTTCTATAATAAGCAAATAGTTTATTTATATATGTAGACGAGACAATACATAGAACCATTTGCTACACTCAGATTGATAGAAGAAAATTCAAATTCAAATTCAAAAATCAAATCAAAGCCTTAATGCCTAGCCCAAGCAGCCAAGGTATGCAACGTTGTATCATAGATAAAAGACTCGAACCCTATGTATTTCATGTATACTTACCTACCTGAAATAATTTGCTCTCATTTTTCTTGTGCACAACCTTTTTTTCCCTACAATTTCTGGGATAGTGGAAAAATGGTTGTACACACATGTTTCTATTTTGTACAATTTGGTTAATCATTAATGGATTACTTTATTATTAATAATGTAACAATTACTAGATAATGAGTTGAGAGGAAAAAACATTAGCAAAAAATAAGGGTTGTTTCGGTCACAGGTAAACAGCTTCTGTAAGAGTGAACTGCTGACTTATTTCAGCAAGCATCAACTTTCGACAACTATGACTCGTGCAATAGCTCCAGTCAAAAAGAAATGCTCAAATATAAGAAATTAAGAATAAGAGTGAAAACTAGTGAGATGTGAAGCCAAATGATACATGATAGAAAAGAGTGGCATGATAATGTGTGCGTGGAGCAAATGCAGAAGTTGAGAAGAGAAGCATAGCCATATTGGTTTCAATATGGAAAAACTTGCGTCTTGAGACAGCGTCATAAGGTATCTAGTCTCTTAAAATTGTTTTTTTTTTAAATAATTACTGAGATGCAAAGAGGAATTAGTTGTTAATGTAGACTGTCATTTGACAGAGAAGTAGTTTAAAGGTTGTTAAATCAGCTATAATCAATGGCTACTAATTAAATTGCACTAATTATGAAAGTAATGTCTTTACTGAAATCTTAAGAACTTGACATCAAAGCACCTATGATGAAGGCAGTCTACATCTCTTCCATCTTAGTCCTTGAAAATCTCCCAGGTATCACCAGACTCATCAAAAGACTTGGGGAAAACTCTATACAAAGTATAACATGGCATAATTATAAACAAGATCCACAAAATTTCAAGCCTATAAAAGTTAATATTTAGGAAAAAAGCTTATCGTCAAACATCAGACTAAAACGAATATATACACTAGCCCCACAGCTCAAATCTAGTAATTTAACCTTATGCACGAACCCCATATTCCACAATGCAACGTGACTCAACAAATAACCAATCCATCTAAAATCGCCATCGATTAGGAAAACAATGAAAACGCTTAATCAGAGATCCGAAGAGCAAACCTTGACATGATTCCACGCGTTTCCGATGGTGAGAGGGCCCTTTTCCTTGATGACGCCGTAGAGACCTTCGGCAATGTAGGCGGCCTCCTGAAATGGAACCCTAGGGTTTATCTTCCTCAGATTGGGGGCGCGACTGCGTGAGCTCGTGGAGAAATATCTCACCGCCGCCTGCATCACCGCATTCCCGCTGCCGTTCCACATCCTTATTCTCTCGATCGATCACTTCCACATCAACCGCATATATTGCTGCGCTTTTTCTCTCTCTCTCTCCACACAGAAAAATTGGAAACCCTGGTTAAATAATGAGTTAGGACCGTTGTGTGTAATTTCTCAATTATTCCTTCCATAATATTAATATCCATGTGTCTGAAAATTAGGCCCATTTAGCAAATCATTTTAATTTAGGCCCATTTTAATCTTTCTTAAACAAGTCTAGGATGGATTGTCGAATTCATAAAAATCAAGAAAGATTAGGGTTTAAATCTTCTAATTTTAAAGAATGTTTACATTAATCGGGTCGGATTGAAATTAGTTTGAACTTGAAAAGAATTAGCCAAAAGAATTGGTCTAATTAATTAAAATTATTCTTTACTTGGTTGTTAAACTTCTACTTATTACTTTGTTTCAACATTTATTACTAGAGTTTATTTTTCAAACATTTTAATTTTATATCTACCTTCTTAACAAGACTTCGACAAAATAGCTTCACTTGCAACCATTAGTATAAGATTAAAACCATTGTAGAAGGTATCCATATGATCATATGAATGAGGAATTTCATGATGCGGATATTTCCTCAATAACTCTCTAAATTTTTCTTATGCCTCGTTGATAGATTTCATCATTCAACTGTTGGAATATTTTTAATTTTGGCATTCTTCGTTGGAGGGAAATACTTCAATATTAACTTCTCCGCCAATTCATTCCATGTGGAAATGGAGTTGGAAGGCAACGTGTTAAGACATGAACAAGCTTAGTCCATTAAGAAAAATGGAAATAATCTCAAATGCAAAATTACTTTTGTAATTACGGCTAGCTTGAACGAGTTGAGTCTTTCACCTCTGAATATGAAGATGAGGATTATCTGTAACTTGGCCACTAAACCTTACTCATTTCAGAACCAACACATTTTCTAGATGAGGATTATCTGTAACTTGGCCACTAAACCTTACTCAATTTGGAACCAACACATTTTTTCTACAAAATGGTGTTGTGTGAGAGAGAGTCAACATAAATTTGAAGAAAAATTAAAAACTATTTTTTAATTAAATAACAATTAAACACGAATACATTAATGAAATGAAATAAAATAAAAGGTAATCTACATAAATATAACAACATAAGATGAACACTAATAAAATTAATTATTTTGATTTATAATATTAGGGTTTAATTAAGTTTTCATCTATTTAACTTTTATTTTATTTTATTTTAATATATTCATAAGTTTTAATGTGTTTATGAATAATACAAAAAACTAATTATAAGAAAAATATTCTTTATAATATAAAAAATAAATTTAAAATACGGTTTGAAATGGACGGTTACGATTCCGAACTGGCGGTGCACGGTTCCAAAATTTTGAAATCATATTTGAACCGTCCTCTACACGGTTACGGTTCAAAAACAAACCATCGGGTGTGATTACGGTTCCCGAAACCACCGGTTACGGTCCGACTCCTTTGAACACCTCTAGGAAAGCTGAACTAAGAAATAAAATAAGAAAGAAAAATTAGTATAATAGTTTATACGATAGTCCACTAATAAATATGTACGTTTATTTTGAAACATTTTATTTTATTATATGCATTTCTCAAAATAAAATTTTATATATAAAAATATTTAAAAAATAATTTATCTTAAATATTACATTTTCTATTATTTTTATGATAAGTAACTTGATTTATTTACAAAATAATTTTCTCAATAATTTTTTATTATAAATAATTTAACATTTTTAACATTATGACCAATTTTATAATGGGACACGGAGACTTGGAACTTTGAAACATGTGTAAGAGGGGGAGAGAGACCCGCCATGAAAAAGGAAAGGGGTTGAATAGTTTCAGTTTGAGCAGAAAAACAACATACGGTGTGGAGTTGATTGAGGATTTTGTGTCGGGAAACGTGGAACTTAGAATAGTTCCACATTTACATACCGTTGTCATCATTATTCTCTTCTTTTTCATCCGAATCTCTAATCTTTTTCTTTTCTTGTTCACTTCTTTTCTTTCTTTTTCTTGATGGATGATGTTGATTTGCGCCTCCGATACCCCTCTTCATCACCCTGTATGTGTCTTCTTTAATCTTTATTGTGTTGGTATTTACTTGCACACACACACACTGAGAGGAGTTGAATATGCTTCCCTTTATCTTTACGTGCTTTGTTTTTACCTTTCTTTATTATGATGATAGAGTGATGTGGTCTTTCCTTTTTGGATTGTGTGTGGTGGGGAAATACGTGCTTATCTTACCAAGAGCCTTTTTCTAAAAGAGCAATCTTTATTTGTGCAAAAGTACTCTCGTTTCCGTTGGTAATTTTGATAGTAAAGTTTTAGGTGTTTGATTTTACCTTTACACTTGATGTTGATGCTAATCTCCCTTAATTTGTTTTGTTGAGTTTGTTTATGGAGGAGGAGAAGGGACATAAGTTTAGTCATTTTGTTTCATTTGCTCAACAATCTATATTTGTGGGGTGGCTTTTCACATTTGCTGATAGAGAATCACTTATGCTTGATGTGTAGGCAATAGGTGTTGCAACTTGAAATAGTTGGTCAATAACCTCTCGAGTCGAACTTGGAACGAGCTAGATAGGCGCCTTTTTTGCCTTGTGCCTATCCGAAAGGAGAGGAAATCGGTATGCCTGTTTGTAAATCCATAATGTAGTTTGTGTTTAAATACCTATGAGGAAAGATAACAATTCGTTGGAGTGCTAATCAAACTATTGGAGTTTCTGCTCAAAGTTATATCTCTGAGCTTCTTTGTTTGACAAGAAGAATGTGTCCTTTTTCGTTTGTGTATGTATAGATCCAAATGAGGTGATGAGGGTGTTTAGAAAGCATGCATATAAGGCTATGATTGGTTCACGTAATCTTACCCACCCTCGATTTAGAAATACTTTACATGAATACGATCTTATTAGTTGATTTCTGTTCCTAAGAGTGATATGTCAGTGATACTCACATTTATCAAATATACATTGCCTTCATTAAATGATTCCATCGCCATAAATATAATGCAAGCTATTTCGTGCACATAAATCAATTTCCAAATACTTTACACGAATATTGTCTTACTGAGTTGATTTATGCTCCTAAGATTGATGTGTAATACTCACATTCATGATCTGTATTCTGTCCCTTGTTATCAAGTCGTCATTTCATTAATGTTCCTCATGCCTTCACTCGACCATTTTCATTTGAAAATGAGATTTATTTTGTAGAGATTTTAGTATATCACAGGCTTACACGATCAAACATGAAACAGAACCATTGGTGCCACCAGTAGATGGGGAAGGAGTACAACGGGTCCCCAAAGCCTCATCAGCTGAACATGAGAAGGAGACGTCTCATAAACATATTAGGTGTGTTCGTTTTATGTATCATATCATATGCTTTAGGAGCTTGGCAAGGTAGAAGTGTTGCTCCAACGGGCCAGTTCTCGTCTCGGGTTGGTTGTGAAGATGGCTCATCCGAGAAGGGATCTTCTGAGTCCCCGTTGTCAGAATCCCCTGTGGTCTCGGATACCCTTGATTTTCAGAGTCATCATCAGTTAGTGATCAACACCTCAGAGGAATCCGAGACGTTCCCCCCGTGTGACATGAAATATAGCGAGTACACGCCCTGCAATGACCGACAGAGGGGGAGGCAATTCGATAGGAACATGTTGAAATACAGAGAGAGGCATTGCCCGACTAAGGAGGAGCTTTTACGCTGCCTTATACCCGCTCCGCCTCATTATAAAGTGCCTTTCAAGTGGCCGCAGAGCAGGGATTATGCGTGGATCACCAACATTCCCCATAAGGAACTTAGCATCGAGAAGGCTAATCAGAACTGGATCCAAGTCGAAGGAGATCGCTTCAGATTCCCTGGAGGAGGTACCGGGTTCCCATTCGGTGCTGATGCTTACATTGATGAAATGGCTGCTCTCATCCCACTGAAAGATGGATATATCAGAACAGCTCTCGACACGGGCTGCGGGGTGAGAAATTTCAGCTCGTTTGAGATCATGAGACATATACACTTCGCAGTACTGTACTTAATTCTTTTGATGGTGTATGCATTTCAGGTTGCTAGTTGGGGTGCTTACCTATTGAAGAGGGATATAATTGCAATGTCTTTTGCTCCGAGAGACACACATGAAGCACAGGTGTGGTTCGCACTGGAACGAGGTGTCCCTGCAATGATAGCCGTGCTCGGTTCGCAAAGGCTTCCATATCCAGCTAGAGCTTTCGACATGGCTCACTGCTCTCGTTGCCTCGTCCCATGGTTCAAATATGGTAAAATCATTACATGTTTCTTCGAATGCATAATTGGATCATTCAATACAAGTGATTTGGATAATGACTGTTTATGTTGGCGCAATCTTTAAATTTAGTTTTCAGTAATAAAAATGATTAGGATGATGACTGAGCTGCATTGTACACCTCTCCTTTCAGACGGGCTTTATCTAACGGAAGTGGATCGAGTGCTAAGGCCTGGTGGCTACTGGATACTCTCGGGTCCCCCGATTAACTGGAAAAAATACTGGAGAGGTTGGGAGAGAACCGAAGAGGATCTGAAGCAAGAGCAGGACTCGATTGAGGAGGTAGCTACACGTCTGTGCTGGAAGAAGGTAGCTGAAAAGGGCGATCTCGCAGTTTGGCAGAAACCTATCAACCACAACAACTGTCCTAAAATTAATCTCTGCAATGAAGGCAATGCCGATGCAGCTTGGTAAATGCAGAACCTATGTGAATTGTGCAATTATGATCCTCTTTTGCATCTCCATGTGATATCTCTGGATGATAGCAGCCTGTGACTAGAATTTAAAAACAATTGGAGTACTTACTAGTTACTACCAAAATTCGATATCATCCAGAGATGCAATATCTAAATGTTACACCAAATTGCAACAGTTTAAACATAGTTTTGCTGACACCGTCTCATTTTCTATGTATATATATAAGGTATAAGGAAATGGAAGCTTGTGTAACTCCAATGCCGGAGGTGCACGACTCTGACGAGGTTGCTGGGGGCGCGCTGAAGAAATGGCCCGAACGCGCTTTCGCGGTCCCGCCAAGGATCAGTAGCGGCTCGGTGAAGGGAGTCACAGCCAAAACATTTGAGGAGGACAACAAGCTGTGGAAGGACCGGGTGACTTACTATAAGAGGATTGTGAGCCAGCTATCAAAAGGGACGTACCGGAACGTGATGGACATGAACGCGCACCTTGGTGGGTTCGCTGCAGCTGTGATGAAGTACCCTGTCTGGGTCATGAATGCGGTACCCCCGGAGGCCGACACGCTGGGGGTGATACACGAGCGGGGGTTCATTGGGGCGTATCAGGACTGGTGTGAGGCGTTCTCGACGTACCCGAGGACGTACGACCTCATCCACGCAGTGGGAGTCTTCAGCGCCTATGAGGACAGGTAGACGGACGTGGCTGATTGTATGTGGCATCGTTCTCTAATCTTATTGGCTAGAATTAACGCGATGATTTTCGTGATCTGTGTAGGTGTGACATAAGCAACATATTGCTGGAGATGGACAGAATGCTGAGGCCAGAAGGGAGTGTGATAGTGAGGGATGAGGTTGAAGTATTGACCAAAGTGAAGAGCTTAGGAGATGGAATGAGATGGCAGAGTAAGATTGTGGATCATGAAACTGGACCCTTTAATACTCAGAAAATTCTTGTTGCCACCAAGACTTATTGGACTGCTGATTCCAAACAAATAGCCCTCTAATTTTTTATTTTTTTATTTTTTGGTTGAGTTTGGTAGTGGGAATGTAAGAGTAATTTTGGTGGAGAGGTTAAGAAGAAGTTTTGCTTGATTTTTAAATAGAATGACATTTTCGTTATTACCTAATGATTATCTATTTATGTATAATTAATTTAATGAAATTGAGGTAATAATAGTAAATAATGCATTCAAATTACTATGTGATTTTGAATTGCAATTACATAATTAGTACTCTATTCACTAATTATATATCTAATTAAAATTAAACATATTATTAAAATTTATACAAATTCAAAATGTTATTAAAATTAGTACAAAGTCAAAATGTTAGTATTTTTATGTACGGATAATGTAATACTTTTAAAAAATAGTATTATGAAATTTGTATTCTTTTATAATATATCCTTTTTTTAATATTCATAATTGAAAATTCATGAGAAATTTTTTTATTAGAACATGAGTATTATGAATCATTTTGGTGTATTTAATTATTAATAATGCATCGAATGAAACCTCAATCGGTGGAGTGTATTTTGTAAACGGGTTGTTATAATTAGGATAAACTCACTTGTTGGAGTGTTGGATATTCTATCTTAGATGAGAGCATGTTAAGTGCATGTTGGAGAACATATAGATTGATTGATTTATCCATATTGACATGAACATCAACTTGTCAGTCTCAACCTGACCAAGTGGAGAGAGATGATCAACTCATATGGTGGGGTCCACATACATCAGGTGATCTGATCTGCTAGAGATGAGATAAGATCATGTAGTTGACCTGTCCGAGAAGGAGATCAAGATATTGATAGAAAAGTGGATTATTTTTGTAGTTGCCCAATACCTACTCTACACGGTACATTACATGTGATTAGACATGCCCAATTTCATTGAACCGGCAGGCCCGAACCGGAACCGGCCCGGGAGTCAACGGTTCGGGCCCGGAATCGGGGTCAACGGTTCAAGAACCGGCCCGGAACCGGGTAGAAACGAGCCGGTTATGGTTCAAGGGAAAGGGGAACCGTAACCGGCGGTTCAGGCCCGCCGGTTCAACACCCGAACTACCGGTTCAAGAAATCTGTTGGGGACCGCCGGTTAACCGCGGGCCCGCCGGTTCGGGCCGGTTCCAACGGTCAAAAGAGCCGTTTTCTCCATTTTTTTTATGATTTTTTCCCACCTTCTTCTCCCTCCTCCATTCTTCTTCTCTTCCCCTTCTCCTATAAATTCATCATCATTATCACACTCCATCTCCACTCTCAATTCTCAACTCAAGCTCTCAATCTCCATTTTAATCTCATTATCTCAATCTCCATCTACATTCTACACCCCATCTCCACTCCAATCCATCTCTTCACTCTCCATCTCCACTCCATCTCTCCATCTACACTCCACTCTCTCAATTTCAATATCTCAATCTCCACACTCACTTTCCATTATCATCATGTCTTCATCTCGTGCCGACAAGGGAAAGGGGAAGGCCACCGCCGCAAACCAAGACGACGATACACGTACTCAAAACACAAGAGGAGGAAGAGCTCGAGTCGGATCAAAACAAGCTTGAGCTTTGGCGGCGGAAGAAATCTCTAGAAAGTATGCCGAGGAGCTCAAAGCACAAGAGCAACGATCATACGAGGCCGAAATTCGGAGAATAGAATCTCAAATGTTCTCCGAGGAGGTTAATCGAGCATCCAACGTTGGAGACGACGACGACGAAGAAGAAGAAGAGGAGGAAGAAGTCCAAGCACCACCACCACCAAGCACATGAACTCTACACTCAGATATCTTCACGGTGCATTTTAAGAAGGTCCGTAGAGCCTTAACCAAAGGCGAAAAGGATGATGGCAAACCGAAATACACGGCGTATTGCAACTATGGCACTTCTAGTTACAAGTGAAATCACGGAGGAGGCTACGGCACTTTGAAGCGCCACATGGAGACCTATCATCCGGGAGAATACGGGATGGCATCAACTCAAACTCAAATTCGTGGAGCAACAACACATTCGGCGACGGGTACGCCTTCTTTATTTAAATATGATCAAAACAATGCCGAAGATATTATGGCTAGGTATTGTGCTATGGAAAAAAGACCTTTCAATTTTGCCGATAAAAAAACGTATGAATTTACTGTCCAATCCGCATTTGCTCCTCAAGCTAAAAAAAATTGGTAGAACTAACATGCTTAGGCGAATTAGGAGACAAGCTTTTGATAAAAAAGTTCACTTAGTAAAATATTTTACTAATTTAGAGCACAAAGTTTCTATTTGTGCCGATATTTGGACCGATGCTTATCATAAGAATAATTATATGGGAATTACTTGTCATTGGATTGATGCTAAATGGATGTTACAAAAACGTTTGATTGCATTTAGGGAGTTTGATGAGCCACACACGGCTAGTAATATTGCTTTAATAATTGTTACCGTTCTAAATGAGTTTTATTTGATTAATAAAGTGTTTTTGGTTGGTTTTGATAATGCATCGGCTAACACCGCTAGTATTCCTCAACTTATAGAAGCATGTGAACCCAATTTTGCCGGTAAATATTTTCATAGTAGATGCATATGTCATATTCTAAATTTATGTGTTCAAGATGCACTTGAAATTTTTAATGATATAATTTTACCGATTAGAAAAGCCGTGAACATGTTGGGCAAAAATATATCTTTAGCAAAGAAATGGCAAAAATATTGTAGACAAAAATCTATTCAACATAGGGGTTTTGTTAGAGATGTATCACATAGATGGAATTCAACTTATGACATGCTTAATAGACTTTAGAGTATAAAGAACATTTATGTGATTTTTTTAGGAAAGAATTTGCAACAACTCAATTAACTTTATTGTCTTCTCATTGGGACCAATGCATGGATTTATATGATTTATTGAAGGTGTTTAACATTGCTACTAAACAATTATCGGGTGTCTATTATTGTACTTCCGTTCGTGTTTTAGAACATTGCATGTATATTGCTCTTAGTTTTAAAACTTGTTTTGCTCAAACAAACTTGCAAGGTGTGATTTATTTTATGGTTCAAAAATGGCTTAAATATTTTACCTACATTCCCGATGTTTTCTTAGTAGCTAAGTGCTTAGATCCTAAATGGAAATATGATGGTGTTTGTCAAATGTTAGATATTTATTATGGAGCTTTTAGACAAATGGATTTTTTAAATATTCGAATTGATGGAGAGTATGTTCACTTTGATCTTCCTAATGTAAGCCAAGTAAAAGATAATTTAGAAAGAACATTAAGATCTCTTTTCGCCGAATATAGGTTGATTCATGGTCATAATCTTAACATAAATGAACCTCCTAGATATAGTACTAATACCTCTTCATACATACCACTTGATTTAAATTCATTAGATCCCTTAGTTCAACAATTAAGTAACATGTATCAAGATAGATCACATAGTATACCTTTAGGTCAAGGAAATAGTGAATTAGATATGTATTTGGGTACTCGACATATTTTTGGTGTTGAAGATAGTGCTCCACAAATCGATGTGCTAAAGTGGTGGTCAATGAGATCGGAGTACCCAATACTCTCATTTATGGCGAATGAGTTGTTTTCCGTCCCGGCATCCACCGTCTCGGTCGAGCAAGCATTTAGCATTGGAGGTCTTGTGTTGGACCAAAGGAGATCAAACATGAAGCCAAGAAACATTGAAGCTACTATGTTGCTTGATGATTGGTCGAGGGCCGACCTTAGAGAACAAGAAAATAATTGGGATGATGATGGAGACGAGAGCCCAAATGAACTCTTCACCGAGTCGGATGCATCGGGGGCGGGCGAAAGCTAGCATGCCACGACATTAAGGTAAGAGAACTACGTGGACTTTGATTCTTCTACGAGGATACGTAGGCAACTCGATTTTAATTATAAAATTGAGCTCAAGTCCTTATTATTATTTTTTTTTCTTCTACTATGTAAAGTTGTAAACTACAAGTATGAAGAATGAAGTATTCATTCCTCAAGTTAATTGTAATTTTCAATTTCAATCAATGAATTTTTATTTTTTTTTAGATTGTAAATTTGTAAATTTCAACATTATTAATGCAATTTCAAGGAATACTTAATTTGTTTGTGTTTATATTGCATTAATACATGTATATTACTATATATATTTACAATAAAATGTACCCAAAAATTAAAATTACATGTTTTACAAAAAAAAAAGGAAAATGTGTTGAAAACCGGCGGTTCAAACCGACCCGAACCGCCGGTTAATCGGCCCGGACCGGAACCGGGAATGATGGCTGGCGGGCCGGTTCCGGTTCATGTGTTCGTGAACCGGGAACCGGCGGTTCGAGGCCCGGAACCGCCGGTTCCCGAACCGGGGGCATGTCTACATGTGATGCAATCAAATAACAATCCCTAAATCATATTTCGACATAAAAGTGGATCAATTTTGTAGCTGCTCAATACCTGCTCTACATTGAAACTTTAAGAATTGAGTCATCGCAGGTTCGCATCGTATATAATAATATGCAACCGAAAATTGTGTTAAAAGCCTACAACTTCCATAATCTTCTGTATGAGATGTGACAAACTTACGTGGTCTAAAGACATGTACACAAGGACACTATCACCACCTACATACTTTAGTCGATCCCAATGACCGTTGTGGCGTAAAAAATTTGTTGCCAAAACATATGTTTTCTGCTAGAAATATTAAAATATAAATCGAGTAGTTCATCATGTTATAAACCGAATGTATAGTTGTGTGGCAATATAAATGTGCATGTAATTAAAACATGTGGGTGTGGAAGTCGTGTAGTTATGAACATTCGTATGAGATTGAAAGTCTCCCAACCGAGTACCATATCATATACAATGTTGTAAATTATTTGCTCCATTAAATTATATTAATAATTTATTACTTATTAATAATTATTTAACATAAACATGTAATCGTGTAGTACAAAAAATTATGTAATCGTGTCATATATATAGTCGAGTTGTGAACCAAGTAGTTAAGAACATTCAAACAATATGCATGTTGAGAATCGTACGTGCATCCGTGCACATTCACATACTGAGTCTAAGTTATGATTAAATGTTCATTAACATTACTTTAGCTTCATATTGTTCCAAACATATAAAGATAATCATGCAAACAAACAAATTCAAGTATTCGACAAGTATAACAGGCAGTCAAACAGGTAACGAAGAACATATATTTTTTGTTAATTTTAAGAAGCATTTGTAACTTGTACATAAACTTATCAAAGAGAGTACCTAATTTTAATGCTCTCATCTGAATCGCAGATGCAACATCATATTCTTCTTTCAAATTTGAGAGCATTTATCCTAATCTTATGAATGCTTTTGTCTGCAATTATAATTTTGATGTTTAAATTACTGCATTCTTATTTGTATTTATGCGTTGACAACTATCGATACTGTCAATTTTTGACACGGCACGATAACCCGACACGAACACGCACAAAATTAATGGGTTAATGTCAAGTCTTATCAGGTTCGGGTTGTTATGAGGTCGACCCGATAAGAACACGAAATTATCTGGTCGGGTTCAGGTTACATGATAACAACATTTATAACATATTAATAATTTAGATTTTTAAGGAAATGTAATTTTTTAAATATTTTTCAAAATAATTTTGGTTTTTCTTTAAATATAAAAATAATTATATTATATAAATTCAAAATTTATGCATTATCATTATTTTTTATTCTAATTTTATAAATTTTAGGGATAATGGCCTTAAAATTCATCACTTTTTCATTTAGTTGCAAATATAACATCACTTTTCATTTTAGCTTAAAAATACACCACCTTTTACTTTGTTGTAATTTTCCCCAAATTTTGGAATGAACTTGATTTGAAATGATGTGGCACACATGTGGCAATAGATTTTTAAGGATTAATTTAATTTATCTAATGTGTCATTTTAATTATCCAATGTGGCATTTCAATTATTCAATGTGATATTTGTTTAGTATGTATTTGGTTATATTTTAGTGTGTCGTTTTGTCGTGTTTTGTATGTTTGTCTTTTGTTTCGTGTCGTTTTATTACTCGTTTTATGCCGGTTCGTGTGTTTTATGATTTGGATGTAGGAGGTGGAAAGGAGATGGAAATTGAGCTAGAAGTGATGTTTTGCGAAACCAAGTGGAGTAGAAAGGATCGAGACGAGGACGAGAAGAGAAACCAAAACGACGAGGCCAAAGTTGGGACCAGCGTCCGCTGGCACCCCAGCGGCCTTTGCCGAGAATTTCAGAGAGCAGGACCCAGCGACCTCTGGGAACCCAGCGGCCGATGGCCCTGCAGTTTAAACGTTGGCAGAAGCACAAAGCCAGCGACCGCTGGCTGACAGTTACTTGCAGGTTTTTAAGCCTTTTCTAGGCCATTTTGAAGGCTACCATCCATCTCTCTCAAAAATAGAACTCAAACTTGTAATCCTAGAACTCTAGTTTAGCACTCTTTACTTGTAATTTCTACTTGGGATGAAGGATTGAGGGCGAGTTTGGCACTCAATCCAAGACTCAATCTTTATAAGCATGTTTAATTCTTATTTTGATTGTTCTATGGATTGATTGTCTTCCTCTTCCTAGATTTAGAATTTCTTTTAATTATTTATTGATTGCTCTTCGATTCGTGCCTTTTGATTTAACTTGTGCTTGTTTAATTGAAACGCTTGATCACCGTTTTGATTTATCGTTATTGGTTGAGATCGAGAGATGATTCCAATATAGACCTAGGGTTAAATCAATCAATGATTCCAAATCGGAAACGTAGGAATCATATTCGTAGTTGTTATTGATTTTCCTATTGTGTAATTCGAATACGTAGGTTAGAATTACAACTTAATTATCTAATACGAAAGTTAGTGATTAAGCAACTTTAGAAAGTCATTAATTAACTTCGAATCATTGTTTGTAGTTGAGGAACTCCTCTTAGGGTAATCTAATACGAGAGTTTTGATTGCTGTCTAATTGAGAACACATAAGTGATTAGTTAGACTAACTTTTAGGAAGTCCTTGATGAATGAACAATAGCATGAGTAGAGGAGCATGATTTGATTAATTGTAGGTTTTCTGAATTCTAGGCCCTTCAATCCTAAATCTACCTTTTTATTTTGTTTATTGTTTTCGTTTTATTTCTTATTCCTCCCGTTTATCTTTGTTAGAGTGTTTAGGATTTTCCTTTTCTTATTTTAATAACACTTAGGATTAGAGCCGCCCTGTTAAGCTTTCCATCGAGATCCGACCGGGGTTAGCTTGCTACATGCAATCAACCTCGTAATAATTTGCGAGAACCTAGAGTACACACTTTAGGCTTAGTACGTTTATGTTATGTTTTTGGTCTTCGTGTCGTTTTGTTTAGAGTATTAGATTGTTTATTTTTGTACTCTTTTTAGTTCATTTTTACGCCGGTCGTGTGTTTTCGTGCTTTGGATGTAGGGTGAGGAAATGAGAGAAGAATGGAGCTGGAAGTGTTTCCTTGTGCGTCGCCATGAAAAATTGAGAAAATCGGATGGGATCTTGTTAGGAGTCACGGGCAAAAGACGAGAGGAGAAAGAACATGAGAGCATGGCCATACGCAAAATTGTTGCATTTTGCGCAACAATTTTATTTTTGCTCGTTCTTATTCGTTACAACTCCAAATTTGGATCCGTCTGTGGCTACGGATTCCTATCGAGATAAGCTTCAATTCTGAATTTTCAAAATTTTCGTATTTTGCACAGGCCAGCGGTCGTTGGGTTTCCAACGGTCGCTGGGCCTGTGCTGCAGCAGCTGACAGAGACTGCAAGCTAGCGACCGCTGGCTTCCCAGCGGTCGCTGGCTAGCAGTTGCAGGTGGATTTTTAAGTCTTTTGGGCATTATTTTATGTACTCTCTCTCTCAGCACCTATGTAACTTAGATAGAATTTCTTCAACACACTTTTTATTGCTTTCTTAGTTTAGGATGTTGTGAATTCCGATGGATTGAAGTGGAATCCGAGTTTGGATCCTTACGTTTCAAGTAGTAAGCTTCCTTTCTATGGTTTCCGTTTGTGATTCTACCATGTATATCATGCTTGGCTAGATCCTTACTAGGATTGAGTGTTTATGTTCTTATTTGATATTTGATTGATGTATGCTCGTTGATTAACTTTTTTTGTATGGAAATTAGTGCTTGATCACCATTAATTTCATATGTATAAGTTAAGTAGACTGATCATCTGCTTGACAGGAGATCTAGGGTTAATCAACATTATTCTTAAACGGAAACGTGAGAATAATAATTTATATATGATTAAGTAATTACTAAAGGTGTGAACTGTATACGAAAGTTAAGATCACGGCTTAGTGTATTAATACGGAAGTAATTTGCTAGGCAACCTTTAGTGCGCTTGATCGAGTATGAATGCATGATCAATTAGACATTAAATAGGAATTAAACACCTGGTTCTAAAGCTTCAATCCGTTGGTATTCATTTTTAATTGTTTTTGATTTATTTATTATTATTATATCTTATGGTCATAGTATGTTTATGATTTTCCTTTTCTTGTTTTAATAACACTTAGGATTAGAGCCGCTATGTTAAGCTTTCCATCGAGATCTGACCGGGGTTAGCTTGCTATATGCAATCGACCTCGTAATAATTTGCGAGAACCTAGAGTACACACTTTAGACTAAAAAAGAAAAGAATAATAAACGCTAGAAGGGCGTAATTGAGTAAGACGAGTCGAGTTCGTAGGTTCTACTCCGCTTATCATAGATAATGAGTATGGGAAACCACATCGGGACACTCAATGTGATCCATTGATGTTTAGATCCGATGATTATACCCTTACGCGGACTTGCTTGTTTTACTTCACGTTTAGGGGAACCAGATGTGTGGATAATAGGGAGATGTGAGATTGTGCGTATATCGTGATCATGTGCATATCGATAAACTTAGTAACGGGCAAGTAACTGGCTTCCCAGCGGTCGCTAGCTGGCAGTTCTGTGCGGGATTTAAACTCCTTTTTTGGCGTCATTTGGGAGAACGGATAGAAATCGATATAGAACTTTGGGAAACACATCTTTTACTTGTTTTTAGTAGTTAGAATTGGTATTTCAAGTGGATTGGAACTCTATCCGACTATTTGTGTGAAGATTTGTAGTAAGTTTGTCAACTTTTATCTTTCTATGGATTCTTCTTTACTTATGGTTGACTAGATCTTCCCTAGGGTTGATTATCCCAATCTTTCACTTAATGCTTTGAGTTGATCTATGAATGGTTGTTTGATTGGTGCTTTACGAGTTTTGTACGCTTGATCACCATATAGAACTCTAAGATATGGAACGGATTGAAATGAATTGTTCTATGTCTCTTTTGTAATCAAACAACCAATCCTTGTAATCGGAAATGTAAAGAGGAAATCGAGTTTTGAATTTGATATTCTTAAAGTGTGATTTGAACACGTGAGTGATAATCACCGATTAGTCTTTAAGAATACGAAAGTGATTGGCTAATCAACTTGGAGAATTCTATTAGAACTTGAGATAATTTATCAAACATTAAGTGTGGATTGTGGATGATCTCTACCTTAGTCTTAATTCATTTGAGTACCTCGTTTATTGCTTTTCATTAGTTAGATTGTTATCACATCTTCGAATTGATTTAGAGTGTTATAGGACTTCTTTTATTTCATTATAGTACTTTTAATCATTGTCCTGCATAGTCTTCCTCTGAGATACGACATTCGGGTCAGCTACTATGTATTACAGCTTCTTAGGATACGTTTTTTGTCGAACAAAATTTGGTGTCGTTGCCGGGGAAGGCTATAGACATTTTGATTTTCAGTGCTTGTTTGTTTTTGTTTACTTCTTTCTTTGTTTTCCGTATTGTGGTTGTTCAGTTTAGTGATTTTTGTGTTTTTATTTTCGTTCTCGTTTTTGTTTGGAGTTTTCAACCGCAAGTTGCGTTTGACTTCTCTTTTCGTGGTGCTAGGTAGTGCATGCACGGACGCCGAAGTCAAAATAAGAGATTGACACCCGTGTTGGACAACGTACATCGAAGAAGTGAGTTGCAAACAGTCAACCTGGAAGAGGAGGTTGAAAACGGCTATACTTTGGAGTCAGGGTATCGATCAGATCATTCAGAGAATTCACTCCCACGAGACTCAGACACAGATTGGAGTGAGTCAAGTTCTCACACAGTTATGGCGGCCCGTCAAATGAGGAAACTTGCTAGGCCGGTGATAGGAGCTGCGGCATCACCAATTGTGTTGGGACAAGCAGCTCGGAACTACGAACTCAAGAGTATCACTTCAACCAGCTTCAGTCCTTCTATGGTATGCCGGCGGAGGATGCATTGAACTTCATCCAGGAGTTCTATGCCATAGTCTAGACCTTTCCACTTGGAGGATTGACTGAGGATAAACTGAAGATGCGGTGCTTTCCATATACTCTCAAGGACCGAGCTAAGACATGGTTTATGTCTTTAGCTCCCAATTCTCTTCAAAACTGGAATCAGGTGTCTGAGAGATTCATCCGGGAGTTCTATGTCATAGTCTAGACCTTTCCACTTGGAGGATTGACTGAGGATCAACTGAAGATGCGGTGCTTTCCGTATACTCTCAAGGACCGAGCTAAGACATGGTTTATGTCTTTAGCTCCCAATTCTCTTCAAAACTGGAATCAGGTGTCTGAGAGATTCATGTCGAAGTGGTACCCGAACCAAAAGACGCAAGAGGTTAGGTCACAGCTGGTGACCTTCACACAGTTGGATGGAGAGCCTCTTCATGAGGCTTGAGAAAGATTCAAGTGTCTCCAAATGTAATGTCCTCATCACAACCTATCTCCGGAGTTGCTCAACCAGTTCTTTTACGAGAGTCTTTACCAAAACTTCCAGTATATGGTTGATAATGCGGCTGGAGGAGACATCGAGAGCAAGACAGCGGAAGAGCTCACTGAGATATTCGAGACAATGGCGGATAACTCACAACAAATGAGCTCTAGAGGTCCGAAAAAGAAGGTTAATGAATCATCTTCGAGTAACGACATGGTGAGGCAGTTGACAGAGCTGACAAGACAAGTACAGGCCATCCGAACTACAGATGAGCAACCTAGGAAGGCTCATGTGGATGAAACATGTGGAATATGTGGAGAATTTTGACATGGTGCAAATCTGTGCACACGTGGAGTGGAGTCTGGGATGGCATATGAGGAGCAAGTGAATGCTCTTCAAGGATTTCAACCTCGACCAAAGTTTGATCTGTACTCGAATTCATACAATCTGGGGTATCGATACCATCCCAATTTCTCGTGGAGACAGCAAACTCCACAAGGACAGCAAATGTCGACTCAGCAAAGCTTCCAACAATTTGTGTCACCACCACATCAATCATCTCCAGGATTTCCTAAAGTTTCAGTTGAAGAGACCTTGAACAAGGTGGTTGAGTCTCACAACAAGAGGTTTGAAACAGTTGAAGCTTCAATGAGGAGAATTGAGACGCAAGTTGGGCAGTTGGCCGAAACTTTGTGAGAGTTAGTGCAAAATAGTAGGAAGGATAAGCTTCCTAGCCAGGGGAAGTAATTGCAAAGGATTGAAGGTGTCGAGCTCACGACATAAAACGAGCGCTTTGTGGGAGGCAACCCATACTTTTATCTAGTTATTTTTGTTCTTATTCTTGTTCTTGTTTTTGTGTTTGTTTGGTGTTAGTGAGAGTCTTAATCGAGTGGTGATGATGTAGGAAGGATCTAAGAGGAAAAAAAAAGTTGAGAAGGAAGGGGAAAAGGTGCAAAGAAAGGGCAGAACGCTATAGTCAGCGACTGCTAGGAACCCAGCGGCCGCTGGCTAAGCGCATCAGAAAAGGACAGAATGTAGGGGTTCCCAGTGGTCGCTGGCGAATCTCTTTTCATGCGATTTTTATCTTTCCCTCCCTTTTTCCATCACTACTATCTTCTTATTTCCTTCTTCTTTTCTCCCCAAAATAAACCCTAGCCTCCTAAATCCTCAAATCCATCCTTCCACTCTATAAATCCACACCAAATCACCCAAATTTCTTCTACCCATCACTTCTCCTTCCTTTTCATCCATAAATTCCTCCATTTCATCCACCACATTCTCAAATCCAAAATTTTTAATTTCTCTTCTCTTTTTACCTTATTCTTCCTAATTGTGCTTTTTCTCCATGTCTAGGAACATCCGGTGTCGTATGGAAGAGCCCGAGGAAGAAGATGAGCAAAACGAAGCCCCAAGGGAGAATCTCCAACTCACCTGATTTCGTTCTTCACTATTTCCAATTTATGAACCCGTGGAAGGTCAAATTTTCCTACGATTATTTGCTTTACCATTTAACCATGGGTATCAATTTTATTGGGATTTGTTGAATAGGTTGCATGTTAGTTCTCAATTGCGCAAATATTTGAAAGCATTAGGCCTTTTAAAGCTCTCAGATAGTGGTAACTTAGATGGTTATAGAGAATTGTCCTATGAATTGTTTTCCACATTTGAATTTGGAGATGGACATAATTCTTTCCATTATAGGCTTTTAGGGAATTATGTTACTGTTACTAGATCTATCATGTGTTCTGTTTTTGGATTCTCCTCGTCTAGAGGAGCAGCTACCCGAACCCCAAAAGGGTTTAATCTGGTAGCTGCTTGGTATGACCTCACCGGGCTCTATAATTGGAACCCGAGTGACACCCTTAGTGGATTCATTAGGGATGACGCCCTTTCCCTGTTGCATAAATTCACATTTCGGGAAAGGCAGAAGCCAATAAGGTCAGTACCAATGAGTGCTTTCTCCTATCTGCCGCTATTAAATGGCAGAAGGTATGTATTTCTTCCTTCGTCTGGGCTCAGCTCGAAGGAATTAAATATAGGAAAAAGACTCATCCTGCTTTGGCGTATATTGCTTTTCGTCTTGCTCATCACTTTGATTTTCAGGTACCACACAATTATAGATGGATACAAAGCTTTAACTTGGATGCCACTTTTCTCAAGCATGCCGGCCTACTTGACTCCTCCGAGACTTCCTTCGTTCCCTATGAACGAAGAGAATGTGTAAGACTTTTCCGTGAGCGTGAGGCAGCTCTTGAGCGAGCCGGAGGCGCCGGTCCATCTACCGAGGCCCCTCCCGAGACTGATGACCTTTCCACCGGTGCTGATACCGAGATGGAGGAGCGTGCTTACGAGGGAGAGCAACAAGGCGGATATCTTGGAGGATATCAAGGCGCCTATGACCAAGGCGGTTTTGCCAGTGGCTCCGGGAGTGGTTTCGATGGTGATTACTTCACCCGAGATGACTTTAGGACTTTCCAAACT
Source organism: Leonotis leonurus (assembly GCA_026898415.1). Lineage (NCBI taxonomy): Eukaryota > Viridiplantae > Streptophyta > Magnoliopsida > Lamiales > Lamiaceae > Leonotis > Leonotis leonurus. Next base: position 467,435 of record JAPKLX010000093.1, read on the forward strand.
GATTTGTTTGGAAGGCTAGACACTCAGACGTCAGTTCTTCGCTCCATGGATTCCCGTCTTGATTCTATAGATACACGTGTCTCCTCTCTGGAGACACAGTGGGCTAGTTGGACTGGAATCCACCCTCATCCTCCACCTTCATCCGAGTATCATGATCCAAAAGATCCTCCGACGTTTTAGTTATTCTTTTACTTTCTTTTCCTTTTTATGTTTTATTTTTATTTACTTGTTCTATTTTATGTTTGGTGTTATATTTTTGGTTACAGGTACAATTTTAGGAGCATTTCGTTCCTGGGCTTGTTGCCGGTTTTTCTTATTGTCAGGGAAGTTCCTTATTCATTCTATTTAATTTCATACTACGAGGACGTAGTAGAATTTAAGTGTGTGTGTGTGTGTGGGGGGGGGGGGGTTGGTTATTTTCTTGCATGTTTGGTTATGTTCTAGCATGTGTTGCATGTTTGCTTGTTTGTGTTTATGTTGTTATCCCCATATTTGATCATTTATTTGTCTTCTTGCCTATGCAATAGCTTAGTGTTGATATATATTGATTGTTAATATGTGAGCCCCGTATGTGGAATGTATAGGTAGAACATTAGCTAGGTTTGATTTTGATTGGGCTAGGTTGTGTGGTTAAGATGACATGTGGGGCATGTTGCTTTTATTAGTCGTATACATAGTGTTCATGATTCAAATTATGAGTGGCTACTCCTTGTTGTTATATGTTCGATTTCCCTTGGATAAAAAAAACAAGAGTATCAACTATTCAAAAAAAAAAAGAGAATAAAAACGCTAGAAGGGCGTTAATAAAAGGGAAATTGAACATGTGACGATAGGGAGATGTGAGATGAGTGTACATCATGACCATATGTATATTGATGAACTTAGTAACGGGCAACATTACATCTTAATTGAGTGACCGAATACAATTAGAATTGAACTTAGACTAATACCGGTTTGAAGTTGTGAATGGTGGTTGGGCTTATGTGTTAATTATTAATATATGTTAATGCTTAGTTGTGGTATTTTGCTTGAGGACAAGCAAATGATTAAGTGTGGGGGAGTTGTTTAGTATATTTTTGGTTATATTTTAGTGTGTCGTTTTGTCGTGTTTTGTATGTTTGTCTTTTGTTTCGTGTTGTTTTATTACTCATTTTATGCCGGTTTGTGTGTTTTATGATTTGGATGTAGGAGGTGGAAAGGAGATGGAAATTGAGCTAGAAGTGATGTTTCGCGAAACCAAGTGGAGCAGAAAGGATCGAGATGAGGATGAGAAGAGAAACCAAAATGACGAGGCCAAAGCTGGGACCAGCGTCCGCTGGCCGTTCTGTGCGGGATTTAAACTCCCTTTTTAGCGTCATTTGGGAGAACAGATAGAACTCGATATAGAACTTTGGGAAACACATCTTTTACTTGTTTTTAGTAGTTAGAATTGGTATTTCATGTGGATTGGAACTCTATCCGACTATTTGTGTGAAGATTTGTAGTAAGTTTGTCAACTTTTATCTTTCTATGGATTCTTCTTTACTTATGGTTGGCTAGATCTTCCCTAGGGTTGATTATCCCAATCTTTCACTTAATGCTTTGAGTTGATCTTTGAATGGTTGTTTGATTGGTGCTTTACGAGTTTTGTACGCTTGATCACCATATAGAACTCTAAGATATGGAACGGATTGAAATGAATTGTTCTATGTCTCTTTTGTAATCAAACAACCAATCCTTGTAATCGGAAACGTAAAGAGGAAATCGAGTTTTGAATTTGATATTCTTAAAGTGTGATTTGGACACGTGAGTGATAATCACCGATTAGTCTTTAAGAACACGAAAGTGATTGGCTAATCAACTTGGAGAATTCTATTAGAACTTGAGATAATTTATCAAACATTAAGTGTGGATTGTGGATGATCTCTACCTTAGTCTTAATTCATTTGAGTACCTCGTTTATTGCTTTTCATTAGTTAGATTGTTCTCACATCTTCGAATTGATTTAGAGTGTTATAGGACTTCTTTTATTTCATTATAGTACTTTTAATCATTGTCCTGCATAGTCTTCCTCTGAGATACGACATTCGGGTCAGCTACTACGTATTACAGCTTCTTAGGATACGTTTTTTGTCGAACATTATTTTATTTATGCAATATAGTAATATATTGTACTCATGTTGATTTTATTCAATTAATAATTAATTTTATAAATATGATGTGTTATTTTATACAAAAATATGAATTGTACATTTTTATTTTTTAAAGTATAAACCATTTGATTATAAATATTAAACATAACAATATTAAATAGTTTATAATATAATGCATTACATTTATCATGAGAATGCATTAAATTATACTACAAGATGCCTTAATTTTTGTTTCCGTTTTATTTTGGTAGTTTTATTCAATTCCATAATTTGCGATGTTTCTATATAAAACTAGATCATGTATAATTTATGTTGTCAATTTTACCCTTAATTAGTTAATTAAAAATAAAAACTAACTAAAGATAATAAAAAAAAAATTGAAAATACCCATTTTAAAATTATACTAATAAATATTATAGTACTAAAATAGAAAATAATAAAAAAAATTGAAAAACATAAATAATATATATATATAAGCTTCTTGTTTTAAAATTATACTAATAAATATTATACTAAAATAGAAAAAAATAAAAAAATTTATAAGAGTGGCTCGACTCTATCAAAATATATATAATATTATGTGTGGATATTTTATGCTTAAAATTTATAATTTAATAATTTATATTTTAAAAAATAAAAAAATATAACATTTACATTGTTATGTTTAATATTTATAATCTAATAGTTTAAATTTAAAAATAAAAATGTATAATTTATATTTTTATGTATTGCTATATTGTATAAATAAAATGACGCATTGATGAATTGAAATGCCACATTGGATAATTGAAATGACATATTGGATATATTAAATTAATCCTTAAAAATCTATTGCTACATGTGTGCCACATATAAGGGTGAGCATGGTACTGAACCGAAAAATTATTGAAAACCGTAAAAGAAACCGAACCGAAAATTTTCGTACCAAAACCGAACCGAATTAAATTAAAACTGAATAAAAACTGAACCGAAATTTTCGATTCGGTTTCGGTAAAAAACCGAACCGAAAATTTTATTTCCAAAACCTTTAACAACCCATCCCTTGGACTTCAACCCTTTAACAAGAGGGCTTTTATTTATTGGATTGATTGTCATTTAGTCTGCTTAGTCCAAAGTTATTTGTCTAATTAAATTAATATAAGTTTGTATTCTTGTTTGCGTTTACAAATAGCATACAGTATATTTAGTGACAATTTCTTTGAACCCAACATATTTGTATGATGAAGAATAGGAAAGTAAAAGAGAAACTTTGTCCAGTAAAGTAAAAGAGGAGCTTAAAATCTTAGTAGCAGTCCTCCGATAGTGGTTAAAAAATAGAAGTGCAGGTGGATAAAGAAGGGGGGAAAAAATCTCACCTCAATTTTCAGTAGCCAAACAAACCCATTGACGGTGGGACTGAGGATTCGACGACGGAGATGGTGTTGGAAACGGTGAGATTGAAGATTTGACGAGAGTGTTGGGCACTGTGTGTCACCGTGTGAGGGGGCTTAGGGAGATTGAAGAAATGAAGGGCAGAAGCCGCAGAACAGAACTCAGAAGGGATTTTTTTAGAAGATTAAGGGAAGGGGAAGGGGAAGGGGTAGTGCGGTGCGGCTGAAGCAAATTTAGAAGATTATGGTTTTTTTCTATTTTTTTAATTATATATATATAATAAATAAATATTATATATTTTCGGTTCGGTTTATGATAATTCGGTTTTTTCACTATCAAAACCATAACCGAACCGAAAAACCAATTTTTTTACATTAAAAAACCGAAATCGAACCGAATAGTAAAAAAATCGAACAAAAATCATCGGTTCGGTTCGATTCAGTTTTTGGTTTTTTGCCACATTTTGCTCACCCCTAGCCACATATTCTTAAATTAAGGTCATTCCAAAATTTGGGAAAAATTACAACAAAGTAAAAAGTGATGTATTTTTAGGCTAAACTGAAAAGTCATGTTATATTTGCAACTAAATGAAAAGGTGATGTATTTTAAGGCCATTATCCCTAAATTTTATCTCATTTTTTCATATAAATTTAAAATTTTATCGTGTCGATAACAGGTCGTGTCATTATTTTGTCGTTATCGTGTCGTGTCAACACGAAAGTTATCGTGTTCATGTCGTGTTCGGGTTTGAGCTTAATAGGTCGAGTTCGTGTTCGGGTTGAACATAACCTTAACAGATCAGGTTTAGATTTGATTTTAATAGGTCGGGTTGTTATCAGATCGGCCGATAACAACCCAACTCGCACGATTTGACAGCCCTAATCGATACTATCGATAGTACAACATTAAATGTTGTTTTTATAGTATTTGAAAGTCAAATAAGAGAGAGAATTAATATAATAATTTTTTTTTACTTTTTCTTTTTAGGTAATGGACAGTTAAGGACATTATACTTGCATTGCAAAATGAGTATAAAAGAGATATTTTTATAAATATGGATGAAAAAGAATGTTTTCTTATGAAGTTGGGTACTATTATCCATTCTCACATAATAAGTTCTAAAAAAGTGAGTATAAAGAATAAGACCCTGTTTGATTTGTATGTTAAGATTAAGCAGGTTAGGATAAAATTTAACTAGTATGTTAAGAAAACAACAATAAAAGAATTCTGGTTTGATGTTTGACGGTATCAATTAAAAAGGGAAATAGAAGTGACACGTGTTTGCTTGTTTGGTATATATGATGAAAATTCAATTAAATGTGTCAATTTACAACTTTGTCCCCTCTTACTTTTTTTTTTACATAATTGCCCTCATGAATTGATGAAAAGGTTAATGATGCCCTAATTTTGGCTGCAAAATCTCAAACCGTTCCCACTGTGAAGAAGAGATAAAAGTATGAGACAAGATTTTTTTTTCGGCTGGGAGGATCTAGATCTATAATCGATGGGATATCTTGACCAATCGAAATATGTAAGGCTTTTGAGGCAAGATTTATTATGTTTGAAAACCAAACATGAACTCCAATTTTCTCAACTTTCAAATGCTTGCTAACACTATAATTTATGCTTACAAATCGTCACATTCGCAAGATTGCTTCACCATCGTTAGTTTTGCCATGGATTTCTATCTGATTTGAGTGTATGATATTTGGGTAAAAAAAAAAGGTGAAAAGATATTTGTAAGAGAAAAAGAAGATGAAAAAATATTTTGGGATGAAAGAATAAATTTACGAGGTTACTGTGATTATTGAAACGGTATCCAAGCTAATGGGAGGTATATGTTTGCTATCCTGCTCTTATACATCGTACCAAATTTGAAACCAGGCTAATTTGAATTTTCCTTTCAAAAATGGGTCGGCCCGTGTGAATAAAATAGTCTGAAATTAACTCGGTCAATAAATATAACTCGGCCCATTTATCTTTCTCCATTGAATTAGGTCAATAAAAATTAAATCAGCCCGAAAAGAAAATAACCCGACCCGGTTCGATTGCTTATTTTCAGATTTTATATGAATTTCTTTTCTTCCCATTTCATCACACACACACACAGACTCTCGTCTCTCTCTCTCGCCCTTTCGCAGACGCACACCCACACCCACAACCCCCCATCTCCGCCTCCTCCCTCCGGCTAAATATCCGTCGTCGCCGTCGCCCATGTCGGTCTCCTTCTTCCCAAAGGTGCTTCTCTCTTTTTCAGATTTTATTTTCATTTCTTAATATATTAATTATGGCTGATTGGTAACTTAGAATTTGCTCTCATACTCAAATTGATCAATCTATGAAAATCTCTGAGAACCATAATGCCTTTTATTTTATTTTTATTTATTTATTTATTTTTTTACTTTCGTGATTACTCTAAAGCTTAACGGATAGTATCAAATCCGCTGTGCGGAAGAAGTCGATGCTTTCTTGAGAAAGTAAGAACATGTTCAGAGCTCCTAGTGTTTCTCCTAAATATGCGAGTACATTTGCTGAGTGATGTAGGATTCTTCACTGCATCTATAAGAATATAGTACAAGGCAGTGAATTCCTCGGTTAAATTTATTTCTTACTATCCTCAAATTTGGTGGTGCCAATATCATTTTTATCTTGGTTATCCTTAAATAGCCAAACTACCCCCTAAAGTATCTGATACCTTTTCCGCCATTCATGTGAACTTTGGTAAATTTAGCTCTCTGTATAACCTAGACTCGGTCTTCTTATCTTAGATGCCCTTTAAATGAGTCCGCACCATGTCTAAAATCAAACCACTATTTACAAACTGCTATCTACTTCCAGGAAGCGAAAAGACATAAATTCAAGCTCTCCAAAATAATATGTCACTCAATGTTTTATTGTAACTTCATATGCACAAATGTTTATTACCTTGGGGCATAAACGAGTCGATTATTGGCATGCTCAAGCTTGAACTTGGTTCATAAGTGTGAACTTCTAGCTTGAGCTCAACTGGGTCAAGTTTGATTTTTTCAAGCTTGAACTTGGTTCAACAATAAACTTGATAAGCTCGAGCTCGACTTAGTTGGGCTTGATGGTTAATTTTGATTGAGCTTGAACTCGAACTCGAACTCGTTTAGTATGCTGAAAAAAAATGTCGTTAGATATGATATAATATAAAGAGTGAAACTATAAGGTTGTGATTTTTTGTTATTATCCTTCTAAAAGGAAGTATAATATGATGGATTATAATTTAACGTGGGATTGTATAATTTGCATTATGATATAGTTATACACCCTTTAAAAATGGGGCCACATTTCTATATGACGTTTTTAATGGTAAAAGAAGATGTAAGTTTATACCTCCATCCATTAGGTATTATTTTATACCTTTGAAGGGATAAGGGGGCGGCTTGAAATGTAATATGCCCTGCTCGATTTTTTGAATATGTTAAATCAAACAAAGTTTAACTTAATTATGCCTTCTTATTTCTCCAATGAAACACAACCTAAGAATCATTAATAGATTCACAAGCCTCTTGAACCGAGTATCATAAAACTCAAGCTCGACTCAACTAGTATTGAGTTGATCTTCACAAGTATTTTCTAAGTCCAATTCGATCCTGAATAGCTTCGTGAGCTAGCTCGATTCACGTACACCCCTATTTTTATATCTCAACAGTTTACATGTGGGAGTTCACTAATTGATGAACTATCTTAGTATTTTGTTGGCAACAATTTATTGTTTAAAAATTAAGAGAGTTGCTAGTAGATATATCATAGGTGTTTCTTTGTACCCAAGTCCAGCACATGTGCATTTCTTTATTAATTCTGCATTTAGGCCTTATAAATTACACAAACATACATATCATTTGTACGAGTGCGTATGCGAATCCCAGATTGAGAACAGAAATGATATATATATATATATATATATTTTTATCTTCAGGTTCATCTTGTGTATTGCAATGCTAATCCCAGATTCAGGCCAGAGATATTCTGTGGCGGATACAGTAAGCCTAACAATCGTCGTGGCATGAAGAAACAGGAGAAATTACCACAAAATATGGATCTTCCACCAATGTTACCAAAAAAGAAGAAGAAGCCGTTTCCCATTCCCATAAGGAAGATTCTGGAAGCATCAAGAGAAGATAAGAGGCTGGCACAAAAGGGAATTGAGAAACATCTTGAGCCTCCAAAAAATGGAATACTTGTACCCGAACTGATACCAGTAGCTTACGAAGTACTTGATGCTTGGAAAGTTCTGATCAAAGGACTTGCACAGCTTTTACATGTCATTCCGGTCCACGCTTGCAGGTACTTCTCTGAATTAGAATGTATTTTGTGATTTTTCTTCCCCGGTGTGATATTGATTTATATGGCCCTTCTTTGTAATTTTTTGTGCTTTCTGATGCAGTGAGTGCTCAGAAATTCATGTTGCCCAAACTGGCCACAAGATTCAAGACTGTCATGGTCCAACTAGTGGAAGCCGCCGAAGTTTCCATTCATGGATAAAGGGTTCGATAAATGATGTTCTCACTCCCATTGAGTCGTACCACATGTATGACCCATATGGTCGTAGAATTAGGCATGAAACGAGATTCAACTACGATAGGATACCTGCAGTTGTCGAGCTCTGCATCCAAGCTGGTGTCGAGTTGCAAGAATACCCTTCAAGAAGGAGAACAGAACCAATCCGGATGCTCGGTAAAAAAGTCATTGACATAGGTGGATACGTCGATGAGCCTAGACCCTTCCAACCGGGTAGCAGTTCCGGGCTGCAGATTCTTGAGCTCGACACCTTCCAGGCCCTTGAGCGATTCCCTCACCCGGCGGAGGAGGATGTCCCTATGATTGCACAGGCAACCATGAACGCTTACGAAAGCGTTAGATGGGGCGTGACAATGCTGATGAAAAGGTACAGCGTGAAGGCATGTGGGTACTGCACGGAGGTGCACGTGGGGCCGTGGGGACACAACGCGAAGCTCTGCGGGGAATTCAAGCATCAGTGGAGAGATGGGAAACACGGGTGGCAAGATGCAACAGTCGATGAGGTGTTCCCGCCGAACTTTGTATGGCACGTGGAAGAGCCGAAGGGGCCGCCATTGAAAAGCGTGTTGAAGAGATTCTACGGTAAGGTCCCTGCAGTGGTTCAATTGTGTGTGCAGGCTGGTGCACGTGCGCCTAACAAGTACAAGCCTATGATGAGGGTTGATATTGTGGTGCCTGAAGATGAAGAGGCTCGCTTCGTTGCTTGAGTTTGTGCACACTGCTCACTCCATTGTTACAAGTATACTCCAGAATAGAAGTAAGAGCTTTTTTTGTTTAAATGCTCTTGTTGTACATACGTAGAACGTATTATTATTGTACTTTTAATGAGCACTTCATGATTGATTCGATTTTTGGTTCAATAGAGGTTAAAAAAAGCCATGTGAACGTGCAAGAATGAAATCTATTAATATATAAAAAGGAAGTTAACGGCTATATTTTAGCGCCTTTTTTCAAAAAGAAATTTTGCACTCATTTATATATTAACGTAATTTCTTTCAAATAACATTTTTGACGGTTATTTTCAAAAAATGTGGCCAGTTTATTTAATTTCTATGTATCAAATAAATACTAATTTTTAATAAAAACACGTCAGTTTTTATCGCTTGAGTAGATCAAATAGAAGAAGTCTAACAATGTTATATAATATTAAAAAATGAATTAATAGATTAATATATTCTCAACACTTCTGTTTTCAAGAGATATTAATTATGAGATATTTTTTTGAATGAACAAACAATATTCAATCATATTAAAAAAATAATTATTTATTTAATATATATATGTACATGAAATCAATTAATCTATTAAAATGAAATTTTAATAACCAATTTTTAAAATCAAATTTTATTTATTAAGTAGTTATTTTTAAAAGAATGTGCTAATAAATTCATTCAACATAATTAATTTTAACATATTTTTCTCTCTCCAATTTTTCGAGCAATTGTGATGTCCCACAAATTTATTAATAGTACAATTTATTGTTATGAAATTATTATAATAGTCAATACATGTAAATATAAATATTTTTTCTATTCTTTCTTTCATTTTATTTTAAATAATATTTTGTTGGGAACCCTAAGGACTTTGTGTTAATGATGGTCTTTCGAAAC
>JAPKLX010000093.1:492092-610378 GCA_026898415.1 Leonotis leonurus
TAGGTTGTTCATTAACACAGCCTACATAAAATTATCTCTTGTGTTCATTTTAGCTTCCGCAACAACTATTTAGAGTAGGTGATACACTTTCAAGTGGTATCAGAGCCATCACTCGACACACTGAGTGTGGTCCTGACGGTGTCACAACAACTCTAAACATGATGGATCCAAATAGCACTGGAGCTTTTCGACCTCCAATCCTGGATGGTTCGAATTATTCTTATTGGAAGTCACGTACTCGCTCTTATATCAAATCACTTGATAGACGAGCATGGATTTCGGTGGAGAATGGGTGGTCACCACCAAAACAAACTGATGCTGACGGCGATTGTGTTCCTATACCACAGACCGCCTGGTCACGTGATCAAATTGAAGCTGCCACTTTTGATGATCGAGCACTAAATGCTATAATCTCAGCTGTTGACACAAACATGTTCAAACTAATCAAGAACTGTGTGTGTGCGAAAGATGCTTGGGATATTCTTCAAAGACACTGTGAAGGAGACAAGAGTGTCAAGCAGTCTCGTCTTCGTATCCTCGCCTCTCAATTCGAAGATATGAAGATGGAGGAAGATGAAGACATCTCTAGCTACATGAAAAGGATTCTTGACATTGCTAATGAGTGTCAGGACCTAGGAGAACCATTGAGCAACAAAGTGCTTGTTTCCAAAGCACTTCGTACATTGCCACCAAGATTTGATATGAAGGTAACAGCCATTGAAACAGTCCTAGGGGTGAATGCTCTAGAGTTTACTGATCTCATGAACTCGTTCAAAACATACGAGATGAACCACGAGGCAAGAGGGACTTTTCCCAAGAAGAAAGCAATGGCTTTGACGGCTGGAGCAGGCTCCTCAGGTAGTAAGCCTCAAATGGAGTTCAGTGAGCATGAAGAAGAGGAAACCTTCAATGAAGAAGACATTGCCATGATCACAAGGAAGTTTAACCGTATGGTGATAGGCTACAAGCGCACCAAAGATCAATCCAAAGAGAAAGGTGGACCACGGTTTGAATACTATCAACCGTCACAAGACAAAGACAAGGTGAGGCAACCCCCCACGAAGAAAGCTCCTAATGAAGTAGTCAGGTACAACTCTTCAAAACTGGATGGTATCCAGTGTCATGAGTGTAAAGGATATGGACACTTTGCAAATCAGTGTGCCAACACTCTTCGAAAACGGGGTAAGTCTTATTGGGTGTCGTGGAATGATGATGAGCATGAATTCTTTGAAGATATGGATGAAGCCATGTTCGAGAACATTGCATTTCACGCAACTGTCACATCCCAAGAACCATACGTTGATGATCCAGTTCACTCCGAGAGGTATGACTCTAACTACTACTCTACTTTGTTTTGTTTAAACGCTTCTGTTGATGACGCAGGTAGTGTTAGGGATGACATAGACTCTATATGTGGTGAAGAATGTGATGACCATGCAATCACTGTAATCCAAGGATTAAAACAGTTATATGATGAACTGTTGTGCAAATGGAAACATCAAGCAAGAGATCTGCAGACCGCAACAGCTGAGGTAACACGTCTCAAGGAAGTGCAGTCAAAACAAGAGGCGTTGATCACACAACGTGATGTGGAGCTGACCAAAGTGAAGTCAAAGCTTGAAGAGGCAGAACTGACCATCCGAAAATGGAGTACTGGAACTTACTCTCTTCAAGAGATCATGAAAGGCGCAAATTCAGGTACACAAGGTCTTGGATATGCTGCACCAACTGTGTTGTGCAAAAAATCCACATTAGAAGGGGAAACATCAAAAGGCAAAGCTGTTGCTGCGCCCACAGAGACCCCAACACAGACAAAACAAAAGATCTCTCCAGCTAGAAAAGGTAAGAAAAAAGGTAAAAGATATAGGAGGAAATATATATGCCATTACTGTATGAAACCAGGACATATAAGACCCTTCTGTTATCAAAAACAAAGGGATGAAAGATCTGAGTGTGATCCGTCACAGAAACCCAAAACAGTATGGGTAAAGAAATCTGACCTAACTTGTAATGTTGTGTACACAGCCTTGAAAACTAACATTTCAGGTTCTTGGTATTTTGACAGCGGATGCTCCCGTCACATGACAGGTAACAAAATGTTCCTTTCTAATTATGAGAAATATGATGGAGGAAATGTTTCTTTCGGTGGAGGCTCAAAAGGTAAAATTGTTGGGAAAGGTACACTAAATGTTACTGGTTTGCCTGCCTTAACAAATGTTTATCATGTGCAGGGACTTATGGCAAACTTAATAAGCATAAGTCAATTGTGTGATGGAAACATGCTTGTGAAATTTACTAAAGATGCTTGTGAAGTTTACAACAACAAGAATGTGTGCATCATGACAGGTCAAAGGTCAACAGACAATTGTTACATGACTGACCATGTGAAGTGCAACAAGGCTCAAGTTGATGATGTCATGCTATGGCATAAAAGATTAGGTCATACTAATTTTCGAAATCTTGGTAGGTTAATCAAGATGGATGCTGTACGAGGTCTACCGAAGCTTGGAAATGCTGACCAAATCATATGTGGTGACTGTCAACGAGGTAAACAATTACATGCCTCACATCCGGTCGTACAACATCGTGAGCAACATTTTGGAACCAACCGATGCTTCGAACTTCTACATATGGATCTAGTAGGACCCATGGAAGTGGAAAGTATTGGTGGTAAAAGGTATGTGCTTGTTGTGGTTGACGACTTTTCTAGGTTCACATGGACCTACTTTTTACGGGAAAAGTCTGAAACATTTGAGCTGTTTAAAAATATGTTTTCTCGTGTTACTAATGTGTTTGATGCTAAAATATCTCGCATAAGGTCAGATCATGGTCGTGAATTTGAGAATTCACGTTTCACAAGTTTCTGTGACGATAAAGGTGTCCATCAAGAGTTTGCTGCTCCAAAGACCCCACAACAGAATGGTGTGGTCGAACGCAAGAATAGGACCTTGATTGAGATGGCTAGGGTGATGTTGAACTCAAGCCAAATGGCAAAGCGCTTTTGGGCTGAGGCTGTAAACACTGCTTGCTACATCAACAATCGAGTCAACATTCGACCAGGGTCATTTAAAACACCATATGAGCTACTAAAAGGGAGAAAACCTAACCTAAAACATCTTCGTGTTTTTGGGTGTGTTTGTTTTATCTTAAATGATCGAGAGTATCTAACTAAATTTGATGATAAAAGTGATAAGGGCGTATTTGTCGGGTACTCAACAAATAGTGTAGCTTACAGGGTATTTAATCTTCGTATCAACACAATACAAGAATCTGTTAATGTAGTCTTTGATGATGCAGGTGATTGCAACAAAGAAGACGACATATATGAAGGGGGAGTTGTTACATTCCCTGTTGAGACGCAAACTGTTCCACCTAACACAGAAGTTAACACTACTGTCGAGGTCAACACCACAGAACAGGAACCCGAAGGTGACCTAGGTGACCCCCAACAGGTCACTCCTCGTAGAGAACCATCAGGGCGAGTGAGAGATAACCATCCACTCACTCAGGTTATTGGAAACATTGAGGACGGAGTTCAGACCCGGAGAAAACAGCAAATCGACTATAGAGAAATGGCGTGCCTTTACTCCATGTGCTCCACAGTTGAAGGCATAACATGCTTTGTTTCCAAATTTGAGCCCAAAAATGTCAAGGAGGCACTAACTGATGAGTTCTGGATAAATGCTATGCATGAAGAACTCAACCAGTTTGTGCGTAGCGATGTTTGGTACCTTGTTCCCAGGCCAACCAACAAGAATGTCATTGGTACAAAATGGATTTTCAAGAACAAGTCTGATGAGAAGGGAACTGTTGTGCGCAACAAAGCAAGATTAGTTGCTCAAGGGTACACGCAAGTCGAAGGAATCGACTTTGATGACACGTTTGCGCCAGTAGCAAGACTTGAGTCTATTCGGTTGTTGTTAGCTGTCGCATGCTACCTCAACATCAATCTATACCAGATGGATGTAAAGGCAGCATTCCTTAATGGCGAGCTCAAGGAAGAGGCGTATGTAGAGCAACCAAAAGGCTTTGAGGACCCTCACAAACCTGATCATGTTTTTCGACTGAAGAAAGCTCTATATGGTCTCAAACAAGCACCACGAGCTTGGTATCAACATCTCACAAATTTTCTTCTCTCATATGGGTTTGTAAGAGGTGCTGCTGACCGGACATTGTTTATAAAAAGGGAAGAACAACACATTCTTATTACTCAAATTTATGTTGATGATATGATTGTTGGTTCTACATCACGCAACATGTTAACTGATTTTTCAAAAGCAATGTCTACCAAGTTTGAAATGAGCATGGTGGGCGAGCTCACATATTTTCTTGGTTTGCAGGTTAAACAAGGACAAGATGACATTTTCATCTCTCAAAGCAAATACGCAAAAGAAATGATAAAGAGATTCAATCTAGAAGGTACAAAGCACATGAAGACTCCTATGGGTTCCACAGAGAAGCTAACAAAAGATGATGCTGGAGAAGATGTTGACCCAACACTCTACAGATCTATGATAGGAAGTCTGTTGTACCTAACAGCCACTCGTCCAGATTTGATGTTTAGCGTATGTGTGTGTGCCAGGTATCAAGCTAAACCCAAAGCCTCTCATCTCAAAGCTGTTAAGAGGATAATCAGGTATGTTGCTGGAACTATTGACCTTGGCATATTGTTTTATAAACACATGAATATGAGCTTGGTAGGTTTCAGTGATTCTGATTGGGCTGGTGATGTTGATGATCGGAAGAGTACAAGTGGAGGATGTTTCTACCTGGGAAACAACATTGTGTCATGGCACAGCCGTAAGCAAAACTGTGTTTCCTTATCCACTGCTGAGTCTGAGTATGTTGCCGCAGGCAGTTGTTGTACACAACTGTTATGGCTTAAACAGATGTTGAGTGACTATGGACTTGATAACAATGACCTGGTTGTGTACTGTGACAACATGAGCGCCATACACATTTCCAAGAATCCTGTTCAGCACTCCAGAACCAAGCACATCGACATAAGACACCATTTCATTAGAGAGTTGGTGGAACAAGAGGTAATCAAGCTTGAATATGTGAAAACTGAAAACCAAGTTGCTGACATCTTCACAAAACCCTTAGAACATGAAAGATTTGTCTTCTTACGAAAATCTCTTGGTCTATGTTTTCATTAAAAGGTGTGTGTGCTACACCTTAATACCCATATTCTGTTATCTATATCAAGGGTGTAGCGTGTTTTGTCTAGCTTGCTGGAATAACATCTTAGTCAACATATTCTATATTCTGAAACCTGGTTTTTTTTTCTTATATGTTTATGTATCTAACTGTGTGGTAAACAATCCAAGTAGTTTGGGGGGCACGGCGCTCGCTCCGACGATGCTACCTTACAAACGGATTGCAACTGCGATTGCTTTCGAGGGTGAAAGGCTAGGGGCACGGCGTTCGCTGCGACGATGCACTCTACGCTCACTAACCTTTGGATTCTCGTAGTTCTGCACATATTTTCTATCTATCTAACCAGGTGGATGTTGCAACAATCGTTGACACAACAAAGCAAGCTAGACTGGGTGATATGTTTTTAACCAAAGTGTGTTTCTCGTGATTGTCAGCGACCGCGGTCTACTGTTTTCCTATAGTCAAGTTTGTTTACTTCAACATCCGTTTCTCTCTGTTGTAGTGGGTTATGCAGGTCATGTCGCGTGTTCTAGGGTTTTCTGCCAGCTTGAAATTCAAAAGGGCGCCACATTTTTCAAAAATGAAGCGTCGTCAGTACTGTGTACTTCATCATTTGACTGTCACAGCAACTGTCCTCCTATCACAAACCCCATTAAACCCTACTCTCTCTTTATCATATCCGCACGCCTTCCAAGATTGATACACCTCTTCTCTCCTTTTTGATCTTGCATCACATTTCATTCCATCCAGAAACCCTCATCCACAAATTGCTTTTCTGACCATCTTCCCGGTCTCTCAACAATGGCGTCTCCATCCACTCCTGATGTCACCGCCCTTCTTCAAGCTCTCCTCGCCGCCAACCCGTCGCTCCTTCAGTCACTTCAATAGTCCATCGCAACTTCGGTAGTCCCACCGCCACTCCCGTCCGATAACACTCCCATAACTACTCCGGTTGCTGATACTGCTCCCGAACCCATTTCTACAGCGCTCGAAACTCCAATCGTCGCTGTGGATGAACCATCTCCTCTCCCTATTACCACTGTAGCTCTTGTCAAGGACCCTGTTCCTGCTTTTACTCCGTCCAAATCGCCATCCCTGACGACGACTCCTCCAGCTCGCCGACCCGCTACACGAGGTTCCACTCACTCCACTCTTTCAAAAAAATCCAAGAAACCTGCACATACAGTGGTGGTTACTGATGATAGTGACGAGGAAGTCTCCTCGGTTTCCAAGCGCCCTCGTCTGAGCTCTCCGGATTTCACGATTGAACCAACCTCCTCTGCACCGGTCCCAGCGAAGGGCAAGGAGATAGTCCCCGACGTTTCTGATGACGAGGCCCTTCCGCTTGCTGTTGAGAAGGCTCTCAATCTTCAGTTCTATGATACATCCGCTGCTACCAAGTGGAAGCGTGTCAAGAATCTACCCTGTGCATGTGAACGCACGGCTGATGAGTCCAGTTTTGATGAATACAACCTGCTGTCCTTCTTCCGCGCGCGGGGTCTGTTGGGTACAATCTTTGAACTCCCTGATTTTGTTAAGACTACGGTTCGACATTTTTACTGTAATCTTCATAGTTCGTTTGGTGATCGCTCCTCTGTCAACTTTGGGAAGATTTATTTGTACAACTGCATCTTCGACTTCTCGGCTGCTAGCATCAACTCCGCCCTCGGGCTGCCAAATGTGGAGGACGAAGTAGTCTCTGATTTGGCAGCTGTTGCTCAGGAAATTACTGGAGGGAAACGTTCCAAGTGGGCCCAGCCTATGAAATCTTCTTGGCTTACCCATCTGTATTCGGTTCTGCACCGGATTTTAACTTTCAACTGGATTGTTTCCTCCAACACTACCGTCGTTACTCAGCAGCACGGGGTCTTGCTCTACCTTGTGGGGCGTAACAAACCCTTCAACCTTGGGCGTATTATCTTCGACCAGTTTGCTGCTCTCTCTTCCAAAGCTCAACTATCGTCTCTGCCATTTCCCTCTCTTATTTGCAGGGTATTGGCTCATCAGGGGTTCACCTCGCTTACCAGAAGTCAAGGCGCGGATCCTGTTCCGGCCTATTCCATCCACCCATCCTTGTTCAGTAAGAGTAAGGTGGCTGATCTACCATGGAGTAATCCTGCTGCTGCTGCCACCTCTGGTGTCCTCATGCCCCAGCACACCGTGCAACAGTTGCTGGATACCCTAACCTCCCTGCTGGATGTCCTGACTCCCCTGGCTGCCCTCCTTCCTGCTCTTGAGGCGTGCCTTTCTTCCCAACAAGGGGGAGGAACTAGGGCTGATCATGCTAGGGATGAGGCTGATCATGCTAGGGACGACGCTGGGGAGGATGATGCTGTTGGTGGTGCTGACAACGAGAACGAGGGTGCAGGTGGTGCAGGCGCAGACACGGAGGATGAGAAAACTGAAGAAATTGCAAGTTAATGTGGCCGGATGGCTGTGTGGGGTGATGACCCGTCATGAAACATTAACCCAAACAATTTTATTTTCTTTTATGGTGGATGACTGACAAACAACTTTATTTTTGTTTTGTGGATGGATGTTTGTTTTTGCAGCACCTATGTTTTGAATGACATAATTTGTTTACTGCTTAGTAATGTCTGGCTGCTGCGTATCTGAACTGTGTTGTCTTTTTGGAATATTCTGCTTGCTTGTTAAAATTGTTTTGCAGGGCAGTAAGATAGGGGGAGCATCGTAGGAAGACCAAGATGTTGTGAAGAAAGCACAAAAACAGGGGGAGTTTGTTAGGTATCTTATTCTGGTGTTATTTTGTTTGTTGAACCTAACACGTGTGTTTTTTGTGTTCTTCACAGGTTAGTGTGATGATTGGCTTTGCTGTTATGCTCCACACAACAAGCTAATGTTGAGTATGCAACTGAATTGCCACGTGGACGTTGACTTGGTAAGATGTACAACTGAAATGCACGAAGAAACTGTCAAAGACCGAGTCTTGAGGAGATAGTGGAATGCGGTTGAGAGTTTGACGCTGAATGGAAGTTTGTTACCATGAATGTCGGAGTCCACACCAACTGCCCAGCGAATCTTGCGGAGCACGACAGCAGTTGAGAAAATCAAGGAAGACATGGGCTGGCAGTTTCTACCCGATGGAATCCAAGCCCATGAAGTTATCTCTATTTATATTGGTTTCGGTTTTAGTTAGAGATACACTTTTGCAGATTTATATCGTAGTTTAGTACGTGTGATCTTTGTCTTAGAAGATCATACTTTTAGTATTTTAGTGAGAAGTGTTGTTGTTGTTGTTATCCGTAACATTGTAAACAACACAACACTTGTTTTGATAATTCTTTCTGGCCGTAAAGGCTGCCGTGTAGGTTGTTCATTAACACAGCCTACATAAAATTATCTCTTGTGTTCACTTTTAGCTTCCGCAACAACTATTTAGAGTAGGTGATACACTTTCACAAATAATAAAATATATACTTTGAAATACTATCATCGATATATATTACTTTTATTTACTTTAATTCTCATTATTTGACTTACAACAAATTATTTTATTATTCACAATGTATTTAATTATAAATAATGTGGACCTTATTAAATTCTCACCATATTTAATTCATTTATTAATTTTCACCATATTTTAAATTATTTATTAATCAATTGTTGAATTTTATTTTATTTACAATTCACATATTTAATTAATAAATAGTATAAGATTCTTATTCCAGTAACAACACATTCAAGTCATTTATTAAAATGTATGCCTAGAGCCGTCAAAAAAGACTCAGAGGACCTGAAAATTGACAGTTATGTGTAAAGATAAAGATTCAGTTGATTTGCATATTGACCCAATTCGATCCAAAATGACCTTGTTAGGTATTTTATCTTGTTGTTTCTTATGTTGAACCTAACATGGTGTGTTTTTGTGTTCTTCACAGGATAGTTGTTGACTTCGTTGTTATGCTCAACACAACAAGCTGATGCTGCCTCAGCGTTGCCACGTGGACGTTTGACTTGGTAAGTTTGAAGAATGCGTGAAGACTGGAGAAGACCAAGTCATGATAGGCGGTTGAGATCTTTGCGCCGAGTGGAAGTCTGTTTTCACTAATATCGGAGTCAACAAACGGCTTGAAGTAGTTCCACTATTCCAGGCGCATCTTGCGGAGCACGACAACAGTTGAGAAAACTGAGGAATACATATGGGCTGGCGGTTACGAGATCATAGAAGTCAAGCCCATGAACTATCTCTATAAATACTTGTATAGTTTTCAGTTAGAGATATACTTTTGCAGATTAAGTTCGTAGTTTAGTGTGTATGATCTTTATCCTTGTAAGGTCATACGTTTAGTGTTTTTGTAAGAAGTGTTGATGTTGTGTGGTGCTAAACATTGTAGCAACACAACACTTATTTTGATTATATTCTTTTTGGCCGTAAGGCTGCCGTGTAGGTTGTTTGTTAACACAACCTACGCAAAATTATCTCGTGTTTTCTTTCTTAGCTTCTGCAACAATCACTTAGAGTAGGTGATACACTTACAAGTGGTATCAGAGCCATCACTCGACACACTGAGTGTGGTCCTGACTGTATCACAGCTCTAACGCGAAGATGGATCCAAATAGCACTGGAGCATTTCGACCTCCAATCTTGGATGGTTCGAATTATTCTTACTGGAAGTCACGTACCCGCTCATATATCAAATCTCTTGATAGACCAGCATGGATTTCTGTGGAGAATGGGTGGTCACCACCAAAACAAACGGACGCTAACGGTGACTGTGTTCCAATAGACCAAAGTGCCTGGTCACGTGAACAAATTGAAGCTGCCACTCTTGATGATCGAGCACTAAATGCTATAGTCTCAGCTGTCGACACAAACATGTTCAAATTAATCAAGAACTGTATGTGTACGAGAGATGCTTGGGATATACTCCAAAGACACTGTGAAGGTGACAAGAGTGTCAAACAGTCTCGTCTACGTATTCTCGCCTCTCAATTCGAGGATATGAAGATGGAGGAAGATGAAGATATCTCTAGCTACATGAAAAGAATTCTTGACATCGCTAACGAGTGTCAAGACCTAGGAGATCCATTGAGCAACAAGGTTCTTGTCTCCAAAGCACTTCGAACGTTGCCACCTAGATTTGACATGAAGGTAACAGCCATTGAAACAGTACAAGGCGTGAATGCACTGGAATTCACAGATCTCATGAATTCTTTCAAATCCTATGAGATGAACCACGAAGCAAGAGGAACCTTCCCCAAGAAGAAAACATTGGCTCTCACTGCAGGCTCAAGTTCATCACCATCATGCAGTAAGTTGTTGAACCAAATGGACTCTAGTGACTCCGAAGAAGTGGAAGAAATCTATGATGGAGATGATGTTGCCATGATCACCAGAAAGTTCAATCGCATGGTGAGAGGATTTAAACGTGATAAGTCCAAACCCAAAGGGCGTGATGTACCACGTTTGGAGTACTATGAACCTCCAAAGACCAACAACGATCAAAGAAAACCCCCTGTTACCCCTGTTAGAAACTCTTCTAACAACGAAGTATTCAAATACAGCTCCTCAAAGCTCGACGGCATACAATGTCATGAATGTAAGGGCTTTGGACACTTTGCAAATCAGTGTGCCAACACACTTCGAAAGAGGGGTAAATCTTATTGGGTTTCGTGGAATGATGATGAGCATGAGTTCTTTGAAGATGTTGAGGAAAAATTGTTTGAGAGTCTAGCACTGCATGTAACAATGCCTCCGCAGGACGTGCAGCAACACACAGATGCAGACATCTTCTCTGAACGGTATGACCCTAACTATTATTCTACATTGTTTTGTTTAAATGCCTCTGTTGATGGTACAAGAAGTGTTGAGGACGACATAGACACCGCCTGTGCTGAAGAATGTGACAGCAATGCCTTCTCAATAATTCATGGGTTGAAAAGGCTGTATGATGAGCTGTTGGGAAAATGGAAACATCAAGCAAAAGATCTGCTGATCGCAACAGGTGAGGTAACACAACTCAAGGAGGTTCAGTCAAAACAGGAGGTATTGATCACGCAACGTGACATAGAGCTCACCAAAGTAAAAACCAAGCTTGAAGAGGCAGAACTAACCATCTGCAAGTGGAATACGGGTAGATACACACTTCAAGAGATCATGGACAGCGCAAACCCAAGCAAGAGAGGTCTTGGGTATGCTGCACTAATTGTGCCGTGTAAAGGGTCCACATCTGGAGGAGAAACATCAACTGCTAAAGCAGATGTTGTGATCGCAGACCCACCAACACAGCCACAACAAAACATCTCTCAACCAAGAAAAGGTAAGAGAGGTAAGAAGAAGGGTAAACGACATAAAAGGAAATATATATGTCATTATTGTTTGAAACCAGGACATATAAAACCCTTCTGTTATCAAAAGAAAAGAGATGACAGGTCCGAAGGTGTACTACCGAAGCAACCCAAAATGGTGTGGGTCAAGAAAACTGATTTAACATGTAATGTTGTGTACACAGCGTTAAAAACTAACATTTCAGGTTCTTGGTATTTTGACAGCGGATGTTCACGTCACATGATAGGTAACAAAACATTCCTTTCCAATTATGAGACGTATGATGGAGGAAATATTTCTTTCGGTGGAGGTTCAAAAGGTAAAATTGTTGGGAAAGGTATACTAAATGTTCCTGGTTTACCTGCTTTAACAAATGTTTATCATGTGAAGGGACTTATGGCAAATCTGATTAGCATAAGTCAACTGTGTGATGGTAACATGCTTGTTAAATTCACTAAGGATGCATGTGAAGTTTACAACAACAAGAATGTGTGTATCATGACAGGTCAAAGGTCATCAGACAATTGTTACATGACCGACCATGTGAAGTGCAACAAGGCTCAAGTTGATGATGTCATACTCTGGCATAAAAGATTAGGTCATACTAATTTTCGAAATCTTGGTAGGTTAATCAAGATGGATGTTGTGCGAGGTTTACCCAAACTTGGGAATGCTGACCAGATCGTATGTGGCGAGTGTCAACGAGAAAAACAATTGCATGCCTCACATCCTGCCTTACAACACAGTGAACAACATTATGGGACCAACCGATATTTTGAGCTTCTACATATGGATCTTGTAGGACCCATGGAAGTTGAAAGCATTGGTGGTAAAAGGTATGTGCTTGTTGTGGTAGACAATTTTTCTAGATTTACATGGACCTATTTTTTACGAGAAAAATCTGAAACATTTGAGGTATTCAAAAATATGTTTTCTCGTGTTACTAATATCTTTGATGCTAGAATATCTCGCATAAGGTCAGATCATGGTCGTGAGTTTGAGAACTCAAAATTTACAACATTTTGTGATGAGAAAGGACTGTACCAAGAGTTTGCAGCACCAAAGACACCACAACAAAATGGTGTGGTTGAACGCAAGAATAGAACCTTGATTGAAATGGCTAGAGTGATGCTGAGCTCAAGCAAAATGGTGAAACGGTTTTGGGCTGAGGCAGTAAACACCGCATGTTACATCAACAATAGAGTCAACATTCGACCAGGGTCATTCAAAACACCATATGAACTACTGAAAGGGAGAAAAACCTAACCTAAAACATCTACGTGTTTTTGGGTGTGTTTGTTTTATCTTAAATGATAGAGAGTATCTAACAAAGTTTGATGAGAAGAGCGACAAAGGTGTATTAGTTGGATACTCAACAAACAGTGTAGCGTATAGGGTTTTTAATCTACGCATTAAGACAATACAAGAATCTGTTAATGTTGTCTTTGATGATGCAGGAAATGGAAACAAAGAGGTGGAAGCGGAAGATGACATACATCAAGGGGGAGCTGTCACACCTCTTGTTGAAACGCAAACTGTTCCACCTAAC
Source organism: Leonotis leonurus (assembly GCA_026898415.1). Taxonomy (NCBI): domain Eukaryota; kingdom Viridiplantae; phylum Streptophyta; class Magnoliopsida; order Lamiales; family Lamiaceae; genus Leonotis; species Leonotis leonurus. The sequence goes on from JAPKLX010000093.1 coordinate 505,091, forward strand.
ACAGCAACTGGTACACCTGGTGACACACCTAACACTGAAACTGGTACTTCTGTGGAGGTCAACACCACCACACAACAGGAACCAGAAGAAGAACGAGATGAGACTCCAGAGATCACTCATCGCATGGAACCTTCAGGACGAGTAAAGGAGTACCATCCACTAACTCAAGTCATTGGAAACATTGAGGATGGTGTTCAGACTCGACGAAAACAGCCAATCAACTATAGAGAAATGGCGTGCTTATACTCAGTATGCTCTACAGTTGAAGGCATAACATGTTTCGTCTCCAAATTCGAGCCAAAAAATGTCAAGGAAGCACTAACTGATGAGTTCTGGATAAATGTTATGCATGAAGAACTTAATCAGTTTGTGCGTAGCGATGTTTGGTACCTTGTTCCTAGGCCAGCCAACAAGAATGTTATTGGCACAAAGTGGATCTTCAAGAACAAATCTGATGAGAAGGGAACTGTGGTGCGTAACAAAGCACGTTTGGTAGCGCAAGGGTACACTCAAGTCGAAGGAGTCGACTTTGATGATACATTTGCACCTGTAGCACGACTTGAATCCATTCGGTTGTTGCTTGCAGTCGCATGTTACCTTAACATCAATCTGTATCAGATGGATGTGAAGGCAGCATTTCTCAATGGTGAGTTAAAGGAAGAGGTTTACGTGGAACAACCAAAAGGTTTTGAGGACCCTCAAAAATCGGACCATGTTTTTCGGTTGAAGAAAGCTCTATATGGACTCAAACAAGCACCACGGGCTTGGTATCAGCATCTCACAAATTTCCTTCTCACGTATGGGTTTGTGAGAGGTGCTGCTGACCGGACATTGTTTATAAAAAGGGAAGATCAACACATTCTTATTACTCAAATTTATGTTGATGATATGATTGTTGGTTCTACATCACATAACATGTTAACTGATTTTTCAGGTGAAATGTCTACCAAATTTGAGATGAGCATGGTGGGCGAGCTCACATATTTTCTTGGGTTGCAGGTCAAACAAGGACAAGATGACATCTTCATCTCTCAAAGCAAATATGCCAAGGAGATGATAAAGAGATTCAATCTTGAAGGTACAAAGCACATAAAGACTCCTATGGGCTCTACAGAAAAGCTAACTAAAGATGATGCTGGAGAAGATGTTGACCCAACACTCTACAGATCAATGATAGAGAGCATGTTGTACCTAACAGCCACTCGTCCAGATTTGATGTTTAGCGTATGTGTGTGTGCCAGGTATCAAGTTAAACCTAAAGCCTCTCATCTCAAAGCTGTTAAACGTATCATCAGGTATGTTGCTGGAACTATAGACCTAGGCATATTATTCTCTAAACACATGAATATGAGTTTGGTAGGTTTTAGTGATTCGGACTGGGCTGGAGATGTTGATGACCGCAAAAGTACGAGTGGATGATGTTTTTACCTAGGAAACAACATTGTGTCATGGCACAGTCGCAAGCAAAATTGTGTCTCCTTGTCCACTGCTGAGTCTGAGTATGTTGCCGCAGGCAGCTGTTGCACACAACTGCTGTGGCTTAAGCAAATGCTTAGTGATTATGGCCTAGACAACAATGACCTAGTTGTGTACTGTGACAACATGAGCGCCATAAACATTTCCAAGAATCCTGTTCAACACTCAAGAACAAAGCACATTGACATAAGGCATCATTTCATTCGAGAGTTAGTGGAATAAGAGGTAATCAAGCTTGAATATGTGAAAACGAAGAACCAAGTTGCTGACATTTTCACAAAACCCTTGGACCATGAGAGATTTGTATTCTTACGGAAATCTCTTGGTCTTTGTTTCTTTCATTAATTGTTTCCTGTGCTACACCCTTATATCCATATTTTGACATCTATATCAAAGGGTGTAGCGTGTGTGTCTAGCTTGCTGGGATAACACCATAGTCAACATATTCTATATTCTGAAACCTGACATTTATCTATATATTTTGTATGTATCTGTGTGGTAAACAATCCAAGTAGTTTGGGGGGCACGACGCTCGCTACAACGATGCTACCTTACAAACGGATTGCAACTGCGATTGCTTTTGAGGGTGAAAAGCTAGGGGCACGGCGTTCGATGCGACGATGCACTCTACACTCACTAACCCTTGAATTCTTGTAGTTCTGCACATATTTTTATCTAAGCCAGGTGGATGTTGCAAAAAACGTTGACACAACAGAGCAAGCTGGACTGGGTGTTCTCAAAATATTGTCTTTTTTAAAATGTTTTTTCGTGCTAGTCAGCATTCCTGTGTTTGTTGTTCTCACATACTCAAGTGTGTTCCCCTCAACATCCGTACATCTCCTATGGAAGTGGGTTATAACTGTCGTGTAGCGTGTTTTTGGGGTTTGTTTTTATCAAGGTGGAAGTGAAAACGGCAAAGTCTCTCTTTTTGAATTCAACCTTCGCCAGTCTGTTTGCCATCATTACTTTTGTTCTGTCACACCAAAACCCTAGAAACCCCTATCCTATCTCTCTTCCATATCCGCACGTCTCTCAAGACTGATACGCTCTCTTAAATTTTCATAAAACAAAACACCTCTCATATCCCTTCCAAAAACCCTCATCCGAAACCCTCACTTTCTCTCTCGCTTTCCTTCCCGCTCTCAACAATGGCGTCTCCTCTTACTCCCGATGTCCTAGCATTCCTCCAAGCAATCTTAGCCGCAAACCCTACAATCCTCCAGACGCTCCAACCACCACCACCAGTCGCAGTGCCGCCCGCTTCAGTTGAAGTTTCGCCCCCTACGGTGGAACCTTCTATTCCCGCTACTGTTCCAATAGAAACTTCACCCACTGAAACTGTTGCTCCTCCTCCTCCTCCGATCATTTCTGAGGCCCTTCATGTTGATTCGCCAGTGGATATCACAACTGCTCCTCCAGATACGACAGTTGCAATAGTTCAAAACAGTCCAGCGTCTCGATCTTCAACTCCACCCACGCCTCTCGCTCGCAAGCCCGCTACAAGGGGCTCAAGACTCTCAGCCCTCAACAGACGGCACAAGAAGTCCCAAGATCCCGTCCCCATGGTTATCGTCCAAGACGACAGTGAGGACGAAGTCTCCTCAGCGCCCAAATGCCGGCGACTTCTATCTGATGCTGAGGTAAAGGTGGAGGCTACTTCTTCAGCCACTCTCGCTGCCAAAGGCAAGATGGTGGTTCCAAGTCTGGAGCCCTCTGAGGATCCCGATCTCCCTTTGGATGTGGAACAAGCTCTCAATCTCCAATTCTATGATGACGTTGCGGCTGTCAAGTGGACACGCTTACAGAATGTTCCCTGTGTGAGTGAACGCTCGGTGGATGAGACCACTTTTGAAGAAAACAATTTGCTGTCCTTTTTCCGCTCCCGGGGTTTATTGGGTACAGTCTTTGACCTTCCTCCTTTTGTTAAGTCTGTGGTGAGACATTTCTATTGCAATCTCAGTCGTTCCTTTGGTGATCACACGTCTTCCACATTTGGAAAGGTCTATTTGTATAATTCAATCTTTGATTTCTCTGTGGAGTCGATTAACACCACCCTTGGTCTGCCAAACTGTGAGAGTGACATTGTCCCAAATCTGGACGCTGTTGCGAAGCTGATCACCGGTGGAAAACGTTCCAAGTGGACTCAGCCCATGAAGTCCTCTTCGCTCACGCATCTTTACTCAGTTCTCCATCGGGTTCTGACTTACAATTGGATAGTATCGTCCAATGTTACTGTGGTCACACAGCAACATGGGATGTTGCTCTACCTGCTGGGTCTCAACAGGCCTTACAACTTGGGTCAGATTGTTTTTGATCAGCTTGTCACTCTCTCTGTCAAACCACAGATCAGCTCCCTTCCGTTTTGCTCTCTCATTTGCAGGGTACTAAAGCACCAAGGGTTTACGTCCATTGCTCGAAGCCATGAAGCTGTCCCTACTCCAGTTTACATTATCCATCACTCCCTTTTCAGCAAAAGCAAGGTTGTTGACCTGCCATGGGTTAATCCTGAAGATGTCAATCCTGGCCCCGCTTCCATTCAGTTGCCACCACCGACTGTTTTACAGTTAATTGGTGCTCTGGATGCCCTCACTGCCGCTCTTCGAGCCTGCCTCCCTTCACAACAAGGGGTAGAACCGCCAGCTGAAGCAGCAGGGGGTGCCGCAGGTGACACAGCTAGGGACCCAGAAGAAGAGGGAGAAGAAGCGTGTGAGGATGAGGAAGATGAATTTTTGCTGTGATGACCGTGTGTGGTCAAGATTGTGAACTGATGTGGGATGTTTTTTAAAAACAATTTACTTTTATGCTTTTGGATGATGTGGTGGATGTGGATGTTAAAACTTTTGTGGCAGCACTTATTTTTTGCTATGAATGCTTGATTGCTGCTAATATGAGCTGCTTACCATATTTATGATGTTATTATGTCTGTGATATTATTATGCTTGTTGGTTGTTTGTGAAGTTGTTTTACAGGCATAGACATTGGGGGAGCGTCAAAGAAGAAGGTGTTGTGAAGAAGGCACAAAAACAGGGGGAGTTTGTTAGGTATTTTATCTTGTTGTTTCTTATGTTGAACCTAACATGGTGTGTTTTTGTGTTCTTCACAGGATAGTTGTTGACTTCGCTGTTATGCTCAACACAACAAGCTGATGCTGCCTCAGCGTTGCCACGTGGACGTTTGACTTGGTAAGTTTGAAGAATGCGTGAAGACTGGAGAAGACCAAGTCATGATAGGCGGTTGAGATCTTTGCGCTGAGTGGAAGTCTGTTTTCACTAATATCAGAGTCAACAAACGGCTTGAAGTAGTTCCACTATTCCAGGCGCATCTTGCGGAGCACGACAACAGTTGAGAAAACTGAGGAATACATATGGGCTGGCGGTTACGAGATCATAGAAGTCAAGCCCATGAACTATCTCTATAAATACTTGTATAGTTTTCAGTTAGAGATATACTTTTGCAGATTAAGTTCGTAATTTAGTGTGTATGATCTTTATCCTTGTAAGGTCATACATTTAGTGTTTTTGTAAGAAGTGTTGATGTTGTGTGGTGCTAAACATTGTAGCAACACAACACTTATTTTGATTATATTCTTTTTGGCCGTAAGGCTGCCGTGTAGGTTGTTTGTTAACACAACCTACGTAAAATTATCTCGTGTTTTCTTTCTTAGCTTCCGCAACAATCACTTAGAGTAGGTGATACACTTACAGACCTCAAGCACGATGGATAACACAATGCAATATAATCATTTTACCCTAAAAGTTATGTTTTAGACATTAACTAATTGTGCATCATAACATACATAACACACCTTTTATGATTGGAAAAAAATATTAATTTATATATTAATTGCACGGGTGGATATACTAGTCTCTATATATATAAAAGCTAAGGGGAACACTTTTGTGTTTTGGAGCCAAAAACATACATACCTATATAAAATCTTCCCAATTTGCCCCTTCGTTTTTATTCTATTTACTTTATTCTATTTTCACTTTTTTTTTCTTTTCTTCACATTATCTATATTTAATTTTTAAAATTTAATTTATAACATTATGTTTATTATTTTTATCAATTTATATACTCCCTCTGTCCCACTAAGCTTGACACACTTCCCTTATTGAGACGTCCCACTAAATTTGACACATTCAAAAAAAGTAAAAGTTATCCCTTCAAAAAGGTGTGGACCCTACTACCTTTATTACTCTTACACTACTTTATACACTCTCCTTAATAACCGTGCCGAAAAAATGTGTCATGCTTAGTGGGATGGAGAGAGTATATTTTATAAAATAATATTTAATTAATGAAAATGTGTATTTTTTTATCATCTTTTCACTTCTTATTTTTTATTTTTTTAAGTTATGATATTATAAATGAATAAAAATTTCTATACAAATATAATTATATTTATAGTATTATTTTTCATTTTGTGTATCTTATTATCTTTTCACTTTTTTTTTATTTTTTCTTTTTGTTCATATTATCTATAATTAATTTTTTTTAATTTCATTATAACATTATATTAATTATTTTATCAATTTATATATGTTATGAAATTATATATAATTAATGAAAATGTGTATATTCTTTTTATTATATTTATCTTATTTTCTTTTCAATACTTATTTTTATTTTTTTTAAGTTATGACATAAAATTTTAAATTATATTTATTAGTTTATTGATTTACATATTTTATGAAATTATATATAGTTAATTGAAAAATGTATATATTTTTTCATTTAGTTTACTTTATTATATCTATATATATATAAAAGTTAAGGGGAAGGATGTTTAGAAATCTCTCCAAAACATCTATATTTATCTATATATCTATATAAAATCTACCAAATTTACCCCTTATTTTTCATTATATTTTTTTTTGTTTTATATTATCTATTTTTAATTTTTATATATAAATAAAATGTGTATATTTTTTATTATATTTATCTTATTGTGTTTTCACTTCTTATTTTTATTTTTAAAGTTATGATATTAAATTTAAAATTATATTCATTATTTTTTCATTATCAACTCAATTTTATTTAATTTTTTTGTTATTACAATTACAAATGTGTACTAAATAAATCAAATTAGCAATTTAATAAAATGTAAAATAAGAAACATATTTGACAATACGGGCTTATATCATGTATTTGAATTTGACTATATTTAATTATATAATTTTTATATTATTATAGCTTAATATTAGTTAATTCTTAATGTTAAACTTGATTTTTTGAGTATGTAATGTAATTTTATATTTCAATTTAATTTTTCATGTCATCTCAATTACAAATATATACTAAATAAATTAAATTAGCAATTTAATAAAATTTAAATAATAAATATATTTTACACATGTACTAAAAATACTAATTAAATAGTTTCAAGTCAAGTTGCAGTTTAAAAATTAGGGAATATGCACCTATATTAACTAAGTAATCTTTAAATAAAATAATATATAATAATCAAATTTTTATGTCTTTGCTACATTAAAAACATGAACTAATATATAACAATCTATCTGGAATCTTAAAAAATATTATATGTAAGCTTGAAATTTATCACATTTAATAATATTATTTTTATTTGTATTGTTTAATTTTATTAAACATTATAAAATTTATCTATATTTTAAAATAATAAAAAATATATAACAAAAAATAATTCCCCGTGCAACTGCACGGAAAAAACACTAGTTTATAAGGAAATGAAAGAATTTGTGATGGAATAATGGCAGGAAAGGAATGTACAAGTTAATCTATAAATGGAATGGGGGTTGGAAAATAATGTAATCATCTAAAGTAAAATTTGATGGTTGGTAGATGATTAATTTGTCTCTTTAATGTTTATTGAACTATGTCATCTGCATTCCCCCAATCCTTCACGTGAATTTGTATTACTTCTCATTCATAAAGGTTATATTCTCATTGCTCATTTTGATCGTCCACTAAAAATCACATGTTTCATTTTTTACAATACTTTTTCTCGATGGACATAATACAAATTTGAGCATCTTCATATATTTTGCATCCTCCAGAGCATTTTGTGGTTTAAAAATGCCGAATCTCGTCAAGGACATGCATTTCTTCTCCTAAAGGCTTTCTAACGGGAATGGACTTAATATGTGGAGCTAAAGCTCCTTGTTCTTTCCTTACCACATAGTTACGAATGCAAGTCAAGCGTTAGTTAATAGACCGACCGGCGCGGTATTCGATAGGAATAGTTCATCAAAGCCTTTCTGACTTGGCCTGGCCCGGTCGCCCTACGCGACTGGCCCTTCAAAAGAATTTGAAGGAGTTGTAGTTTGGCGACCTATCTTCAGTAGGGGACTTTAGTCTTTTGATTAGAGTAGGAGTCGGGACTTTAGTCTTTTGATTAGAGTAGGAGTTGCCAGAGAGTAGAGCACTACTGCCCTATCATAGTCACAAGTTTCTTTATATTCGCGACTCTTGTTATAGTCAATAAGGTCGAAACTTCCCGGAAAAAAACTTCGAATTGGGAGGGCGATTCTCCCGATGAACTGATTGTACCCCAAACCAACACAGGTAAATAAGAAGAGTATACTAGGGCGCTTGAGAGAACCATGTCGAAGGAACTCGGCAAAATGACCTCGTAACTTCGGGAGAAGGGGTGCTCTCCTATTAGGAAAGCGGCAGATCCAAGAAGACTTACCATAGCAATTCTCGAGCTTGCTCAACTACTTTGCCTTCTTTTTTTGAAGGTTTTCTTCAAGCGTGTTTCGAAATGCCTTATTGGTCCAATCACCAGAATCATTATACTCTCTTTGAAAGATGATTGCATCCAAGCAGACAAGATTTCATCTTGCCTATGCCAAGCAAAATATTATGGTTTCAGCTTCATGGCCTTTTCAGTAGTGTCTGGTATGTGGATATATTCCGGTGGAGATGGAGAGCATCCATTAAGGAATGACTCAAGATCAAGTAGCCTCTAACAGTAATAAGAATTTGTTGTTTCCATCAGAATGTTAGATGGAGATGGGCTGGCTGGCTGGCTTTGTGGTAAAGTAGGTAATGATATTTTGTAAAGCACCTGTGATGTTGATGGAGGCATCTCCTGAGCTTTGAAACCCAACCATTTTGGCTTATGAGGAGGGTAGAAGCTTTTGGGGAGAAACGAGGTAACCGAGCATGTTTTAAACCTGCTTGGTAACATGAAATAACGTGAGAAAAAAAAAAAAAAAGGAAAATAGAAGGCCATAGCCATTTCTGCAAAGAAAATATATTACTGTTTCATTGCTTTTCATTAAAAACTTGATGGCTGCTATTACAGAACACAACTATATATAGCAGTCTAGGATAAATAAACCCTAGAAACACTACATAACAAAGTACTCTAACCATAATCTGAAGTTTGATGTGACAATACAAAATAAAGAGAACTAGACCAAACAAAGTTTGTCTTGTTTAACTCGTAGCAACTCTGCTTTGACAACCGTCTGGATTTCCAAGATAGTAAGTTAACAAGGATGCTTCTCCACAGACTCAATCAAAATCTCTCTCCAGTTCGTGCTCTTGTCGTTCTCTGCTGGAGAAAAAGAAACAAACAAGCACACTTTGATTTTCTTGATTATCAACTTTGCTATGCTGCAAGGCATGGAATGAAACACAAACATGGTAGAGGCACATACTCTGATTACCATCAAGAATTTTCTATTAAAAATTGTCACAAAACTCAATTTATGAGGCTTGAAATGTGTATCACGTCAAGTACATGCTAGAACTGTCACGGTGAATTTGTTGGTGTCTTTTCCCATTCAAATTATTTTACTATGTTTTCCAACAGGGTGCTAGTATCAATTTCTCAACAGCATTTGCAATCTACTTTTATCACTAAACTACAAACACCAAGCATTCAACAAATTCCGACATGTAAACAAGAAGTACATATATGGGTGTTTGGTTGCTAATATTAAATCTAGAGATTAAATTATCATATGTTTGATTTACAAGATAAAATTCAAGATTTGATTAAAAAGCTGTCTAGGATAGTTAATACTAAGATTTTTAGTCTTAGGCTATCCCTAGTGATAAGTTTTATTTTAGATAGAAATCCAAGATTGAATCTTGGTACTATACAAATCCCAATCATATAAGATCTCTCATACGTTACAAATACAAAAACAAAGATAAGACCACGACCATTTTAGAATGTATGTAATTTTTTCGGTAGTGGAAAGTCCCGATGGCAACAGAAGCTAGATCGAATTCTCTTCAGACGTTCTTGCTAAGATTATCACAAAATTTAGTTTACGAGTCCTCAAATGTGCAATAAAATAACACAAAGTGTATTTATTTATAGGACTCAAGTGTGAATTTTGTTAGGTTCAGTTAAAAGTGAATTATTTTGGACAAAAATTGCGTCTTTCCCCTTTACAAATATTTTACTTTATTTTCAAACATAAAAGAGTGGTTCTATGCTACCATCAATTTCCCAACAGCTTTTACAATCGACCTTCATCTCTACTTTCAAACACTAAAAGCACTAAACGAATTTCTACATATAAAGAATTACAAATAATGTAACTATGAAACCAAATAAGCTGAACAAGTTGTGGAATTTATACCTGCACAAGCGGGGAACCGAATCAAGCCCAACAGTTATCGAATGCGGCGGAGGTAATCGCCTGTGAAAACTCCTGAAAACTGATCCTCCCGTCGCCGTCGGTGTCGGCCTCCCTTATCATCCCCGTGAGCTCCTCAGCCGTGAGGGCGTGGCCGAGCTTCGCCATAGAGTGGGCCAGCTCGGCCGCAGTGATGTACCCGTTCCCGTCCCTATCGAACATCCTGAAGAGGTGCCTGAGTTGCTCCTCCGTGTAGGGCGACTTCGCCGGCAGCAGCTCCGGTGCCACCAGCGCCACAAACTCCGAGAACTCCACCAATCCGTTGCTGTTCGTGTCGGCTTTCTGGATGAGCGCGTCGATCTGGTCGGGGCTCGGCTTCAAGCCGAGCGACCGCAGCAGCGAGCCGAGCTCCAGCTCCGTCAAGCTGCCGTCGTTGTTCCGATCGAATGATCGGAAAATCTCCCGCAGCTCCGCCAACTGCTCATCGTCCAATTTCACGGCCGGCTCTTTAGCGTTCATCCCTTAACTCGATGAATTCAAACTGCAATCACCTCTGTAATTCCTCCAAATTCAAATCAAAACCTATAAAAATAATAAGGTACTAATCATCCCTAAATCGTTGATTCAATAACCCTTTCGTTCAAAGTGCATTCGCTTCTGCAATCCCTCCAAATTCAAAACAAAAGGCAAAAAATTAACAAGGTACCCTAAACTAAATCGTTGATCAAACTGCAATCACCTCCGTGATTCCACCAAATTCAAATCAGAAAAACAAAAATAAAAATAAAAATTCCTAAATCGTTGATCGGAACAAAATTCAAAACCAAAAACAGAAAAATTGAGGTAGGATGGAATTGTTCCTATATAAGGTGGGTTGGGTTGCAACCGGAGAGGATATCGGGGTTGGAAAAGAATCGGCGAGTGCTGCTCCGTCTCCACTGAACATGCATATATTTGATGCAGCAGCTCATCCAAGAAATTGCCAACACTCTATAATCTTCTTCCACAACTGATATTTCTTTTTCTTTTTTTTTGGGTTAATGATCCACCACTTTCGAGGATTGCTGGTAAAAGAAACTTCAAGGGAAGCCGATTAATCGGATCTAAATTCAACTCCTTTCTTATTCATTTCTTTTTGGGGTTATCGTCATCATCGTTATTATGGAAAAGGAAATCGACAAAATGCCGTTTTGTTATGTATAGTTAGAAAGCTACACTTACACCTATTAAAAGGAATTACTTATTTTGCGATATTAATTTCGATTAGACTGGGTAATTGTAGTATTTATTATTAAATTTATTTATGTAGTTGTGGAGGTACGTTTAATTGTATTGTTTGCACATTTTGAAAAGGTCAATTGAGGCAACACAATTGATTGACCATAAAACGTAGCTTTCAGTTTGAATTTGTATTAGTAATTTGTTTACCAACAAATGGATATATATTTTTATTAGTCAAGAAGATTTAAAGATAATAATGAATAATGAGAAATGTAATGGAAAAGAAAAGGAAAATAAAAGAAGGAGCGGTACAAATGGCGGGAATTACGTGAAAGATGCACGTGACGTCATCTCTTTCCAACAAAACTTTTGTCAACCGCAATACATACGCAGTACCTATTTAAACTTGTGCACCATTCCAACCTACAATCATCAAGTGCTCATCCACTATTTTCTTTATTAATTCATGTCTTCTGTTATTTTTAATTTGCTCATCGCTCGCGATGGGAAGTTTAATAAGTTCGTAAATAATTTAATATGTTTTGAATATAAATATTATATTTTAAAATTAATTTTTACTATAAGATCAGACTTTAATATAGTTAATATTATTTAATATAAAATAATAAATAGATAAAATTAAAAAAATAATAATTATAGTGACTCGTATATTTATGTAACATTTTTACATCAGTCGTGATCATATTAAATTGTGTCCATCCCGAGTAGTTGAACGATCCTATATTTTTAATTGGCATATTAAAATTTTAAAGAAGTTACCCATCGTACGTGATTAAATATTTTATTGTCAGTAGATGTATTCATGATTACGGTTATGGTTCGAATCATAACCGAACTGTCAGTTCACGATTCATTATTTCAAAATTGTAACCGAATCGTAGTAATAACGGTATACGGTTTGAAACCATAATCGTTCAAGGTGGTTTTGGTTTCGAACTACGGTTCTGGTTACGAACAACTGGTATTTTAGAACCGCCTTAAAATTGTGTAGTTTTATATGAATTTACAAATATATGGGTCATAAACAATGACTTCATATAAGATAAAAGATAAAATTGAATTAGAGATATAAATTTTTTATTAAAATAGATGTTGAAGAACTAAGAGTTTGGAACTACTAATTCACGGTTCCAAACATTTGAAATGAAAACGAATCGTTTCATACACAGTTATGGTTCAAAACCGAACCTTCGAGAACGGTTATGGTTCAGAATTGGAACCGTCAAGAACGGTTACGATTGCCAAAACCGCCGGTTACGATCTGGTTCTAGCAGTTACGATATTTTTGAACACCTCTAATTGTTAGAGATATATGAACTACTCGTTCACATACTAATATAATTGTGTATTGTAAAAGTAGTAATTATGTAGACTTAATAAACCCGCGATTGTTGCAAAATTAATTATAAAATAATTTTACAACTCAATCTCATCATAAACTATTCGTTTATAATCAAATCAATATTATAATATTTTTTTTATCAATATATTTATATCCAATATATATATATATATATATATATGAGCAAAAATTAAAATACTCGATTTATTAAAACCACATATAAAAAATACTCAACTTTTTAAATACATGTACAAAATACTCAAAATGACATATTAGTCACTAAAAGACACCCAAACTACCGAGAGCAGCTTTATGCCGCTGCAATCCTTGCTTGCATCCTTGCACTGTGGTGCTTGCGCTGGGTGCCGCTGATTTGTTTAATTAATTTTAAATAGACAGTTTAATTAATTATTTGATAGTTATATGATTATTTTATATTATTTTTTGTTATTTATAATTATTTGATTGTTAAATTAAATTAATTATTTGCTTGTTTATTATTTGATTGTTATTTGAATTTAATTCTAGTAATGATTATAGTTTATTATCAAATAGTTCGAATTATTGTTTGTTTTGAAATATATGAATTAATTACCTTATACACAAATTATAAATTATTTCTAATTTAAAACAATTAAAATAAAGAAAATGATTTAAGGATATAAAAATAAGTAAAGGACATAAAATGATTAAGCGAGGCAAAACCTGCTTGACGCTAAAACTGCGCCTAACACCATTGTGAGGCCAAGCTTGCGCGAAGCCTGCGCCAAGTCTTGGGCCAATGTTTGCACTAATGTATGTGCTAATGTTTGCACTAACAGTGGTGTTTGCGACAAGGGTGTTTGCGCCAATATTTGCACCAAATAGTATTTCTTACATGCATTTTAATATTTAAGTATTTGTTACATATAACTTTTGACATACGAGTATTTTTATGGATTGTCAGATATATATATATATATATATATATATATTGCTTTTTTCTCTTACTATGTCGTGTAAGGCACGTGCCTCTATTTAGATTTACTGAATCAGTGAGATCTTATTTGTTTTGTAGTATGAGTGTAATAAGATGTTATGTCATGATTACTAAATTTGGAAATGAATCTGCTGAATTATTTAGATTTTATGAATTAGTGTGTAGGAATAGGTTAAGCATGACTTGTCTTATATATTGCGTTTTATTTATTTATTTACTTACTTATTATTTAGCAAATGGATCATCTCTTATTATATCAATTATATAAATATCTTTCTTTATTACACATGATTGTGTAGTACTTGATTTTTATGAACACACACATGTATATGTATAAAGATATATAATTGTCTTAACTAAGGTATAATAATAACTTGCATTATATATAATAGTTTAAGTATTAACCTAAGATTGCTTTACATAAGTTTTATTCAACTTATCAAATGGTTATCTCAATATCATGGAAAACTTAATCATATAATCAAAGTCATTAACGATTATGTTGGGAACTCTTAGAAATAATTTTGATGATGTTCTCTCAAAACATACTTAGAATTTTTCATTCATTCGTTGCTTGGACTTGCCTACATTGTAACAGAAAATGTCATCCTATTCCGGACCCTATCTGATATTGTAAGGAAAAGATCGACTTATAAGATATTGACCAAAGTATACCAATCTTTATAACAAGTTTAGCTGATGATAATTTGTAAAGGACAAAACACTTCTATAAAGAGTTCTATCCTGTAGAAGTCATCAAGTTCACTAAGTAGTTATGATGATGAAGAAGCTTTCCTAACAGAAGAGAAGCAGAACTATGAGACAAGAAGCGTGCGCTAGATGAAGACAGAAGAGAACGGATATTACCATGCCTCTATCCAGCGAGTCTCTATTAAAGGAATGAGATCAATTGAAGATTAATTCAACTCAATCAAGGAGATACCAATCTACTTTACAAGGCAAGACATGATTTATGGAAATAAGATCTTTAACAATGATTAAGCATTGATTGCTTAACCAATCAAGCCAACGGACATAATTTCAATTCTACACCTATAAAAATTTCGATTCAAAGTACGAGAATTCAACGATCAAGATCTGTTACTATGCCCAGATTTATTCACTAACGTTTGTGCTATCAAAGTGTGAAAAAGTCTGAGATCGTGCATATTGTTCTCGAAGCAACACCAAATTATTCTAGAAAACTTCAAGTTGTAATCTCAATTTAAGTATGTCTTATCAAGATGTTAGAAGTTTACTTCCTTCAAAGTTTAGTTGTTTTCTAGTCTTTGATCGCGAAGTGTTGAAGGAGAATTTCTCTGTAAGTTGTAAGAGACACGACCCATAATTCATGCACATATTTGGTTTAGCTTTGACTCATATTCGTGGCTCGTACTCAACGAGTATAAACAAGTGAGAATCCTAGTAATGGATTTCCAGTCTTGTGTGATTGGATCGTGGACGTAGGAGGTTTCTCGAACCACGTAAAATTGACTGTGTTATTTACTTTATGTATTTCTATTTCAGTCATTTTATTCACCAACCCAACATTCTCATTTTCATACATTTTCTCTAAACCTGCTCTGCTTAAGAACACTCAGATTAAAACAAGGTTTTCATTAAGAGCAACCAACTAAATCCACCATCTTCGGCACACAGTTCTATTGGAGAGAAACCTCTCACGAAGTTAAAACTCTCTTAGAACCAACTCACACAAGAGTTTCTTTGGATCAAATCACCTTCTCTTGAGAGAACCTGTTCTAGTCATCTTAAAAGTCATTCTTTGAATAAGAAGGATTTTGCTCTTGGATAAAAAGGTCAAGTTAACTAGAAAAGTTGGTATTTGGTGTCTCCCCCCCCCCCCCCCATACACCAAACCTAGCTCTTCCGAGACAGAGCAGTGGTTCAACCGACCACTATTTCTGTTTCACAGGGTTAATACCTTTGTGGTCAACTTGAATAGATCTAGGAAAACCTGTTTTTCATTCATCTACATACTATCTGCTATCATGGAAGCTTCTCTTATCAGGGCTTGTGAAGATTTCTCTATCCAACATTACAGAGAATGGAGCTTCAGAATCAAAATGTGTCTCAAAGCTCATCACTGCCTCATGTGGAAAGTAATTGAAGAAGGTCCACTAGCAATTTATGAAGAGGAAATTGTAGTACGAGATAGAACTGGACCTAATGCTAGAGTGAGTACTCAATAAGTACACAAAGATCCTAGGAAGTTCACTGCTGAAGAACGAAGAGAAGCCAATCTAGATGATTTTGCTAAAGGACTTATATGGAGCACAATCAAAGGAGTATATTTGACAAAGATTAGAGATTTCGATACAACTAAATAAATGTGGGATACTCTACGTGATCTCAGTCTTAAATCAAAAGAAATGATTGAGAATAATCTATCTATTGCATGCAACAAATTTGATGAATTCAAAATGCTGCAAGGAGAAACCATAGAAGAAATGAAGATAAGATTCATGAAAATCTTATAAGAAATTTATGCCTTGAAGAAATACAAATACACTCAACGAGAGAAAAATCTCAAAGTTGTTCGAGCATTACCAACAAGCTGGGAAAGCTATTCTGTTGTCCACTCTGTGAGACCAGACTTCAACAGGCTTACAATAGAAGCACTATTTGATCTCCTGACAGGTAATGATTGTGATATTAAACGTATACATGGAGCTAACTCTTTTTATAAAAGGAAAACAAATCATTTTGAGAAGGAGAAGGTAGCATTCAAAGCAACTTTGACAGAAAAGGAGCAACCCAGTTATGATGAAGAAGTTTTATCAAAAGAAAAACTTCTAAATGATTATGCTATGATTGCCAAACGTCTTGAGAAACTCAAAAATAGAGCCAACAAATACAAGAAATTCTACAGTGAGAATATAAGAAACCGATTCCAAAAGAACAAAAATCAAGATTGATCAGAAGAGAAATATGAGGTAAAAAAAAATCTGGTAATAAATATAATTCTAACTCTTCATAATACACTTGTTTTGGTTGTGGTAGAATATGTCATTTCAAAATGGATTGTCCTGATCTCACAAAAAGTTGAAGAGAAGAACTAAGAGCCAAAAGAGATCGACGTTTAAGAAAGGAACGAAAAGCTATGTTGGCAGAAGAAGACTAATGCTCAAGTCATCTATCTGACAACTCCTGTGACAATTATGAAGCGCTCTATGCAAAAGAACAAGAAGAGGATTGAGATGAATGTTTTTATGGGAATAGACAATGACCTTGATCAAAATTAGGTAAACTCTCATAATTCTATATTGTCTAACAAACCTATTTCCAATTCTTGTGATGAAGATGAAATCGAGATATATTGGAAAGAGACCAGTCAAGTTCTGAAAGATCATGCAAAACGCGAGAAGATGTTTCAAACAGTCGTTAAGGAGAACGACAAATTGGGAATCAAGATCAAAGCTCTAGAAGAAGCAAGTAAAAGGACTATTGATTAAGAAATAAAGATGCAGAATCAAATCAAGAACAAGGATGAGGAAATCTACTCTCTCAATGCCAAAATTGCAGACTTGATCAAACAGAATGAAGTTTGTGAAGAAAAGCTCAAGAAAAGCCAAGAACATGAAAGTGACATGAATAAACGAGAAGAAAGATAATCCATGATTCTTGAGATGCAGAACAAATACTCAAAAGGAAGCGGACATGGTTATAACTGTAACAAAGAAAATACAAAATTCGTTTTTTTTGTAGAAAGGAGAAACTACCTGAAGCTATTCTGGTGAAGAAAACTGATCACAACCGCTACTATTAACCCAAGGGACAATTTTCTCTCAATGTCAATAGTGATATACCTCAACAGCAGAAGAATAGAGCAAGATCCAATGCTAAGAAAAGTAATTCTCCTCAAAAGAAGCAGAACAAGCAGAAGAGCAACAGATCTGTTGGGAACCTTTTTGATGATTGTGGAAATCATTATTTATATGTTTTGATGATGCAAAACCATAATCCGAAACCTTAATATTGTTGCTTTAATGTATATTGATGCTTAGGTGTTTATGCTTTATTGGTGTCTAGATTAGATAGACTCAACAGATGGTTAAGTGTAAGGACAGATCGATGAAAGACAGATCGTGTCCATAGGAACCATCTGTGTTCTCAATAGTAGATCAACTAACTTGTAAGATAAGGTTAAGTTAACAACTTGGGTCATAGAACTTGATCTTATTTTGTCTATATATTAGAAGAGAGATCAACCTGTAAGGCCAGATCAAATAAACGATCTGTGCTATAAAGATCGACCTTGTCATGTAGCAAGATAAGTCAAAATATGAGAACAGATTGATGTGGACTAACCTGATCAATCTAGAATTAGTTTTTATTGCATCTATCTTACCGAACAGGAGGCCAGCATACTGATCAAGGATAGATCGTTAGATCGATGACAGATCGTTAGATCGATGGATATATCGATATGAAGATCAAGAAGCAGCGAGATAGAATCAACCTTGTATCAAACAGGTTGACATCAAGCTGCATAAGATGATATACAAGGAACAACTCGATACAAATGACCTGTGTCTAACAGATCGATCAACAGATCGATAGCAAAACGATTTGTTGTTCATGGGGAGTCAACTCAATGTTTGTTGAATACAACTTGTTCACCTACAGATTGTTTAATCCAACTGCTCTTATGAGATCCAAACGACCTGCTCATTCCAGTTGGAGGAAGCTACAATCTACCTAAATTGATAAGCTTACCTGTCCTATGCCACGTCAACATCCACGTAGGACAAACTCCAATGACTAGAAGTACAGTCAATAGTCAACATTCAAAAGGGCATTTAATACCTACGACAAAAGCTGCAAAGTCTTCCAATGGCTATAATTCAAATATGACTATATATACTTCAAACCTTCTTTAGAAAATGTGGTTGGTTCGAGTGTTCGTGACATTACCCAGAAAAAGATTCAATGCCACAAGATTCTCTCTCCAGTTTTCCATAGATTCATTCAACACTAGATATAAATCATATAAATTCTTGAGTGTTGTAAATTAGAGAGAAATTACCATATTTCTGAAGATAAACCCGCTAGAACTTATCTTAGATTTGAGCCTTCAAAGCCAATAGTTCTTGTTTCCCCCATAGCCAAAACCTTGGAGGAAGAACGATTATAAAACCGAACCTAGATCTCGTACTTGATAAGTTTAAATAAGAGAGTTGTAATCTCATACTTAGCGAGATTAAATAAGTGATTTTTGACTCGTACTTCACGAGGATAAATAAGCGAGGGATCCAAGGTTAAGGGATTCATCGATCTAGCTTTGATCGATCGTGGACGTAGGGGATTTCCTGAACCACATTAAATATTGTGTGTTCTTTTATATTTTGCATTGCATTGTTTTGATTCTCTGTTTATCACTCACCAGAGAGCTTATCGAATTAAGCGAGCTGTGCATCTTGAATCCATCTCTTAAAGAACACTCGGTATAAACAAAATATATTTTCTAAGTATAACAGCAGCCAACAACAGATACACAGCTTCCGCACACGATCTGTGCTTGGAAAGATCGTCTGGTATGATCCATCTAGCTGCCAGTCTATCTACTCCTTGACAGATTATTCATGCTCTGTGTTGAGAACTTACTTGAGCAGCTGGATCTCTCTCTACATCAGAGGAGATCGACTGCTATTCCAAGCGAGCTGCTTCTCAAGACCACTAAGTTCATTGATGAACAAAGAAGACAAATTACTACTTACGAATTTATCCCTTGTTAACTATATCTGATTTCCAAAAGGAACATATATTACTAACAAGACACCCATTTCTAGATGGGTTGCTAAGTCTATGTAATTGCAGATTGGAAGAAACACAAGAAGATGATGGAACCCGTATGAGGGGCTCACGAAACCGCATGATCCACATGTTTAATTAATTACATGAATAATTAATTCTTATTCACATCGGAGAATATGAATGCGGAAAAATAAACTTATACCTTCTCCTAAGCAAATCCTCTGCTTGTGGAGAAATGATTTGAATCATTAGCTATCGAACCGCAATCCACACCGATTTGAATCTCCTTCTAGATCTCCTTGAATCCAACCCTAGAAATTTCTATCCTATTCCTTGTCTACTTACTAGAATATCGTGTGGACGAAGCTATCTAGTAATTTAAGAGAAAAGAAGAATCAAAATTGGAGCTTGGAATTCTCCCTAATTTTCGAAATTTGAAGTCTTAATACTCCAAGGGGGGCATAAAATAATGAGGGAGGGAGTCATCATTTTCGGCCCTCTTCTCTTCTCTTTTTATAGACACTGTGGGCTAGGATATGGATTCTAAGAAGAATGAATTAGATCCCAAATAATAAAACCATATTCCCACCTTTATCACTTGCGATTACAACTATAATTCAAATTCAAATTTGAATTATATTAAAAATTAATATGGGTTTGGATAAATCCATAATTTAATTAAATTAATTTCCAAGTCTCCTTTGGGCCAAATTGAATTTAATTAATTGATTGATCCACCTTTAGACTTAAATTAATTAATTTAAATTAATTAATTTAAATTAATTTGTTCTCCAATTAATTACTCTATGTAAACGCAATAAAGTGAACTTCTATTATAAATATTTATCAACTCCACTATAAGATAAATATTGAACTTATCTTGATTCATTCGACTTACGGACGTAACCATTTTTCATTAATTATTTCCCGCATTTAAGATTTTCTAAATCCATTAATTAATTGAGTTTACTGACAACTCACAATTAATTAATATATTTATTCGTGAGTGATCCGTTTCAAACTTTTATTATTACATATGGAATAAATTCTCAACCGGTCGGGTTTCTTATGCAATAAACCTTTCTGAATGCCTCACGTGAATTTAATCAACTCGTGTTACCGAGACGCGATTCTGTACGATTGACAGTCGAGTACTTCTGGCTAAGCCAATCACTACCGCCCTAGACATCACTAATTAGAGTTACGAAAAGCCCGCAAGCGTAGATGAATTAAATGAGTGTATAATCAACCACATATACTAATGTCATCTTCACAAATTAAGAAATGAACTAATTTCCGAGACCTCGTTCTAAGTATCAGCACGTTAGAACTTATCTAACTGTGAAACCTCTCAATATGTATATGCAAAGCATGTGTATCTGCTTATACATACTGACATCATTCTACGGGCTAAGGTAAGCTCTCGCAACAAATGATATCGCACCCTTTGCCAACTAAACTGTCCAAGTCTGTCTAGACTGTGACTTTATGTTACAAAGCAGCCGATTGTGTTACCTTCTGTAATCATCGATCCACCACACAGTCTACAATTGTAATAAATGGACTTGTTTGCAATTCAATATATAATAATAATATATAACAAACCAATGATAGAAACATTTATTCTCATTAAAATGCAATTGAAAACAGGTTTGATACATCGTCCAAGCATAAATCATGCTTTGAGGTATACAAATCCTAACAATCTCCCACTGCGTGTTGTCATCCTTCCGCGCGCGCGCGCCTGCTGGCACCTGGTGCCACGCGTCGCGCACAACACGCCCGAGCGCCACGCTGTGCGTCCTGCAGAAGGGCCCCACGACGGTGCCGTTGCCCTGTTCTGGCCTTCGTTTCTCCATCTCGTTCTTCGTCTCCCACTCAATTACATAATTAAATGTAATACATGGAAAATAAAATAAATCCTAATCTAATACGGTCAACCCCCGTGTGATTACATATTTTAAGCCACGTAATATCATAGATATAATGCTAAAATTAAATCTAGCATCCTAATATCAAATTACGATCACATGCAAATAAATATGAATTAAATCCAATTCATATAAAAAAAATTTAAAATCCTGTGACCGACTCTGATACTTACTGATAGAACCCGTATGAGGAGAATATAAATGTGAAATAAATAAATTTATACGTTCTCCTGCGCAAGTCCTCCGCTTGTGGATAAACGATTTGAATCGTTAGCTATCGAACCGCAATGCACACCGTTCTAATTCTTCTCTTGATCTCTCACGTTCTTACTGTTGGTCCTGAAAGAGCAAGGTTTGGTGTATGGGGGGGGGGGGGAATACACCAAATACAAACTTTTCAGTTTACTTGGTTGATTATCAGAGAGTTCAAGCTATTCTTAAAAGAAAAATTGCTCGACAGATGACTGACCAGATCGATCGACAGATCGATATCAGATCAATCCAAACAGGTTGCTCTCTAGTGTAAATACTTAGACAATAATAAGAGTGATCTTATTACTTTCAAAGTATTGTGTGTGCGGAAATATGGTGGACTTAGTTGGTGCTCTTATTTTGAAAACCTCAATTATGATCCAGGTCGTTAAGGCAGGTTGATTGAGATGCAGATTAAATGATAGTGTAAGGGGTTAGAATAAATGAACAACTGAATATAAATATTCAGAAAGATAAATGGCACAGTTGTTTAACGTGGTTTGGGAAACCCCTACGTCCACGATCTGATCAAAACTAGATCAGATTATCCACTACTAGGATACTCTCCTTCTTTATACTCGCAGAGAACGAGCCACAAGTTTCAGACACAATCTGGTTGAAACTTATGCACGAATAAGGGTCGTGTCCCTTTACAACAAATTACATCTACGTTACCACTAGAAGACTACTAGCTAGTAGGGTGATCTCTTTTCTCTCGATAAGACAGACTTGAATCGAGGTTGGGTTGGTGTGATTTAGAATCACAAACAGTTTGAAGCTTTAGTCTGATGTAGAGATTGACTGCTTGAGAATGTTTTTATCGATGTAGCTCACGAATCTTTTTAGACTTTTTGAGCTCCAAATATATATAGGCTTTGAATTTGAAATTCTAGCCGTTTGTTGATTAACGCGAGATGATTGTAGGATGCCAATCAATGATGTCCATCATATCTGCTCTTGCCTTGTAGAAGTGTTGATTGAATCCTCTAAGTATGGAAAACAGATCGATAGTGATTATTATCCTTCTTCGTGTCAATCAAGGATTTTCTTTCCAAACCTTAGTGGATGGAATTCAATATTGACGTGGCAAGTGGATTATGATGTGTAGGGTGATATCATCTGGTGGTTTGATGACTCTATTGATCTGGTGCTTCGCTGTGATCATCGATCTAGTTGGTGATCTGGTCGACGACTGTCATAACAGATCGATTTCTTCTTTTTGAAAAATATCTTCGTCTTCAACTTAGACTATTATTGAAATGACTTCTATAGGAATAATTCCTTTACATGCTAAGTCATCTCCTAATCTGTTCTCTATCAGAATTCACTTTATGCTTAGTGATCTGTTAACATGTAGAACAGTTTAACACCAATTAAAGCTGTAAAGACTAAGTGTTTTTCGAGAGATCATCATGAAAACCAAAATACTTCAGGGTTCCCAACAATTTCCCCCTTTTTGATGATGTCGAAACCACACTTTACAATATCATCCTAATTTAAGCATTAAGAGTGATCTGGTTTAAAAGGACAGATTGTTTATGTTTTCGTTATTAGGTTATAACGATTGATAGCAGTTATATATGTTCTGGACAATAAGGTTTTGTCATCAGAAACCCAAAGAATTTTTTTAAAGATATAGAGCAAATGGGTTACAGATTCCAAAACAAATTGTAAGAATTATAGATAGTGAGTGATGTGAAAATAGGTATCTATCTGCTCTTCTTCTTTTCCTCTTGTTGCTTTTTCAACTTTGCTCTTGTCTCATCTTAGATCATCTGGACACTTTCATACATTCCCTCTCTGACCCTGATGTAATCTGGGTCTTCAGCATCGATCTTGTACCCCCTGTTTTCTGCAAGCTGATTTATGAAGTTTAGCAGGTAGGTCTTGTCAGGGATTTTAGTGCCAGGGATGTCTGGATATTCTCTGTATTCTCTATCTGGTGCAGTGATAGTGATATGGGCCTCTGCAGCTGCTTCTCTTATGGCCTGGACCAGATCCTTTGCATCATTCATGTCCAGATAGAGGTTGAAAGCTTCATTAGCTGTGCCCTCACAGTATGTTGGTTCTTTGATAAAGTAGCGGCACATGATAAAACCATACTTCAGCCCCTCCCAACCTTCCTTCAGATTGTCTGGCACCCAGCTGGTTTCTCCTTCTTTTGGCTTTTTGGTCTTGATTGGTGCAGAGAGGAACCAACCAGATCCAGACTTCTTCTTTTTCTTCTTCAGTGGCTGAGATTGGCTTGATCTGCTTGATTCAGAATTAGATGGTCTCTTGGGTTGAGCAGATGGTTGATCTTGTTGATCTGGTTGTGTTGGCAACTGAAGTTGAGCCTCTGTCCTTTCTCCAACAGCACCAGACCGACCTTTTCCTTTTCTAGCTCCTTCTGCTCCTCTCCCTCCAGATCCCCTTTCTCCAACAGCACCAGACAGACCTTTTCCTTTTCCAGCTCCTTCTGCTTCTTTCCCTCCAGATCCTCCTTTCTTCTTTACAGATCCTTCCCCCTTTTCGACATCATCAATATAGATTTTGATGAGTGCCTTAAGGGAGGTGATCTCCTCCTTCATCTCCTTTTCAGAATCTATCTTGTAGTTGAGCAGAGATGTGATATTGGAGTTGGATTCATCAATATTTTGCTCCATAGATGATTTTGCACTGGTGAGATCAGCAGTGTAGTTCTCTTGATCTTCTTTGATCGCCCCAATCTCATCTATGCATGTGTCTATCATGGCCTTAGAGGGGTATCTCAGATCGCACAACTTTCTCTCCACAAAGTGCACCCCTTCATCTTCAAATTTTCTAAGTTGTGATCTGATTTCAATCTTTGCTGCCTTGATCACTTCCTCAGTAATTCCATCAGTCTGGTCTTTAACTATGGCATGAACCAGGTCTTTCTCTTTCTTGGCAAACTCTGTAACAATTTTGTACATCTCTTGGACTTTAATCTCCATTGTTGACAGAGTTTGATCAGTCTGCTTTGTCCTCTGCTCAGCAGCAGACCTGTAAGTGTTGAAGGAGAAATTGTCAATGGAGTGTATGAAAGTTATGAGTTTCTCTCAGATGAGAGAAGCAGTGAAGAAGAAGCCTACAGCGAAAGAAGGGTAATTAACTTCTTTATATTATTGTCTTTGTTGTTCTTCTTATTTTGTTCATATATTTTGGGAACATTTCTTTTGATAATTCTCATGGACTTAAATACTATATATATAATTGAGAGTTTCTGATGACAGTCACTCTTTGTCCAGAACTAAATTAATGCTTTTTCACCGTTATCTATTATAACGAGACTAACCCTTCTGGTAATTTAAACCAAACTGCTCTTTAATGCTTTATTTAGGGTTATCTTTTAAAGTGTGGTTTCGACATCGTCAAAAATGGAGAAATTGTTGGGAACCCTTCGAAATAATTTTGATGATGTTCTCTCAAAGCACACTTAGAATTTTTCATTCAATCGTTTCTTGGACTTGCATATGTTGTAACAGAAAAGATCATCATATTTCGGACCCTATCTGATAGAAGAACAAGCCTGATAGATCTATTCTTTAGAGTTGGTTCATTATAAGGAAAAGATCGAGTTATAAGATCTTGACCATATTATACCAATCTTTAGAACATGTTTAGCTGATGACAATTTGTAAAGAACAAAACACTTCTATAAAGAGTTCTGACCTATAGAAGTCATCAGGTTCACTAAGTAGTTCTGATGATGAAGAAGCTTGCCTCACAGAAGAAAAGCTGAACTGTGAGACAAGAAGCGTGCGCTGGATGAAGACAGAAGAGAACGAAAATTATAATGTCTCTATCCAACGAGTCTCTATTAAAGGAAGGAGACCAATCAAAGATTAATTCAACTCAATCAAGGAGATTCCAATCTAATTTCTAAGGGAAGACATGACTTATGAAAATAAGATCTATAACAACGATTAAGCATTGATTTCTTAACCAATCAAGCCAACGGACAGAACTTCAATACTGCACCTATAAAAGCTTTGATTTTGGTATGCAAAGTACGAGAATTCAATGATCAAGAGTTGTTACTCTGCCCAGATTTATTCACCAACGTTCGTGCTATCAAAGTGTGAAAAATTCTGAGATTCTGCATACTGTTCTCGAAGCAACATCGAATTATTTCAGAAAACTTCAAGTTGTTATCTTGATTTAAGTCTGTCTTATCGAGAAGTTAGAAGTTTACTTCCTACAAAGTTTAGTAGTTTTCTAGGCTTTGATCGTGAAGTGTTGAAGGAGAATTTCTCTGTAAGTTGTAAGGGACACGACCCGTAATTCGTGCATGGATTTGTTCTAGCTTTGACTCATATTCTTGGCTCGTACTCAACGAATATAAGCAAGTGAGAATCCTAGTGGTGGATTTCTAGTCTTGTGTGATTGGACCGTGGACGTAGGGGATTTTCCGAACCACGTAAAATTGACTGTGTTATTTACTTTGTGTTTTTCTACTTCAGTCATTTTATTCACTAACCCAACATTCTCATTTTCATACATTTTCTCTAAACCTGCTCTGCTTAAGAACATTCAGATTAAAATAAGGTTTTCATTAAGAGCAACCAACTAAATCCACCATCTTCCGCACACATTTCTATTGGAGAGAAACCTCTCACGGAGTTAAAACTCTCTCGGAACCAACTCACACAAGAGTTTCTTTGGACCAAATCACCTTCTCTTGAGAGAACCTGTTCTAGTCATCTTAAAAGTCATTCTTTGAATAAGAAGGCTTTTGCTCTTGGACAAAAAGGTCAAGTTAACTTGAAAAGTTGGTATTTGGTGTATTTCCACCCCCCACCCCCCCATACACCAAATCTAGCTTTTTCGAGACCAAACAAATTATCGATTGTAATGTTTAATTTACTTTGACTTCTCGAAATAATTATGTTACTTCAAGGATGATCTCATATAATACGTAACATGGTTTTTAAATTTTGATTCGTAACAAGCTTGGCGAAACTTACTTCAACAAGATTTATAATACCTAAAACTTTTACTAGAAAACAAACAAGGTATTATATTTCCTCTCAGCGGACTCTCTTTGTATAGAAAGTAGATGGGGGAGGAACCTCGTTTGTACATGTCGCTGCCAGCGCAAGCGGCAGCGACAAAGACTTATGCGGATTCCTGCGAGGGCGAGCGATGACATCAATACACATTGTAATTTATTCTTATATGCATTTTAAATTATACGAAATATGTATGCAATTATTTTTCCTTATGCGCACTATACATTTTAAGAATATGCAGTGTATAAAATATGTCGTATGAAAATGTTACTCCATTCGTTCAAGAAAAATATGCTTATTTTAGTTTGACACAGATTTTAACGACTTAATTGAATGTGTTGTGAGTAAACTAACATAAAATACAAAATATTTTTTTTAGTATATTTTTGTTCCGTTTTTCGTCTTTGTGTCAAGACTAGTTGTGTAGTCGTTTAGTTCTTCTTTGTTATTTTTTAATTTGTTTTATGTCGTGGGTTGTGTTTCTATTTTGTTGGTTTGGTAGGTGCCAAAGTAGGAGCAAAGGACGATGGAATTCAAGCAAAAGAGATCAAGGAAGCCTTACGAGAGCGTGGCGGGAGTAACGGGCGAGAAGACACGCGAGATTAGGCAGAAGCTGAGGGCTAGGGACCGTTGGACCCTCAGTGCTCGCTGGAGGAGCTAAGTAGAATGCGAATGTTTTATGTCATGAGCAACAATTTTGTTTTGAATTATTCTCCTTCGTTTCAACTGCGATTTTGGATCCGTTTCAGGCTACGGACTTCTATCGAGAAGAACTTTAGTCCTATGTTTTCCAAATTCATGTCCTATGCACAGGCCAGTGATCACTGGGCTTGTGAAGCTGGCGATGCAGAACAAACCACCCAGCGATCACTGGGTGCAACTTTATGGTGTCGTTTTTGTAATTTAAACACGTGTTTTAGGCGTGAGAACTCATTTTATTTATTATTTTTAATCCTTGAAAACCTTAGAGAACTTTTACTTTCTTTCTTTATTGTATTTCGCATTCTGGACGACTGATTGAGGGCGAGTTTCACCGCTCAATCCAGGATTTCATCTTAGTAAGTATTTCCTTTAAATCTTATTCTTGATTGATTGAATGGACTGAATAGTTATTCTCGCTAGGATTTTGAATTCTTAAATTGTTTATTGAGTGTTTCAATTTATTTATGCCCGTTGATTAAATTGAGCTTATTTTAATTGGAACGCCTAATCACCGTTACAATTTGTTAAATATTAGTTGAGGTAGAGAGATAATTCCAATATTGGATCTAGGGTTTAATCAACACCAATTCTTAATCGGAAACGTATGAATTGTCATTTGTTTATTAATTGTGGAATTCTTAATTGGGTAATATGAATACGAGAGTTATGCTTGCTATCTAATTATCAATACGAAAGTGATTAATTAGAAAACTCTTAAGAACCCTTGATTAGTGAACAATTGAATGATAAATCCTGAGAGATGATAATCAATTGAAGATATTCTGAATCTTAGGCACCTTTAATCCTGACTCATATCATTTATTTTTTTCAGTTCATTTACTTTATTCGTTGATCATCTACAATTATCTTGATTAGAGTGTTTATGATTTTGATACGATTAATAGTTAATTAGTATTTAGTTAATTATTATTTATATTTAATGTTAATGGGTATTGCGATGTTAATCGGCCCGTAGTATTGTTAGGCCCATTAGGGTTTATTATCTAGTCTATATATATATATTACTCTTGTAATTGAGAAACCAATCATAGAATGAAATGAATTAAGAAGTTGTTACAACTTTAGGAGCCTCACCACTTGCATGAAACGTGAAATCGAAGTTCGTCCTCACTCGAAGATGACATTTATCGATACGATTTCGATCAGAGTTATATCAATTGGTGCTTTCGTTGAGAGAAGAATGATTTGTTGGGGAAGATGATGAGGGAGAGAGGTAATTAGAGATTGGAGCAGACATAGATTTAGAAAAAGATATGAATTCTTGCATTGTGGTGTTGATGGATGAAAAATAGTTATTCATACTGGATTTGAAAGTTAAAAGTGCATCAAAAATTTCTTGATGGGTAGCCATGGTGAGAAAGTGTGGAAAGTGAAGAAGAAAATATATATGATATTATCATCTCTCTCAATGAAAAGCACCAATTGATATGACTCCGATCGGAATCGTATCGATAAAATGACCTCTTCGAGTGAGGACAAACTCCAATTTCACCTTTCGAACAAGTGAGGCTCCTAAAAGTAGTTCTAAGAAATTTTTAATTCATTTCATTGATTGGTTTCTCAATTACAAGAGTAACACATATATATATAGATTAGATAATAAATTCTAATGGGCCTAACACTACTACGGGCCGATTAACATCGCAATACTCGTTAACATTAAATATAAATAATAATTAACTATTAATCGTATCATTGATTGATTAATGACCTATTCGAGTGAAAGCACCAATTGATACGACTCTAATTGGAGTCATATTGATAAATGACCTCTTCGAGTGAGGACGAACTTCGATTTCATTTTTCGAGCAAGTGAGGCTTCACGTAGTTCCAAGAACCCTTAATTCATTTCATTGATTGGTTTCTCAATTACAAGAGTAACGTATATATAGACTAGATAATAAACCCAAATGGGCCTAACACTACTACGGGCCAATTAACATCGCAATACCCTGTTAACATTAAATATAAATAATAATTAACTAAATACTAATTATCTATTAATCGATGTTTTGAGTTGCCCGATTATCCTCATGGTTTTGGACGTGGTAGAGGAAGGATTCAATCTTCCAATGAAAGGTTAATGCTACTGATAAGTCAAATCAAAGGTTTACTAGCTGTGTTGATGATAATGTTAATGAGCATTCAAGTTCTGAGGTTGAGTTTTTAGATGATCATTGTATGAAGCTCATTTCCTTCATTCAGAACAAGATGACTTCGAAGGGAACATGTTCAGCAACAACAAATACTTCTTCATCTCTCTATAATCCTCAACACATCATACCTTATCCACATTTCTCAGGTAATCTATCCATATCCATTTGTCCTCCCTTATCCATGTCAATAAAAATCTCTTCTTCTGCCTGGAAACTTGATATTGGTGCAACACACCATGTTTGTTGCAATGAATCCTTGCTTTATCTTGTCAAATATGTTGATGATATCTCAGTGGCTTTACCTAATGGAGGTCGAGCTAAAGTCACTATGATAGGAAATGTTAAAATATCTCCATTCATAGAACTTCAGTCTGTTCTTTTTGTTCCCATTTTCAAATACAATCTTCTATCAGTTAGTGCATTGACCTCTTCTTCTCATTGCACTGTTAAATTTGATGACGTTTCATGTGATATTTAGAAAGCTTTACAGGGGAATGTGATTGGGAAGGGTAGAAGACATGGCAATCTATATCTCTTGGACATTTGTAATAAAGAAAACCATACTGTGTTTGCTTGTGTTTCAACTGATGTATGACATGCACGTTTATGTCATTTGTCTAGTAAGAACTTGAATTTATTGTCTTCCATCTTACCTTTTAAAGGTTCAGTTGATCAATCTTTTGATGTTTGTCATTTGGCAAAGTAAAAGAAGCTTTCATTCTCTTACTCAGAATCTATATCACATGCTAGTTTTGATATGATTCATTATGATGTTTGGGGTCCCTTTCACACTCCTACTGTCCAAGGCTATACATATTTCCTTACCATTGTTGATGACTTCTCAAGATTTGTATGGACTTTTCTTCTCAAACACAAATATGATATTACAGCTGTGCTCACTCAATTCTTTTCCACAGTTCTCACACAATTTAACAAGAAAATAAAGGTAATTAGATGTGATAATGGGTCTGAGCTCAGTCTAAATGACTTATTTTCTACCTATGGAACTGTGGTGCAACACTCTTGTGTTGAGACACCACAGTAAAATGCTCGTGTGGAACGAAAGCATCAACATCTCCTCAATGTTGCTAGGAGTTTGTTGTTCCAATCCCACTTACCTTTGGTTTATTGGGGAGACTGCATTTTAGCTGCTTCTTATCTCATAAATTGTCACAACCCAATCCTAAAGGACGGTATAACCAGGGTGTGACTAGGGGTGAGATTTAAGAAACGGAAAAGAAAGGGGATTTAAAATAAAATAAAATTATAAGCATATAACATGAACAAATACACAACATACCAAACTATATTATCAACACAAAGTCTGATGAACCAAGTCGACGGTCAAGTAGTTTCAAAGTAAGAGCAACTACAACTATGTACATATCAAAAGACATAGCTTTCAAGTGTTACAACGGAAACATAGATTGAAATACTTATATGAGGATAAGTATCTCACGGCTAGACAAAAACAAGAAACTTCGACTATAATTCGCCAGCACTCCACCACTACGTCGATCACTCAAACGCTTAACTTCGTCTTCGGGACTGATCCCATAAAGGCTCACGGTTCACAAAGTACCGGCCCATACGATTCACAGTCACCGACTTCACGTGTACACTAATCCTGGTTGGTGAACTTCAACCAAATCAAGATCTGATTAATTGTTCTAGTTGGCAAGCCAACACAGATAGGAGTCACACACAAAAGGTAAAACATTTTATGCATGACATAATGAGCCAACTTTCATCTTATATAAAATTGAGTTTAATAACTCTAAACATAGTTTTCAGGAAAATGTCCACCTTTCAAAAGTGTGATCCTAAACCGCTCTTCTCTCTCTGGGCCTTCACTTCCTCGATTGACCTTAAGTAACGAATAATGTTTAGAAAAGATGCGAGTCTAATTAAGTTTAGATATTCCTAGTGTATAATCCTAATGGTAATGCCCCATAACCATTTCTATAATTCTCTAGTAAGATGTAAAATCTTACTCTTATCATGATCGCTACTATAATATAGTAATATAATTAAATAAAGTGTTTAAGAAATATCTCACTTACAACCTTTATTATTAGTAACATACATTAAATGTTTATTGAGTAATTAAAGTTAACTAGATTTTACATTACTAGTTAAATTGCTTTAATTAAATATAACATGAATGAATTGATTAAATTAAAAATATTTATTATGTATGGTTATCCCATATATCTGTTTCCTCCTAATTATCATAGAAAGATTTTATAGTTTCCAACGTTGCTTATGAATTATATTATGCATAACTACATTTCTATCAAATTATAATCATAGATTTTATTTAATTGAAAATTTTAATAAGCATTGATCAAATTAAGAATTATTAACTTATTAATCATTACCTTACTTCTAAATATCACTAAATAATCAAATCTATTTATTTATTTATTTAAAACATACATTATTTATATTTAGACTCAACCTATTTAATTAAGATCAACTAGCTATTGCACCTGTGCTATGCACGAGATTATTTATTTATAAATAATTTATGCATAAAGATACTTAAAGAAATCAAAAATATTGTAATCTGATTTTATTCGGTGGTTTTAGAACCGTAATCGATAGTCCTAAATTGAATGACTATTTGTATTTCACTATTAAATTTAACATTTAATTAATATTTATAATAATACATTAAAATTAATATTTTTTGAAAAACTATACTCCTTCTGTCCCACTTATTTAAATTCATTTACTTTTGACACTGATATCAATATTTAGTTGTAATAGCTTTTGAAGAACATGATTTGTACTTTAAAATTTGCTAAATAAATAAATGTGTCTAAATAAGTGAGACAACTCAAAAAGAAAAATGTGTCTAAATAAGTGGGACAAAGTCAATGTATGTTAGTTTTGAATTTATCAATTATACAAATTTATTATAATTATTAGTATTAAATATTAAAAACAATTGTATACTCTGGTCAAATAGGACAAGTTTTTAGTACTAAATAGATTCAGTTCGTACAGTATATTAT
This sequence comes from Leonotis leonurus, assembly GCA_026898415.1. NCBI lineage: Eukaryota > Viridiplantae > Streptophyta > Magnoliopsida > Lamiales > Lamiaceae > Leonotis > Leonotis leonurus. The sequence continues at coordinate 537,581 of JAPKLX010000093.1, forward strand.
GAATTGTTCAATATTTAATTGTTCTTGATGCTCTAATGGTTCATTGTATAGGCTTTGTCATAGAGGTATTGAGATCAAATCCTGATCATGTTAGTTTTTTAATTTAATAGTTATAGTATTATCTTTGCCATTAAAATTATATTTAATTACAAAATCGCCACTGAAATTGATTTCAAATTGAATGTTTCCTGTTATATATATAGATTACTTAGCTAGGCATAAATTACATAGTTCTTGTACATAATATATTAGACTTAACCTTATATGTTACTTTAATTCCATCCACTACAAGAAATTTATAAATAGATAACACCACATAGATAACGGTATTTTTAATATACCGTTATCTATGAGCGTGGTTTTCAAATAGATAACACTTAGTGTTATCTATATTAGTGTAACTTATGTTAATGATAACAGATTTTAATAAATCGTAATCTATATTAGTGTAACTTATGTTATTCTCTCCCTTCTTTCTCCATGCCAAATTAAAACCCTAATAATTCGTCTACTCCCTCTTCTTTTTTGGCGAACTTTTTTTTTTGAAATCGAATGGCGTCGGCGGAAGACGGCGGAGCCACCACTACCGCGGCTGCTTCTTACGGAGGCGGCGGCGGCAGCGGTGGAGGAGGTGGAGCTGGGGGAAAGTTTCGTAAGAGGCCCATCCGCAAAACGACGACACCCTATGAACGCCTTATCACCGCCCTCCGCGGCAGCAGCTGGTTTTCGTTGTGCCGCATTTGGCTAATTTGGAAAGTAAGTAAGAGTTTCTACTTGTTCTTCTATTTATGCATTTATCTGTGTATTTCTTTCGGGTGATTTTGTTGATGGGTTTGTTGTTTATTTTTTTATTATTATTTTTTTTTGTAATGGGTTCGGGGATTTTGGTCTTCATATAATGCTTTTGATTTCTTCCGTTTCGTTTCCGATTTGTTTTTTCTGTCGGAGGTGGGGAAAAGAGGCCTTCTGCTTGGCGGCTCTTTCGAAATTGCGAATGTGTTTTGGGTTTGTTGTTGTAGATGCTAATTGCTAAGCTTAGTAAAAGAGACGAGGTGAAAGGCTCACATTGTGTATTTGTTCATGTAGACATGTGAACCGTATGTGTAGGATCAGTTAAACCCCTGTGTTTTCTGTATGCATGCGCAGTTTTGGCTTCAAATTGAACAAATTTGATGATTCGATTCCTTTCTACCTTTTCTGTGTTAAGGTAATTCCTTTCTGCCTTTTCTGGTACCTCATAGTATTTCTTGCTATGGTTTTCACGTTGGTATAGTATCTCTTATTATATACAGTTCTATTGCTCATATCACATTCATCATGTGTTTTATCACTTTTTGGGCTTCAAAGGTTGACATGGGATGGAAGTGAGAAAATTTAAGACTGTAGAGATTGGATGAAATTATTCGTCAGTTTCTCTCTTCCTCCACAAGCCAAAATGATTCAAGAGTCCTGTTATTAGCCTATGAAATTATTCGTCAGTTTCCCTTCATAATTAAATTTCCACCTATGTGTTACTTATTTTAAGTGTAATTAGACGTCTGAAAAGCTTAAAGTTATGTCACTATTGGCTTTATTCGTATCAAACATTTATTAGCCTAATCTTGAGATCAGATAACTTGTAAAGGCTAGTTTCCTCTGCTTTGAGAGGCTCATCTAGTTTGTTTTATCATTTTTCTATGTTAGTAATTTAGGATGATTATTGCACGTATATTTTGTTCACAATGCAGCCTTATGTGCTATCCTTGACTAATATGATCTTAACTCCAACTGTTGGATTCTGCAGGTCCTGTAGCAACTGAATTCATATGACTGTGGTCTTTTCTTGCTTCACTATGTAGAGCTCTTTCTGGAGGAGCTTCCTGCTAACTTCAGTATCTACAAGATTTCACCATCCTCGGAGTTCGTAAGTACTTTGCTATGCTATCTCCTACATCAAATGCACTACTTTTTTCGTGCTGTATTAAGTGACTGGTAATCCTAATAAAATATGAATTTAAAATACATATTGCACTCGGTTATATGTATAAACTTTAGTAACATTAAGTATTTGATTTTTAATGAGCTAATTTTGTATGATATTATATAAACATAGGCGTAATGGGTTGGTTTGTATTCATTTACAGCTGTCTTTTCTTCTATAAGCACACTACCAATTCTCTTCCCTTTTCTTTTTTCTTTTTTTTCAAATTTCTACCGTGGTCAAGAAAACCCCACAAATTTTAATTGTTATGCAATCCTATGTGCATGATTTCAGCTTCGAGAAGATTGGTTTACTCTAGCTAAGCCTTCTATAAAGAGAACTCATATTGAAAGATTAATTAGCGGTCTAGTTAACTCCAAATCTGAAGAATGTCCTCCATCTGTTGGGAGTAGCATGCATCGTTCTCCCAAAAATCTGAACACGACTGATGGCTTTGAAGATGGCATTCAGTTTACAATCAAATCTGGTCCTTTGGGTGGCTGTCATGTGAGCTCACAATGTCAGGTCAAGCAGGGAATTGAGATGACTTTACTTCCTACTTCACCTGCAAAGAGCCCTCAATGTACCAGAACTTCAGGATTGGTTTTAAAAGAGTTGTTTCAACAAGTACCTGCTCCAGAATCTTATACTGATGCACCTTGGGGAGTTTTGGAAAGCAAACCGTCAATTTGTGAGGTAAAACGTCCCTGCTTCTATGCCAGCGAAGTATTTCAAAAACTATTAATATTCAAATGCACTTTGTTTTTGCTACTTAAATGTTGATAATAATAGATCTCCTTAGATTTTTGACATGCTTATGCATATTGTATGTTTGTGGTGATTTCCTTTCGACAGAAAGTTGAACCAGCAAGTCTTAGACAGAAAGCTGAACCAGCAAGTCTTTAACAGAAAGTTGAACCAAAAAGTTTCAAACAGAAAGATGAAAGAAGTCTTAGACAGAAAGCTGAACCAGCAAGTCTTAGACAGAAAGTTGAACCAGCAAGTCTCGAACAGAAAGTTGGAGCAAATCAACTTTAACAGAAAGTTGTTTAACCAGAAAGTACTTAACCAGTATTCAACCAGAAAGACATTAGAACCAGAAAGGGCATAACCAGAAGGTTCCAAAACAGAAAGAGTTGAACCAAACCTGTCAATGATGGTAACAGATCAATAGAGCTATCAAAACCACCAGATGACAATGCCCCTCTCATTATATCTCTTACCACGTCAATATTAAAGACCATCCATCAAGAATTGGAAAGAGAATCACTGTTTGACACGAAGAAGGAAAGTAATCACAATTGATCTGCTTTCCAATCATAGAAGATTCAGTAATCGACCCTACAAGGAAAGAAGAGATATGATTGATTGGCAATCCATAAATCAAATCACGCCAATCAACAAACAGCTAGAATTTCAAAATTCAAAGCCTATATATGCTTGGAGATTTAAAGTCTGAAAAGGTACTGGCAATATATCACTAAAACATTCTCGAGCAAGTGAATCTAACATCAGACAAAAGCTTCAAACCGTTCGTGACCGTAATCACACCTCAATTCAAGTCTGTCTTATCGAGAGAAGAAGGAGATCTTTGCTAGCTAGTAGTTTTCAAGTGGATTAACGTGAAGAAATCCTGTTTTACAGTAGTTTTCTGTAAGTTGTAAAGGGACACGACCCTTATTCGTGCATAAGTTTCAATCTGCTTTGTAATTGAAACTTGTGGCTCGTTCTCAGCGAGTATAAATAAGAGAGTATCCTAGTAGTGGATATCTAATCCAGTTTGGATTAGACCGTGGACGTATGGGGTTTCCCGAACCACGTAAAATAACTGTGTTATTTACTTTCTGCATTTATATTCCAGTTGTTTTATTCACTATCTGTCACTCTCATACAAACTGTATTCTTAATCAATTCTCTGAATACTCGACTAAGATTTGAAAGGTTTTCTAATCAAAGAGCACTGACTAAGTCCACCATTATTCCGCACACAATACACTGTTAGAAAATAAGATCACTCTTACTTTCGACTTTGTATTACTCTTGAGAGATTCTGCTTGGACAGAACAAGTTGATTAGATAGTCAATCTGGCCTGTCACGTTGAACAATCTGTAATCCAGAAAGCTTAAGTCTCTCTCCTTAATTGGTCAAGTTAACTGAAAAGTTTGTAATTGGTGTATTCTCCCCCCCCCCCCCATACACCAAACCTTGCTCTTTCGGGACCAACACGGTGCCTGCTATAGTTATGTTTAGCTATTTGAAATACATGAAATGGAACATTTAATTATGATAGATCAGTTTATTTTCTAATCTTACTAGGACCAACTTTTCTAATCGGCTCACATATGTTTCTCTTTAACTTTACTATTTATGGAATTCACGAACAATGCTTTTGCACGTGTGTGAAGCATTCTAGTGTTAGATACTATTCCTCCTTTTATTCACTAACTATTCATCTTGATCTTGGATTATATGTTAGAGTGCTTGTCAGATTGAGTTCTTTCCAGAACAAGATTCTAAGGAGCTCATAAATTTGGCAAATAAGGTGTGTTAATACTTTTGATTATATAATATGATATGTCTATTCCATATCTTATGTATTTTATTTTGGAATCTGATGATATCTACAGGTGCATTCTTGATCTCCCTCAGCTGCATGACTTTAATTGCCAATAACACTATCTAATTTTGACTTGTTATTTCACCCCTTTACAATGGTTTATGACTGATTCTCCTTTCCTTTTTTATTTGTCTATTTGTGTGTTGAGTAGTTGTTTCTAAAATTGTCACGCCCCGCAGGATGGGGCCTATGCGGAATAAGAATTCAACGAAAATATAATTGAGAAATATTTCATAACGACAAAGTAATGATTAACAATAGAAGAAGAAGGGTAAACTCCAGGATTTTGGACACTCTAGACACGACACGAGTTCAATGTATGAAGACATTGAACCGTAAACATTGAAATAAATATGATCGAAAGTTGAAAATTTTATATTGAAGGTCAGCATGATAGACTATGAGTTTGGATAATGAGGGTCATCAATAAGATGAAACCGACTGTCACGACCCCAAGACGGGGTTGAGACGAATCTATTAACTTAAATAAATAAGGAAAATTATGATGAAATGGGACAAACAAATATTATCAATAAGGATCGAGAACACTCTGAGTACCACATTTCCAATGTATGAGGACATTGAAAATGACCTATTTAAATAAAGTAACTCTTGAGAAAGGCTAAGAGTTTACCAGATCAAAGCATTTTCAAAGTTCAAAATAAGGTAAGGTCCAAGCCATATAAGGCAAAATAAAGTTTAATAAAAGCAGCGGAACTTCAACTTAGCACAGTTTGTGGTTTGTTCATTTGAATCAAAAGAAATACTAGCTCGAAGGAGGGAACAACCTCGCCAACACCAACCTCCAACGCCAGCTCGCCTACGCCTGCCTCTCAACCTGTGAAAAACATTTGAAAGAAATTTTGGGCTGAGTACTAATGTACCCCGTGGGTTTCTTGCCCCTTTATCAGTGAAAAACTAGCAAAACATTTATAAAAGAATACTACATGCCCAACCATATGTCGCAAGGCGTTTAAAAACGAAATCCCACCCTACGCATTTGAAAACATACTTTATAACATTTTATCAAGCTCGTTACCTTTCTTGCTCATTCAATGTGTTTTCCTATTACGACTAGACGGGGAAAACCAAAGTCTTCCGCGAATAATCCCCTTTCGCCAAGACCGGGGAACCTGACCAAGTTCACCCGATCCGGACTTTCCGTGTACACTACCTTGGCCGGATCCGGCTCAAGGCACAATTGTTAACTTCATCATTGGCAGCGCCAATCAACGGGTACGGTAAAACCGATCCATCACATTTAGGATACACATGAGCAATACAAAAACTTGGCATGTAAATTCACATTTAATAAAACATTTGGAGCTCACTAGCTCGAAAATACCGTACTGTAAATAGGAAACCCACCTCAATCTTGTGGATCAGTTGAACGGGAAAATGCACGGGTCACTTATCGGCCTGAACGGGACCTACAATACAAGTCTCAACTTAGGAGTCTAATCGTACAAGTCGTCCCTATGTTCTATTCCTACTCCCGGGTTTTTGATAAGAAACATTTATAAGTTATGCTATTAATTATATAACTATATTTTTCATAAACAATGCTCGTGATATGCATGATGCTCGTGGACATATAAATCATATAAACATACACGATCAAATTTTAAGATCATTAACAACTTAAGTACATATGAGCATATAACTTAATTTCAAATGCTTAAAGGGGTAACTTCTACAATTTCCATATATACAACCCATAAAATAAAATTATATCAAATAATTATACAAGGAATTTATGTCACATATATCATATACACCTAAAATATCACAATACGATGCAAAATAAACACATAACATAATTTAAAGTAAAGAAAGTTCCATACTCTCATGAACAAGTCTAGGGCAGATTGTGCATGTAAATCAATAGATTTTGAAAGGTCATAACTATCAACTTACAAATAACTAGAAGCTCTAATTTATCAATCTAGAAAGCTACTGAAGTCGTCTATGATTTAAAAAAAACAAGAGTCAAAAATATTAAGTGATGCAGAAGTTATTTAAGGTATACTAAGATCTGCCAAAAACAGGTATCTTACGGGCTGTAATTTTGTAAAATCCTTTAAAAATACTTATACTTGTCTAAAAGTGTTGAAGACTTACAGATATTATAAATACATAGTAAATAACGTTCTGTAAAAATTTCAATCAAAGGCGATTAATAAAATCCTATTAACGGAGACAATTAGTTCAGCTATGTTAGAAAACATTTCAGATTTGTGTACTGTTTTTGGAGGATTTATTAAAAATATCAAAACAACATATTTTTCCCTAAAACTCGGTAGGATTACTCTACATATAACCTAATATTCCCAGAAAATTTTAAACATAAATTAAACCTTATAAAACCACATGAACCGAGGGTACAAAGTATCACCATTTACAAGGATTTTTACTTCAAACAGTCAACTTCAAGTATTTTTCAAAAATCACAAACATTATAAAAATGGACGACACTTTACAGTATTGTAATTCACATAGTAAGGTATCTACATATAAATTTCCATCATAAACGGAGAAGTAAATCATGTCGAAGCAAGCTCAGTAATTTATCTAAAAACAATGGCACATGCAAAAATTCCAGGTTTTCACAGTTGCGAGGCCTATTTTACATATTTTTTTAAAATACCAAACGAACTTATAATAAGCTGAAATTTTGTATACATATATTTAACATAGCAAGGTTTCTATATAAAATTGTTCAAAACAAATGGAGAAGTAAAACAACACGAAACATGCAGAAACTTATATCGAAAACTCATCGGCAGATTCTAAAATTCTACTTCTTCTTTTTCGTGTTCCTCCTCATAGAACCTTAAAGATTTTAACTTTATCATATAAAAATATTTAGGAAACATAAAAAATCCATCCTAAGTCAATGGGGAAGAGGTTGAAGGGGTTTTATAGCTCAAACTCAAGAATACAACTTGGTAAACATAATATACCTCAAGTTCTATCACTCTCCTCCTCTAGCTTGGAATGATGGATGATGGAGTGCTCTTCCTCTTCCTATCTCAGTAGCTTGGATGGGGGTGAAGCTCTTAGGTGTGGGTGGAGGATGGAAGCTTGACGTTGGTGTGCATGCAACAATGGAGGAGCTTGGCGTTGGTGTGCATGCAACAATGGAGTGAGCTTGAGAGAGTCAATGGAGGTTGTGGGAGGGGGAAGAGGTGTATGGTGAGAGTTGTAAGAGTGAATGAGTGTCTTGAAAAATGAAGAAGATGGGAGAAGAGTGTGATTTTGGGTTTTCTTGCATGAGGGAATGAAAGTGACGATTTGGAGTTGGAAGAAGAAATATTTTACTTTCCCAACAAATCTCTCCCTCAAATCCTAATTATGAAATCTAGATATAGGATTTGTAGTATCTTTATTTATATTTTGTATAAGTGTATTATATGTTATTCATTGAATAATTTCACATATAATAGATACATTATAATTCCCCTACATATATACATATTATGTAATACCTCAATACATGCTCACTACACACATTCACACACATATATATACACCTATGTACACATATATATATCACTTATACATGCAAGCCATCTATGTAAATATTTACACATATGATAGATTATTAAGATTCACATTTATAATCAAATTTTCTAAGCATTACAAGTTGGAATAAATTGACATGATAATTGCACATAAAAAAAAATTATGAACACAATTATTTAATAAAATCATACAAATTATCAAAATTTATGGATGCTAATGCAATGCAATTAAATATTTCTTGTAATAACGTACAAAAATTTTAATCGAAATTAAGCAATAATACGTAAATGCATAGAAATAAAAATCTCCGGGAGAGGAATTTATAACTAAATATCTTAATCTCGATAATTAGGGATTTATTTTATTCGGGTTTTTACAAAAATTTTAATCTTTGTGTTTATTGATTATTATTTAATTGCATTCATATTACTTTTCAGGTACAATGTGCTGAAGAACTTTTTTTTATGAGTTTCATGGATGATATTAGTGTTGGAAGATATTTTGACATATATTTAGGTGCAATGTGAAGACAAACTATGACTTATAAAACGAGTATTCTTTTGTTTCAAGCACATTTGATATATTTGGCTTGTACATACTTTTGTTGAATATTTGCATGGTAGTAAATATTTTAAGCAGTTTTAATATGACATTATTTGGTGTCTTTCGTTATATTATTAATTGATATTTTTTAAATATAAATTGGATGACAAAAGAAATTTGAATATTTAAGATAACGATACAAAATCGTTATCAAAGTGACCAAAAGTGTAATCTAAAGAAACAATACATAATATATTTTACAAGCATTTTATAACGGCAAACAACTGTTATCTATATGATTAAGAAGCGCTTTCTAAACTAACAATACAAAGTGTACAAAATATATTACATAACGCCTACAACCGATATATATACCTTTAAATAGATTACGCTAACAAATCGTTATGTACGTGGAACAAAAATGTAATCTAAGTGTACAATAGATTACATAAAAGTATGAATGGATAGCGGTTTGTACTGTTATGTAAAGTGTATATAGATAACGAGTATATTGCGTTATGTTTACATTCTAAACCGTTATCTATTTAAAGAATAGATAACGGTGCAGGGCGTTATCTATGAGCGTGTGCACATAGATTACAGCAGTATATATAACACATTTTTGCACGTATAGATAACGGTATTTCGCCGTTATCTATGAGCGAATTTCTTATAGTGATCCAACAATTAAGCCCAATTGGTTTGTCTTGTCTAATTAAGTAATGATCCAATTATTTATCTACTAATTTTACCCATGAGGTAACTAACCTAGCTCACTCCTATGTCTTATTTGAAATTTTCCTCACACTACACACACCCACTCTTCTTCCCCAGCTTCCATCTTCTTTCTCCTCTCTGTAAACAAAGAAATCGACACACACACACAATACCCACAACATTCAACACCCATATCCTAGGATCCATAGCCTCCGGTGGAAAATCGGCCACCCCCATATAGAAAGATAGCAAATCGATTTTTTCTCTCTCTCTCTATAATCGTATATGTACTCTTCTTTCTCTCTCTCTACCTCTGTTCTCTCTCTCATTGGCCATGCAGCCCGTCAACGCCGCTTTCTCTTCGGTTAGTTCATCCGAGCCACTGCTTCGTCTCTGTCCGAAGCAACTCGGAGTGTAGGTCCAGCAACTCTCTACCATCTTCTCCCATTCTCTTTATTTCTTAATTTAATTTCTTATTTTAAATTAATTTTTTTTTCCTAACCCATGATTCAAACTATATATATATATATATAAGAATTGTAATACTAGCTAGTTACACAAAGAAGGCATGTGGTTTTTGTAATTAATTTTTAAATTCTAAGTTTATATATAAATAGAGAGACAAAGCACCTACTGAAGAATTTATATGGATGTAAATAGGATGCATGAAATAAGCATAAAAATATACTCTTTGCTCTATATAACTACTGATAATTTAATCAAATAGGGAAGAAAATTGTTGGTCCCGAAAGAGCTTGATTGGTATGAGGGGGGGGGGGGGGAATACACCAATTTAACCTTTTTCGGTTTTCTTGTTTTAACATTAAGTATAAGGTTTAAGCACACTTAATGAATAAGATAGCTTAGAGTAGTAAAATAAAACTTCTTGTCAGGAAGATTCAATCTTACACAAATAACACCTTATGCGTGAAAAAACAATAATCAAGAACAATGTAAATTAAACTTGATTAAATTTGTGTGCGGAATTTGGTGGTTAATGCTCTTTTTAATGTGAAAAACGTTTTCTTCCTTGAAGAGATTATCAAACCAGTTTTGAATGTAAGAATATGAAGAAGATGATAAAGAAGTAAATAAGAAATAAAGAACACAAGCAGTTAACGTGGTTTGGGATAAACTTTCCTAACGTCCACGGCTCGATCAAATCTAGATCGAAAAATCCACTAGCTTTCTCGTTTCTTTTTACTCGTTGAGTACGAGCCACAAGAATTATCAAACCTAGATAATTTCTTGTGATTACAAATCTTCTTCCTAAGATTGAACACTACAACCTTAGATTACAACTTGATCAAATCTAGATCCTAACTTTTGGTTTTGTAAAAACAATTTTCCATAAAGTGTTTTGAACGTTGAGAACTTGAAGAATTTAGCAGAGTAATGGTTGTATGATCGCTTGAATTCTCGTACATCTTTCTGGAGGTGAAGGTGGTATATATAGGGCCTTTGCAGGAACTATTCGTTGGAGACGAAGAAGTCCTCCCTCTTCGCATTAATGGCTGCATTAAAAGCATGGCAGTGTTGTTGATACACGCGCTACCAAATGAGAGTTGTTCCACCTTTCACGCGATTTTCCAGTGTATTGTCATACTGGGAATGATTCACTGCACTGGAAGTTGATATTCTCGTACTTCATTCCTTAAAGTATGATGTTGATGTGATAATACACCAAAAGGTTGACTTGTGACAAATTTAGGTATGTCAGTAGTCCACCATAGTTACAGTGAGAGGCAGCTTGATCTTGATGCAATGGCAGGTCGTTGTCCCTCGAGCTGTTCCCTCATATATTTCTTCGTTTACTAATGACTTCTTGTTGAATACTTCAATTTTGATAAAAAAATGATCTGTTGTTGTATCACAGCGGGCTGGTCTTTTTGATCGAGCTGCTCATCCTCTTGTAATGTATTACAAGTATAGAAGTATTCTGTTCCTTTCTTATAGCTATTTCTAGTCTAGAAATACATATCGTTATAAGTTAGTTTGAAATTTCAAACTACTTTTACATTTGTGATATGTGAAAGTAAATTCTAGATATTAAAAGAAAACCAAAATAAGAAATGAGGACAGCGAGCTGCAAGTGTTTGAAGCAGATCGTTATTAATACAAAAACGATCTGCTCGATACATTTGAAACTAGTTGTCTATACAATGTAGAAAATACTTGTTATCTAAGTAATCATTGTGTCCAGGAGGTCTTTTCAAAGGAATAATACAGATCATAAATAAACTTAATAACGATCTGCTTCTTTTGTACTTGAGATATTCCTTAATAGATAACAATGACTACCTGGTTTTCTGAGATAAAAATGACTAAGTGTAGTTTCGAGAAATATCATCAAAACATAAATAAATTCGTGGGGTTCCGAACAATTTCCCCCTTTTTGATGATGTCGAAACCACACTTTAAATTTTCTTATAGTGTAGAAAACAATGAATTTTAATATAGCAGGCAATTAGAATGTATAATAGTAAATTAAACGATAAATATAAAAACATTGCCTGGACAAAGAGATATTGTCATCAGGTTGTTTTTCAAAACAAAACTTTTAAACTTTATTGATACAACAACTTACAAATACAAATTGATTATATAACAGCTCGCTGCTAAATTTAGGTCCAAAATACAATGTTTTGTCTTCATGGTTGAGGAGGTGGTTGGCTTGGTTCTTTTTTAGTTAATTGAGATTGTCAGCGTTGTTGATCAGCTAGCTGGGCCCTTCTTCTCTCCACCATCTCCCTCTGCCTTAGCTCCGAAGGCACTCCAAAACTTGCATATATCCCATTGAACAACCTTCGATAGTCTTTGTTGTTGAAATCAATGGGATAGTTCATCAGTTGAGCTGATCGATTAATTGCGTTGAGAACAACATTGTGATCTACCTCTGTAGTTCCAGGTATCCTCAGATATAAAAGTGTAGTTTTCTTAGGAGCAGTAAGAGGTATATTCGTCATAGCAGACTGTCTGTACAAATATTCGATGAATGATTGATTTTTATGTTGGGAGAGGAATTCTTTGAACAGATCCTCCTTGAATATCTTGATCCATTAGATAGTAATGCTGCATGATGAATTCCTTGACCAGCTTGTTCCATTGGGATGCTTTCTTGCTGTGAATCCATGTCAAATTCTAAGGCTCAGTCAGTTGGAATTTTTCAAAGAATTTGAACATGGGATTTGATGGCTCATCGGCATCCTCATCTGGAGTTTCATCTTCATCATCATCCTTTGCCTCTGTTTTGCCTTGCCTTTACTTTTCAGCTCTCCATAATTTTTGAAATTCTGGATCAGCGATCTACTCTGCTTTATAACCATCCAAAAACATCTCTGCCTCTTCATCATCCTCTGTTGCAATTTTCTTTCCTTTTCTAACAGCTGCCCTGCGAGCCTCCTCTTCTATCTTTCTTTGCTTCTCTTCATTTTCTTTTTGTAACAATCTGGCATCAGCAGCCTGTTTTGCTGTCATCTTCTTCTTTTTAGCAGTAAGCTTACTAACTGGCTTCTTCTTGATTTGGGCAGCGGGCTGGGCAGTATATTTTTCTTCCCCCTTTTCGACATCATCAAGGAAATCCTTGGAGATGATGATTCGAAGAGAGGCAAGCTCATCATTAAGCGCTTTGAATTTCATCTCTGCATCTTCTTTGTATTGCAAAAATGTGGAAATATTGTCAGTGACTTCATTGAATTGTTTGGATGCATCCTTGAGATGTGAGTTGAAGTTAACTGACAGCTCGCTGTGTGCTACTTTCATATCTGTGATAGATTTGTTGATCTTGAAAATTTCATCCCATTAGCAACATCAGCTTCTTGTAAGACAGTCTTCAATATTTCTTGAAGTAGAGCAGGCAGTTCGTTTTTGACCACTGTGGGAATAGTGGTTTTCTCCATATCTTCATACTGCTGCTCTACGTGCTTCTTCACTTCAGCCACCATCTGACCTCCAGCCACCTTCATCTTATGATCGAATGTGTTGACCTCCTCTTGAAAAGCAGCAATCTTGCTGTTTGTTTCCTCCTTAAATTTGTCAAACACATCTCGATCATTATCCAGATCCTTATGTAGCTCGCTGGACAATTTTTCATGAGCGATCTGGAAATTGCTTTCAACTACGTGCAAAGCTTTTTCCGCTGCAGAATAGATAAAGTTTTCCATTGCAGCAGATCGATTGTTGATTCGGAGGTGAATGAGCTCGCTGAGCTGTTCTGGAGGCATTTGTGGTCCAAGAGAAGCAGAGAGTAATTCCTCCAGATTGTGTTGCTTGAACCCATCTGGTGTTGTGCCTTGTGTATAAAGTTCATCGATTTGCTCAGCAACTACTAGTGGTTTAACAACAGCGGCTTATGCTGGGGTAAATGGTTCACAAAAATCAGCTGTTGCCTCCATACTAATAGTTTCTTCCATTTTAGGCTTGGCAGCAGGCTGTGTGGTGGGTGTTTCATGGGACTTCTCCATAGTCTTATCTTCAAAGTTGAAGATGTCGTCAAAATCTCCCGACTGTAGGTCCACTGCAAAGTTTTACAAGTCTTGTTCCTTTTCATAGTACGGAGCAAGGTCAACCTTTAGTGTAACAGCCTCTTCCTTCATTTTCGTCAAAACATAAGTACGAAAGTACTGACGAGCATCAGGTAAATCATGAAATCCAAAGTATTGCAGCAGCTTGCTCTCATCTGATTTCAACGCGTTGATGGAAAATAGAAGTAGAATCGCTTCCAAGATGTAGAATTTGCAGTCACGAATTTCCAAGTACGAGTGGAAGCGTTGAGCCATTTCAAAAGTGGCTCGAGTCAGCTGGATACCAGACATGGATTTGATTACCACATCAGTGGCCTTTTCTTGTAGTTGCTTAAAAATTAATTGAGCCCCTTTTAATCTTTCATCAATATCAGTAGCAGGCTGCTCGTGAGCATTGATCTCCACCTCAACTTCATTTATTTCCTGAGCAGATGGCTCCCTAACTTGATCGATTGTGGCATCCAACTCTTCAACAAGATTGTGAACAGTTGGCTTGCTCTTTTCTTTCTTGGTGACCCTCTTACTTGGCTTTTTCATCCTTTTGGCAGCAGCAGCAGCTGGTTTAGGATTACCAACTGCTTTTCTCTTAACAGGTCGATTTGCAGCAACCTCCTCTCGTGCCCAATGATTTCGGGTTTCTTGGTTGGAATCACTCATTCCGGATTTGATTGACCAACCCTGATCAGCGCTTGCTTGATTTTATCATCAGCGACTTTTAGGAAAATCTGAGAAGCAATCCCCAAGGACATCTCCATCTGGTGCCTTATCCTAGGCAAGATCCAGTCCTTGCTAAATTCCACGGACTTATGCCATTTTTCCTTTAGAAAGAATCCAACAATGATGGTGCTGAGTTTGGTAGGTAGGCGAAGAGGTCGTTTGACATTCATCCAAGTGCAGTTTCCATCCTTGTCTTGGCGAATATCGATCTGTTGTTCTTCATCCACTATGAGTTTGAGCAGCGACCTGGCCCAATTCACCTTAAGATTCAATAATACTACAGTCATGACTTTGAGTTTTCCAGATGTAACAGAGTCATATGTCCCTTGATGTCCAAGGAACACCTTCTGGACGTAGTCGAGAAGGAGACGGTAACTGGGAAGCATTAATCCCCTGTTGAATGCCTTTCCAGTCCACGGGAAGGGGTGTGCAAGCATTATATCAAGAGCTTGTTGGATTTGGTCATCCGTGACTTCTTCAATCACAATATCTCCTTCATCAGCCAAGTGATAGGTCTAAAGTATCATCTCAATCACGGTGGTGCGAATGTTATCTTGTTTTGTCTTTCCAACTGGTATTTTCACAGTGTATTCTTCTCTATCATCCACCATCCATGAGCAGTAGAATAATGCAATTTGTCGTGGAAGGAAATAATCTGGTTCCATGGTGATAATCTTGTGGAACCTTAAATAAGAACAAATTTTGGTTAAGTGTTTGTAGACGCTTGCTGTTAAAACACTTGTGTGGAATTAACAGTGGGAAGCCATGTAAAGACATTATAAGCATACGAATAGTAATGAACACATAATTGAACGTATTTAATCCAGTGAGTACAAAAGATATGATTTTAAACAATTATAATACAAATTTGTAGGAAATGTAACACACAAAGTATACAAATATTAAGTGTTCACATAGTCATGCTGTCATAGACATTAGAGATATGTGCAATACATGCATTATGAGCAACATGTGCACAGACATTAAATTCTATTTTATGATTTTGTGAGTTTTAACCTGTGCACGCCTCAATTTTACTGAATAACACATCTAAGGTACGAAACCCGTGATGTGTAAGTACGGCGGAGACTCTGGAGATAATTTTGTCTCTATTATGTGCAGCATCTCCGTCAAGAGAATCGGAGGTGCTTGAGAAGATGAAGAACTGGCTTCTGATGTAGTCATTTTGATAGTGTTACGAGTGATTTGTAAAAGTGAGAGTTTAGCAAGAAATCTTGAGTACAACAATGGAGGTTTTAAGTTTTTGTGAGAGGGAATTTTTGAAAGTGTGAAAAGAACAGTCAAACTACCACATATATATAGGCAAATAATGAGCGATCCAGATTAAATCGTATAAAAGTAATAACAAGTAACGGTTGAGTGTTTTATCTATTTTCGGTCTCATTTCTCTCGTAAGTTAGTCTATATTATCGCTTGTTGTCGTTCGGTTTGATGCCTTGGGTATTTTATATGTTACATTTTAGGTAAAGATCGACACACGAAGTTGACAACGTTCGAGAAGAGAAACGAGGGCGAAAAGAGGTGAAAAGACGAAGAAAAGTGTGGAAAAGGCAGAACGCAGGCCTAGCGGTCGCTAGCCCCTAGCGACCGCTTGCTTGTGCACCAAAGGAGAGATAGATCATGGGGCCAGCGGTCGCTACCTGGGAAGTTGGAAGACAGAATAGTGGGGTAGCGCTCGCTACCCCCCTAGCGGGCACTCCCCCTTGCAGTCAAACCTCAACCAGCGAGGAGGCCTAGCGAGCGCTAGCCCCCCAGCGCTCGCTAGCCCCCTGCTTCAGCCAGATTCACAGCGAGCCAAGGTAGCGCTCGCTGGCCCCTAGCGAGCGCTACCCTGGCGCAATCTTTCGCACTTATTTAAATGCCCACGCGTGATTTTTCAAGGGGGATCTTCTTCACGTTTTTATACTTTTAGTCTAGGATTTTTCAAGGGGGATCTTCTTTCTGCTTTGTTATTGATTTATTTCCAATTCAGCAATGCAAATCTATCAATCATGTTAATTAATCAATTCAAAACATGTTTCAATTCAGTTTCCTTAATTCATTGCTATTAGATTTAGGATTTAATTACTTCATTAGTTTTCGCCTAGATAATTAATTAGATTAAAAATTCAAAACTCTCTCTTTTTAATTGCTTTATGTTCTGCAACATAAATAAAGCCCTGTTTAGCCTTCCTTGAGAATACGATTTAGGATCAACTTACTTCTTTATAATGAATTCGTACTCTTGCGAACAATTTAATATAATAAATTGTAAGTATATTGGTTCGAAACATTCCTCGTGCCCGATACTGAGTCCCTTTATCAGACAGTGGGTCTGGTCTAAACAACGCCACGTACTACAGTTTAAAATAAGTTGGAACATTGAGATTACTCCCTGATTTAATCATTTGCCGCCCAAAATCGATTGAAGTGCATACGCCATCAAATTACGTCTTCAAAGAAGTCACATCATTGCCTCGATACAGGAACCGAGGACTGCAACATTAAATGGTCTTCACTTTATCCTTCACTTTTTCTGACATCTAGGCCTTTGGTATTTCCTATTATTAACCAGTATTTATTATTAATCATGAGACATCAATACTAAAGGAGTTAGAGAAGTAAATGAATTTTATAATTCTAGTTCTAATTCCCCCTTGATTAATGCCCTAGCAGATCGTTTTGTGGTTCGATCGATCTGCTATCTTTGATTTTGACAGCTAGCTGCTGATTTTTCACTTTGTGCAGCTCGCTGCTGTTTTTGATATATAAGCAGATCGTTTTCTTCTTTGATCGATCTGCTCTTCTTGACTTTGAAAGTTAGCAGCTGTTGTTGATAGATAAGCAGATCGTTTTCTTCATTGATCGATCTGCTATTTGTATTCCATTTATCAGCTAGCTGCTCATTTTACAAATTAAGCAGCTTGCACATATTTCTAAATTTTTACTTGTAGATAATTTAGTAACACATATATATAAGGAAATATACAGCCAAAGTTAAAGATGTGTGATAACAGATGGCCTTTTACCACCAGCTAGCTGTTATCGACACTTGCACCAATTTCGATAAAATTTATCAATCCCAATTTTCCACAAAGTATTTTGAATCTGTCTTCGGGTAATGCTTTTGTGAGAATATCAGCTCGCTGCACATCCGTATGAATCTTCTCGATCTTGATGTTCTTCTTTTCAACATGATCACGAATGAAGTGATGACGAACATCCACATGTTTGCAGCGAGTGTGAAGAACATGATTTTGTGTGATGGCAATTGCGCTGGAGCTATCACAAAATATTGTCACATCATCCATGTAGACTTCATAATCCTTAAGTTTTTGCTTGATCCATAAAATTTGTGCTGTACAACTCCCCGCTGCCATGTATTATGCTTCTGTTATTGAGGTTGCAACCGAAGTTTGCTTTTAAGAAAATCATGAAATGAGCTTGCTTCCAAGAAATTGACAAGTCCCAGATGTGGATTTTCTATCAAACTTGCAACCTGCATAGTCAGAATCAGAGTAACCTGTTAATTCAAAATTATCATCACATGGATACCATAAACCTATTTCCATAGTTCCTTTGAGGTAACGCGAGATTCTCTTGGCTGCTTCCAAGTGAGATTCCCTTGGGTTAGCTTGATACCTAGCACAAACACCAACAACAAATGTAATATCAGGTCGACTTGCAGTTAGATATAAAAGTGATCCGATAATACCATGATATTTTTTTATATCTGTTGCCTTCCCAAGTATATCAGGACCAATTTGTCCATTTGTTTGCATAGGGATTTTTACTGGTTTGCAGTCTTTAACTCCAAATTTCGTGATGAGATCGTTAATGTATTTAGATTGATTGATTAGGATCCCATCAGCAGATTGTTTGACTTGCAAGCCTAGGAAGAAATTCATTTCTCTCATCATTGACATCTTGTATTTGTCCTGCATTAGCTTGCTAAATTTGTTACAAAGGAATTCAGATTTGGATCCAAAAATAATATCATCAACATAAATTTGAACTAAAAGGATATAGTCTTGGACTTTGATGGTGAATAGCGTTTTATCTACTGATCCTCGTTTGAATCCCAATTGAAGTAAGAAGGTGGACAGCGTCTCATACCAAGCTCGAGGAGCTTGTTTTAGTCCATACACTGCTTTAGCTAATCTATACACCTTGTCTTCATTTTTGACTTCAAACCTAGGTGGTTGTTCCAAGTAGACTTCTTCTTCTAGAATTCCATTTAGAAATGCACTCTTTACATCCATTTGGAATACTTTGAAACATTGGAAAGCTGCATAAGCAAGAAACAATCTGATAGCTTCTATTCGTGCCACGGGTATAAAAGTTTCATCAAAGTCAATCCCTTCTTGTTGACAACATCCTTTGGCAACTAGCCTTACTTTATTTCTTACCACTTCACCTGTTTTATCCCTCTTGTTCTTGAATATCCATTTGACTCCAATAACACCTTGATGTCTAGGTCGATTTACTAGATACCATACTTCCTTTCTCTTGAATTCATTTAATTCTTCTTGCATGGCATTGATCCAATCTGCACTTTGTAAGACTTCTTCGATATCTTTTGGTTCAATGTGAGATAGATAGCAACTTAGCAATGCACTTTCTCCATGCATGCGTCTAGTTTTGACTCTATCTGCTGGGTTTCCAACAATAAGATCAGATGGATGGCTATCTACCCATTTTCTTCGCCTTTTCATTTCTTCCTCAGATACTTCGATTTCTATCTCATCAAGTGGATTCTCAAATTCGGGATGATCTGTGATTGTGACATCAAAGAGATTGTTAGTGTTTAAATTAATACTTGATACTTCATTTACCAAATTTTGAACAGATGGCTGTTGATTTGTAGGTGTAGCAGATTGGGAATGTTTTGTTCATCAACAGATTGTTGTGAGCATTCTTCATGTGAGGTTCCCCCTTCATCTGTTCCCCCTAGATGTGATATTGGTACATCTGTTCCCCCTTGATGTGGCTCCTCTACTGCAGGTTGAATATTAGTTTCTTCTTCATCTTCATCTTTTCGTGGACTCCATAGAAGGATGTCGTCGATGAGTCTATCTGTGGAGTTTCTCAAAGTTGAGGATGTGAGATCATCTTTTGAGGAAGAGCTATCTGTTCCTGAAACTTCAAAATTGGATTTATCAAAAACAACATGTGGTGTTACTTCCACAACAAGAGTTCTCTTATTAAAAACTCTATAAGCTTTACTGATTTCAGAATATCCTAAGAATATTCCTTGATCACTTTTGTTATCAAATATTTTTAATTGAGTTTTCCCATCGTTATGAATGTAACATTTACATCCAAATGATCGAAAGTATGATATTCGAGGCTTCCTGTTATTCCACAGCTCATATGGAGTTTTTCCGTGACGTCGTGTGATGACAGATCAATTTTGTGTGTAACAGGCCGTGTTGATTACTTCTGCTCAGAACTTCTTTGGGAGGTTGATTTCATTTAACATAGTTCTGGCAGCCTCTTTGAGCGATCTGTTACGTCTTTCCACAATTCCATTTTATTGTGGTGTTCGAGCTGCTGACGTTTGATGTTTGAAGCAGATCGTTATTAATACAAAAACGATCTGCTCGATACATTTGAAACTAGTTGTCTATACAATGTAGAAAATACTTGTTATCTAAGTAATCATTGTGTCCAGGAGGTCTTTTCAAAGGAATAATACAGATCGTAAATAAACTTAATAACGATCTGCTTCTTTTGTACTTGAGATATTCCTTAATAGATAACAATGACTACCTGGTTTTCTGAGATAAAAACGACTAAGTGTAGTTTCGAGAAACATCATCAAAACATAAATAAATTCGTGGGGTTCCCAACAAAAATTATCAAACTAGGAAGAAAACCTATTTTCTTGTGGCTACTGTGGATGGTAGTCTCTGTCTTGGTTTCAGTTTCTCTCAGATATTTGGGTATGGGATATTCGAAATGAATATGAAAGTTGATGGTTTTGATTTTTATTTTTTTACAATGCAAAGTACAACAGCTGGTGGCTTAGATTTATCACAAGTGTAGTCTCATAATCTAACACGTGTATAAGGAGGTGAAAATAAAAATAAAAATCTCAACCTAATGTATAAATAATCTATATAAAAATAAATGTAATGTGAAGGACCTTTAAGCAATTAAATTTTATTTGGGATATTACATAAATAGAACTCCATCATCTGTTCTTCCAAATAATTCCACACCCTTTTATCTTATGTTTCACAAGCAACCTTCCTATAATCATCTTCGAGTGATAGGTTATTTGTGCTACACTTCAACTCTTCAAAGAAATAGAGATAAGTTTTCATCTAGAGCCTCAAAATGTGTTTTTCTGGGCTATCCTACTAGATATAAAGGGTACAAGGTTCTAAATCTAGAAGACAATACTGTTTATATTAGTAGGAATGTTGTGTTTCATGAACACATCTTTCCCTTCTCTTATCTTCTTAATTCAGCTTCTGATTCCCTTCACACACTCCAAACTTAAACTCTTCTTCTGATACCTCTATACCTCACCATACCACTTCCTCTCCCAGCCACTCCTCTTTTCCTTCCACTTCTCCACTTCCAGATAATTCCATTCCTTCTTATAATCCTGATACTTCTCCTTCTAACATCATTCAACCCTCAATTCCTTCTACTCGAAGAGGCAGACCTTTACACAAACCTCATTACCTAAAGGATTATCAATGCAATTCCTTTATAGCTTCTTCTTGTTATCTCATTGATTCCTACTTATATAATGAAAAACTCTCCCAATCTCACCTCACCTTTCTTGCATCCATTGTTGTTGTTCCTGAACCTGGTTTTATTCTCAAGCTTCCAAATATGTTGATGGCAATGTGCTATGAATGAAGAGTTAGAAGCACTGATGAAGAACAACACATGGACTCTAACCACTTTGCCTAAACATAACAGTACTATAGGTTGTAAGTGGGTCTATAGAGTGAAATTTAAGGCTTATGGAAGTGTGGAAAGATACAAAGCACGTCTTGTGGCCAAAGGTTATACTCAACAGGAGGGAGTTGATTACATTGACACCTTTTCTCCTATTGCCAAACTTGCCACAATGAAGTTATTACTAGCTGTATCTGTCATTCATGGGTGGAATCTATGTCATTTGGATATTAACAATGCTTTTCTTTATAGTGAGCTAAAGGAAGATATATACATGGATCCACCACCTGGACTTCTTAGCAAGGGGGAGTCTCTTCCAACAGGTACAGTTTGTAAATTGACAAGATCTTTATATGGCTTGAAGCAAGCAAATAGGCAATGGTATTTGAAACAATCACAGACTTTAGCTGGTTTAGGAATGCATCAATCTCCTTATGATCATTCTCTTTTTACTAAGAAGTCTGCAGATGGTTTTTTTTATTGCCCTGGTTGTATATGGTGATGATATGTTGTTGGCTAGCAACTCACCACGTGCCATGCTTGAATTCAAGAGGTTTCTAGGGCAGTGCTTCAAATACAAAGATCTTGGCAAACCTAAGTATTTTCTAGGAATTGAGATTGCTAGAAACACTACGGGTTTCTTTGTATCACAAAGGAAATATGCAGTGGATTTGGTAACTGATGCAGGATTACTTAGTTGTAAACCTTGCAATACACCTATAGATCCAGGAGAGCAGTTAAGACAGGAAGAATGAGAGTAGTTAAAGGATCCATCAGCATATAGGAGGTTGATTGGTTGATTACTTTATTTATGCATCACCAGACCTGATCTAACCTTTGTTATTCATAAGCTTAGTCAATATTTGGCTAAACCTTGTGAAGTTCATCTGCAGGCAGCTGGGGGGATACTGAGATATGTTAAGGGAATACTCGGTCATGGTCTTTTTTATTCGAGCTCTTCAACTCTGGATAAAAGCATATTTTGTGATGCGGATTGGGCAACTTGCCCTGACACTAGGCGTTCGATTTCAGGTTTTTGTTTCTTTTTGGGTTCTTCTCTAATTTCATGGAGATCCAAGAAATAAAGCATGGTGTCTCAGTCTTCGTCTGAGGCAGAATATCGATCAATGGCTTCAACCACTTGTGAAGTAGTGTGGATGCGAGGCTTGCTTGGAGATCTTGGTTTTAAGGTGGAGAAGCCTACTCCTTTGTATTATG
Source organism: Leonotis leonurus (assembly GCA_026898415.1). Lineage (NCBI taxonomy): Eukaryota > Viridiplantae > Streptophyta > Magnoliopsida > Lamiales > Lamiaceae > Leonotis > Leonotis leonurus. The sequence goes on from JAPKLX010000093.1 coordinate 560,320, forward strand.
ACAATCAAGCGAGAATTTACATAAGCTCTAATCCGGTCTTTCATGAACGGACTAAGCATATAGAAATAGATTGTCACACGATTAGAGAGAGATACTTGAAAGGGATCATTAAGCCTTTGCACATCAAAGGTGTTCATCAACTTGCAGACATACTAACTAAGCCATTGTGTTCACCAATGTTCAATGCTATTCTTAGCAAGAAGCGCTTTGCAAAAGCGTTTGCAACTACATCTTGATGGGGAGTATGAAGTGAGCTGCTGTTCTAGAAGATAGGAGAATGATCGAGCTTCGTTCCAGTAGTTAGGAGAGTGAACTGCATGCTTTTGCATGTTTTTAATCTTTTACGCTTTTATTAGTTAGCTTAGCTGACTCAGCAACATGTGGACAAATTGTATAAATACATGTGTACTTGTTTGTTGAGAGAAAAACAGAAATCAATTTTCTTCTCTCTTTTATTCCTTTCTTCTTCTACTCGCTCAAGCTTTTCTCTCAGCTTACATGGCGAAACCTACTTTCAGTTTCTTCATAAGATACGAGACCAATCCTAAGCAATCTCATTTGAAAGTTGTGAACAAAATACTTCGAACTGTGAGAGAGGTCTTTGGTATCTTGTAGATGATAACCTAGAGCAATTCAGATTACGCACAAAATGAATATAAAATTTATATCAATGACCAGTCAATCTTTCGTTAGCTTACTAATATTATGTTTTTCTAAAAATTAAATATATTTTGCTGCATCAACCACAAAAGCAAAGTATATACTCCATTCGTCCCACAAAAATAGTCCCCCTTCTTTTTTATACGCAAACCAATATCTTATTTTATTCTCTTTTACTTTATTAGTTTTACCTTAATACACTTTATTTTTTTGTTATAAAATTTATCAAAAAAGGAAATACGACTACTTTCGTGGAATGTCCCAATAAGAAAAAATGGACTACATTGGTGGGACGAAAGGAATATAAAGGAGCCCAAATTTTATGGCTAAAACAATAAGCAATAGTAATATGAAGTCTACGCCACCAACATGCCGAGATATATTTATTTATAAATTCAAGCCGACCGACCCACTTCCACTCAGCCAAAATACACACATTCCAAAATTCATTTAACGAAACAGAAATATTAGAATAATGGAAGGAAGAACGAGTTACAATTGAACTCAAAACAAGAACATACATAAAATGAAAACCTACTCCAATATAAAATGGGAAGAAAACCCACAATTTAGGCTTTCCTATTAATTTGTATGGATTCCTGTTTGATTAGTACTACAATAATATGATTGTAATAAAAAAATAAAATGACATATATATATGAATATATATCGATTAAAATAAGTAAAAGAGGAAGACGACGATTGATGATGAAATATAAATATGAAATAGTGAGATTGATGAATGAGAAAAGGAAGTCAATACCCGAACCAACCACCCTTGCTAGGTGGTGAGGCCATACATAGATACACATATATAGATATATGTGCTGGCCTCAACAATTAGCAAGGGTGCTATCTATGCTTTTCTCAAATCCATAAGGTGCGCTCTTGACTTCGGCTTTCCTACATACTCTACCCTCTTTTACTTGCTTGCTTCTTCACTAACACAATACTCAATGTCTCCTTCCAATGTAACGTACCAAAAGAAAAACAGACACAAAAACATAAACACCTTGAATTCAATTATGCTTAAGCGAAACCCTAATTAGCATCGCCGGGCGACGTCTTGTGTGCGGCCTCACCATCAATGAAAGCCGCTCCATTGGCATTGCCGTTGTTGCCAAGAACGGCCGATATCTGTTGCACAATGTTGCAAAGATGGTGATTGATTGCCGTCACGCTGGAGAGGCTGAGCTTGGCGTTAGGCATCGTGCTCGCGAGGACTTGGAGGCACACGGTGAGGAGGCACCCGGACTCTGTGGCTTCCGATTCCGAGGCTGCAGCATTGGAAGCTTCTTTCATGGGCACGATCACGAACCCCATCGGTAGGAGAGGAATGCAGGATGGATCCTCCCCGTTCATCGCCATCTGGATCGCATCCACGTCGATGGTTGCGTACACTACCAAGCTCCCCGAATCATCGGTGCAGCTCTCTTGCAGCACCAATTCCACACTCTGTGATGAGTTGCTAGCAACCTATGTATATACAACCGCATTGTTAGAGAATATCAATTTCAAGAAAGTAGAAGCCCTAATTTGAAAATCAGTTAATTAGAAACCCTACATTGATCCGAAGTAGAGAAATGCAGTTCCCCGGATTAGAGCCATTTGCAATGTGAGCTACTTCATTCAGTGAATTCCCATTGGAGAGCACATCCAGCTGTAAAAATAATAGTTAATAAACCTCAAAATATTAATCAATCATAAAGTATACTATGTCAAAAGTAGCATAGTCTAGTAGTATAATAATGAATATCCAAAAACCTGTGCTCGTGAGCGTTCATCTCTCAAGAAATCGAAGACTTGTTTGTGTTGGAAGGGTAGGCAAGTAGAGGACACTGCGCTAAGGATCAAGCCGTTGGGTTGGCCGGCCTCAGTGATTCGCCTCGTCGTTATCCTCACCGTGTCCTCAGCAGATTCGGAGAGGGCAGTCCAAGACTGACCATAGGAGGTGCTAATGTTGAGACAAAAGGTTCTAATCATCCTCTGCGCTAGATTCATCAAGCTTTTTCTTGCCTCAGGCGATGGAATCACTATATATCATTATTACTAAATTAGTACACAAGCAATTAATATTTTTAGCTTCAATTAAAGATGTGATTAATAAATTCATTAACTCACCTCCAAGGTCAGCTATGTTCCTGGCCATGAGGCTAGCATGCCTCTCGCACTGCCGCTGCAAAACGGCGAGCCACCGCTGCGCCCCAAAGGCCAAACCGCTGCTGACTAGGCTGCCGAACACGGTGTTGATTTGTCCATCCTCAACCTCAGCATGTTCGACCCAAGTTACCTACACAAATCAAGAAATAAAAATATAAAAAACGCTTCGACTTTTGAAGTTAAAAAAATGCAAAGCAATGTGTGAAATTAAATGCATAATGGCATATAAAGCATACCAACTGAGGTTAGAGTACTATGTATGCATTATGAAAATATTGATAGTCTTGGTCATTTAATTAAATTAAAGAACAAAACAGATTGCAATGTTTCAAATAGGAGTTAACTAAACAAATCGACAAATTTGAAAGAAAAAAAAAACTTTCTATGATAAGATAAATGCAATGCAACGTAATGTGTGAATATAGGAGTTACCCTAGAGTATCCATTAGGCATGTCTTGAATGATGCAACCAGAAGGTTTCCTTTTGTAGTAAGGAAAGGAAGGAGAGTAGTCGTTCTGGAAGCCGTCGAGGGGGAAATCAACGATAGCCCAACTCCCCTCTTCCGCATCGTGTTGGCAGTAACGAAGGAAATGAGCCTCTCTAGTTGGAACTAGAGGGGAAAGCACTTGCAGCTCAGCATACATCTGCATGCAATCAAGATAAATAAATTCGAGTCACTTTTAAGATGTGTGAGAGCCATATCTATTAGAATCTTGAAAGTTGAAGCTAACTATAACAAAAAAAAAAAGTCAGTTCATGATGTCATATGCAATTATAATTTGTTTAAAAACCTTTTTATGTGTGTGCATGGTAATTAATAATGAAACCTAGCCACCACATCCAAGTGACGTTTTTAAGATGTATGCGAAAACCATATTAACAAGTCTTGATAATCGGCTTCTTTGATCAGTATCATTTTCAGATTCAATTAAGAATAAATTTTCAAATATCTTTGAGTGTATATATGTATAGGGGAATAAATTAATTAAATTAATCATAGCTAGCTACATGCTTACCAAGTGAATAGAGCCACTTGCATGTCCATGAACCTCAGAATGCACCACTTGAAGTGTTTTTGACCTAGAAATAATGGAAGGGAAAAGCTCCATCCATTTATTCTGAAAAGAGAAAAAAAACAAATAAGTTTATCAACATATTATTTAAAACAAGAAACGCACTATGTAGTAATTCTATATATATGGATGACTTTGTCTTACTGCATCAAGGAATGCGTCAACAAGTGTAATGCTGTTCATGATCACCACTGCAGTATCTCTCGTTGCCTCAGTCCTCAACTGATCATGAGGACTACTCTGTTTGAGATTTGCATTTGACCAACAAAACATCCTCGTATACTCCTCGAGATTGAGCACATGCTGCTGCTTCCCGGTCCAAAGGGGCTCTCCCGTTTGTGCCATTTTCAAGAGCTCGTTCATAGAGGACACGGCCAGCTCCATGGCTAGGGACTTCTCCTCCTCCAAGATCAAGGTGTTGCCAGCGAAATGGGAGGCTTCGGGCAGGAAGGGGAGAGGCATCATGTCGGGATTTGGGCAATTGTTCATGTGGTCTTGTTCATGATCTAGTTTTCTTGGGAAAATGCTCATGTCCAGCTCTAGTGAGTGAGGCTGCTGCTGCTGCATTAGATCGGTGTTTTGCCCCATCGACCTCCCGTTGTATTGCGTTACCATGAAGCATACGCGCTCAAACTGTATCGTAATTATCATTATCATTTATTTAAAAAATATTAGATATATATTTAAAAAAATAATAATATTGACATTAAATATTAAAAATTAAAATATATAAAATTAAAATCAAAATCTTAAAGGCTCGTGATGCCATTTTAATTTATATGAAGGATCCCAATTGGACAATTTCCTAATATATAAGTGGTAGGTTTATGTAAAAAAGAAATTATGTGTGACAAATCTGAATGAATTTACACTATTAAATTATCTAGAATCAATGAAAGAGATTGATTAAATATAATTTAAATATTTTTCATTATTTTGGTCTTAGATATGTAAAAGTTTAATTTTAAATCAAGTTTGTAAAGAAATCACAACCCATAATTTATAAAAAGGATAGTTGAGATCATTTGTATAATTCAAATATTTTAATCAAAATATATTTATATGTACATATATATAAATAGATGACAGTTATACTTAATTTACAACAGTGATTCTGAGAAGACAAAATCTAATGACGAAATAGAGACATTATATATATATACCAATATATCAGCCAAGTTAACTATCTAATTATTTTTAATTATGCTAGTCCTAAATATTAAAAAGAAAGATGTTACTTGAAATCTCATTTGATATTCATCTTTTGCTTAGCTAGCTTGGGACATTTATAATAAGAGGTTTGTGATTGTGATGTTAATGTTCGAACCTAAATATTCCGAGTTCAAAGTTTTTTTTCCATGGTGAGATTATGTAGTTTAAATTTTATATTTTAAAATTAAAAAAATATAATAAATAATAGTGTGATTAATAAAAAAATACCTAGGTACAACCCAACAACAAATTAATTATTAATTATTAAATTGCAAGCATTCAACTAGAAAAGATCATTTAATTGAATATAAGATGAAGTCCTTAATTATATTTTTCAAGAAAATACTATTTTTTAATAGTAATAATCGACGTGTATATATATAGATATATACCTCCTCTTTGAGGCGTGCGTTCTCGATGCGAAGCTGCTGCTCGTCGTAGCCCATCTCGCCGAGTACGGCGGGCCCCCCACAGTTAGGGCAAACTATATTCCTCAGCGTTGTTTGCAACCGGTAATTCTCACTCTTCAGACTCTCGTTTTCTGCCCTCAGCACCACATTCTCTTGCCTGTCTTGTTGCGCCTATATATTTTCACATCACATAATCACATTTAATCTTAATTAAAAAGTTTAATTTAGGATAATTAGATTTTTAATTAGTGTATAAATGGAGTGGATTTCATTTATCAAAGACAAACCCTATACACACAGTAGTGCATTAAAGGCATGTCCCCGTTGGAGAGTCCATGCAGCAGTTGGGGAGTAGGGTTGACTGCGCACCCCCCACTGCGCACATTAATGGCTATGATAGTAACCCTAACTTAATGTGGAGGAGGGGTTGGTTCGCGCTAACGTACGCATATTTCATTTTGACCTTTTGCAGTAATTAAAATCAACGCTCACCTTCATCTGAGTGCGGCGGTTTTGGAACCAGAACTTGACTTGCCTTGGTTTGAGTCCGAGTTCGTGACTCAGTTTGAGTCGCTGCTTGTCGTCTGGGTGTGGACATTCCTTGAACAATCTAGAAAATAAACAATTTTTTTTAATTAGTTTAAAACAAAAAAAAAGATGTAAATTTTGGAAGAAAAAAAGGGATACGCACGATTCCATTTCCTGGATCTGGCGCGCAGTGTGCCGGTGGTAGCGTTTGATTTTTCCCCCAACCGGAAGCGGCGGCGCATTTTGCTGCTCTGCATCCTCCTCCTCGAGGTGTAACTCGCTGCCAGAGCCGCTCTCGGCGAGTTCATCTTTGCTTCTACCCATGGCCGTCTCTTCCTTCTGCTAATTTTAGATTCATTAATCATGAATAATGAATTGGTCGAGTTTTACACCGATCGCGAAGAAGAGAGGAATGAAGAGAGCTCCATCGATTTGTAATATTTATTGTTAATTTAAAAATAATATTGAAGTCTTACTGGAATAACGGGGGAGAAGATGTTGAAGGCGTTGATGCTGGACATGAAATTGAAGTTGGGGTTTTGCAGGGTGGAATTGTAGAGAGTGTTGTTTTCTGATGAATTCATGGCGTTTCCTCCCACCGTTGATGACGACAGCACCTGACAATCACCATACATTTCTCCTTCTTCTTCTAATCTTCTCTCAGAATCAGCCCAAAAAATATAGTCAGCTCAGTAAGAGAAAAAGGAAAGGTATCGCAATTGTTCGATTTAATGCGCTTAATCTTCTCCCTAGATTTTCAAAGATAGCAAAAGGAAAATGACAATAAATTAAGCAAAAAACAAATGGAAGGGGAAATTAACGCCTTAAATCAGAGCGAAAAAGGCTGAAGCAAAAGTGAGGGTTTGGTGAAAACATGCAAAAAACAACAACAAAAAAAAGCGAAGAAAAAGAGTGATTTTTCTTGTTCTTCTTCTTCTTCTTCCTGTTCAGTGAAAAGAAGCAGAAACAGAAGGAAGATGAAGAGGAAACGCTAGGCGCACAGTATTTGAAAAGCAAAGGAAATTTATTAGCAGGAGATGCGGAATTAAATGAGTGAGTTGAAAAAATGAAAGCGAATAAGAAAAGGCGGTAGAAACGAGTGAGCGAGTGAGTAAATACACACCGAGTCGACTCGTGTCGGTTGCGTGCACCTTAAAGCCTCTTTGCCTCTTCTTCTTCTTCTTCTTCTCCGTTTGTATATTTTAATTCAGACCAATCTCTTCCTATATATGTTTGTTTTTCTTCACCAACCACATATTTTGTCGTGTTATCTCTCCCTCTTTTCCTATCCCTCTCAACAGCGTTGTGTTGCAGAGCAGCTGATTAATGCGTCTCTCTCTCTCTAAAGATCTCTCTCTATGAAATTCTAAAATAGGAGAGTGTAACAGTAAAATTTTGGAAGGGGAGCGAAGGGGTTTTGGAAGGTAAATGCTGCGATTATGAGAAAGAAACCGACGAGGTGAGTAGTTGGGGTGACACGTGGTACGCTTCTGATTGGCCAACAAAAACGCGTTTCATGTGTGTATACGAGAGAGGGAGAGAAAGCCCCCTACTAGTTGCCCTATTTGCTCAAGTCAAACCAGTAGTAGTATTTCTTTTCTTAATTTAAGTAAATTAAATTTTATGAAATCGAAACGCTTATCTTTCTATATATTTCTAGGCTAATTTCTGGTCTCTACCATTTAATTACTTTTTATCGTTACAAACTTCAGACACATACCATTTGACATAAAAAAAAAATAATGTATGTTGATACCGTATATCAAAATTTAGGTACATATAACATTATAAATATTGATACCGTATCAAATTTTGGATATGTCGTATGTACCAAAACAATGCTTTTAGTATATTATTTCTTGCCGAAATTTCTTGGTTTATAGAAATTTTAATATTTTATCAAAAATTATTATTTAACATATACACATAAATAATTATTTTTTGGTAAGTATATCGATATTTAACGAAGTCGATATATAGCGAATTGATGGTATATAATTTATTTTTGATCAATCCAGAATTTTCGGTATGTTTAGGTATACCGCATTATCCGAAAACTTCATATCATGTTATCATTTTTGGTATGTTTAATTAGGTATATCGCATTATCCGAAAACTTCATACTTATTATCATGCCAAAAATGTTCAATGCCACGTCTTACGTACCGTAAATTTCGATGTATCAAATTTACGATATTTTTGATATTTTCTGATATGGTAAGGACAATATTACTAATTCTTTGTATTTTTAACCACCCCTACTCTTGATCTATTTATTTATCGTTACAAACTTATTAGCTTGAGCTTTTATAGAAAAAAAAACTAAGCACAATTATTTGAAAAATATCACCTGCACACAGCATGGTATTATATACTCCAAATGAATTAGATAATTATTTTGATGAATGGAAAATAAAATATACTCTTCTAGACATGGATATTCTCTAGTGCATCGAGAATTCTTGCCTTTGGAGCTGGCATAATTGTTGAAATTTTTCGGTCCGATAGGCTTACCGGACTCATCTGTAACTAGGATTGAGTTGGGATCAAAATATAAAAGTCAAAAACTTTTTGGATCCAACTAATCCAGTTCATTGCCCCAACAAGTTTATGGGCTTTGGGCAAGTGAATTCGAACTAATTTGATCCCCTTATACTTTTTAAGTTAATTTTACTTTTTCTTCAAATTATTTAATTAGTGTACGATGCTCTCATATTAATTATATATTTTTTTTAATATTTTTTAATTTAATTATAATTTATTTATAATGATATTTTGATATCTTTTAGAAATATTACAGATATTACTATAAACTTATATTTGTATTATAATTAATCGTAAAATTATATAATAAACCTACAATAAATATAATGATATACTAGATTTATATTTTGATATAATATTTTTTTTTTTAGAATTTTAGGAAACATAATTGATTAGAATTATATTTTATGTCATAATGTCTAGCAACATTCAGCTCGATGAAAGAAGGTAAAAGAGAAGTAGTTTTATGGTATGGACCTGATGATAGTAACCTGCTAGGACAGGTCAGTGACCTGGTCGAGACAGGTCAGTCTAGAAATTCTGTCAACCTTGTCCAATCAAGTCGTTTTGGGACAGTGAACTGTCCAGCTAGGGCAGTCTTTATGAGCAGGCCATCTCAAGTTGTGGGAGACAGATCAATGACTATAAGATTAACGTGTTAAGACTGTAAAGTAGATGGATGCAGTGTGTTTATTATGTTTTTGTTATGATTTTGGTCATCGTTTTGTCGTGTCTAGACTTTAGGTTGTTTTGTTTTCGTTATCTTTTTAGTTCGTTTTTACGTCGGTTTTTGTTTTATTACGTTAAATGCATGATGGAATTAAGCTAGAAGTAGTGCCTACTAGGCCGTTGGAGCAAAGCCGAGTGAAGCTAGACGAGACGAGCAAGGCACGAGGATGAATCGAGTGGGAAGAGCTAAAAGGAAGACCCCAGCGGGCGCTAGCTTCCCAACACTCGTTGGGGTGCAGAAAATTCGAAGGACGGAGAGGTCGGGCCAATGACTGCTGGAAACCCAGCGATCGCTGGGCCCACCTCATTCGTGCACAAAATGGGCACAGCCAGCGATAGCTAGCTTCTCAACGATCGCTGACTGCAAGTTAATGGCAGGTTTTAAGAACCTTTTAGGCGTCATTTTTCACACTCCAACCTATGTAACTCGAGATTAGACTATCCACACACATTTTACTTGCTTTCTTGGTAGGTTTTTAGTGAATTCCAATGGATTGAAGTTGATTCCGACTTGAGATTCTTACATCCCACTTAGTAAGATTTCTTTTGTTGGTTTCCTTTTTGATTTCTACCAAGTATATCATGTTTGGCTAGATTCCTGCTAGGGTTAGATATGAATGCTTCTAATTGATGTTTGATTGATTCATGCTAGTTGATTAACTTGATTTGATTGGAATTTAGTGCTTGATCACCATTAAATTCATATATATGTTTAAGTAGATTGATGAATTGTTTTTACACTTGATTTGGGGTTAGTCAACATTATTCTTAAATCGGAAACGTTTGAATAAGAGTTCGTATGAAGCTAGTGATGTCTTGAGGTGTGTGAGTTTGATACGTAAGTGTAAGTCACGGCTTAGTACATAAATACGAAAGTAATTTGCTAAGCAACCTTTGGAGATCCTAACTGAGTGTGAATGCATGATCAATTAGATGTCAATTAAGAGTTAAAGTATTCAATCCTAGACTTCAATTTGTTGGTATTCATCTTTATTGTTTTAGTTTTTGTTAGATAGATAATCAAAATTCTCTTAATCTTAATAGAATGTTTAGGACTCTTATTAATGTTTAATCTCTAGCACTTGAACTTGGAAGTCCTGCTAAGCCTCTTTGAGATACGACTTAGGGTCAACTTAGAGCGTACTACAACACTCGTACAATTGAGAGAACTTGAGCACACGTTTTAGGTTGAACAAATTTTGGTGTCGTTGTCGGGGAAGGCTTTAGGCGTTCTTAGTTTAAGTGCTATTGTTGTTCCGTGTTCGTTAGTTATATTTCTATTTCTGTGTTTTGTGTTTTCTTTTCGTATCGTGTTGTTATTTCTTTTTCAGTTCTTTATTTGCTTTTAGGTATCTTGATATTTTTCTCCCTCAAGTTGCGTTTGATCCGTTTGTTGTGGTGGCAGGTTGCGTATGCAGAGATATCAGCAGATCGCTTTTTCTCAGTAGGAGCCATATCAGGGACCAACACAAGCTTTAGTCGAGGAGAACCTGAACATGTTTGTTGGAGCTAGCAATCAGAGGTTCGAGACTGTTGAAGCTTCAATGAAGTGGATCGATATCCAAGTGAATTGAGGAGAAGATGTCATGTCGAGCTCGAGACATTAAATGAGCATTTCTTTAGTTTATTTTTGTTCTCTTATTATTTCCCTTTTTAGTATTTCATTTTCTTTTGCATGATAAATAAATAGTCGAATGTCGATCTTGAATTGCAGGTGAGCACAGAACTTAACCCTCTTCCTCCTTCACCATCCGACTATCAGGATCCACAGGATCCGACGTACTAGTTGTCGTTTTCTTTTATTTTCTTTTTATTTTTTGTTTATTTATTTATTTCGTTCAGTTTTATGCTTCTTTCGTTCCTTGTTTTTTGTATGTAGGTACCAATCTTGGGAGTCAGCTAGATTCTCGGGCTTGTTTTCAGTTCGTGTTTCATCAGGGAAGTCTCCTTTCTCCTTCTCCTTCAATCCCTACTACGAGGGCGTAGTAAGATTTAAGTGGAGGGGGGGGCATTTCTTTCTTGTATGCTTTTGTTGAGTTATGTTTCTTATGTTGTTTTCTTTTGCTTCCCCAATCATGATCATGTGCACGTTGTCCTGCTTGTTCGATTGCTTTGTGTTGATGATTGTCGAGTATTAACTTGTGAGCCTTGGTATGAGTATGTAAGGTTGTAGGCTTAGATTGGGTTGGCTCTCGATTGAGCTTAGTTGTGTGGTTAAGCTGTTTAAGTGGGGCATGTTGCTTGGCTAGTTGACGTGTACCGATCATGATTCGGATTGTGAGTGACTACTCCCTAATGTTTATGTTTTCAGTTCCCCTTAAATTAAAAAGAAGAAGAAAAAAGGAAGAATACAAAGAGTATTAACTCTTCAAAGAAAAAGAACAAAGAGTAATAAAACACTAGAAGGACGTTAATAAAGGGGGAATTGGACATGTAAATAATAGGGAGGTGTGAGATGTGTATACATCGTGATCGTGTGCATGTTGATAAACTTAGTATCGGGAAACACTACGTTTTAATTGAGTGACCAAATACGATCGAGAATAGAGCTTAGTCTAATAGGAAGGTACACTACAAAAAACACATTTTCTAGCAACGGAATAGTGACGGAAAATTTTTCCGTTTCTAAATTTTAACGGATTAATAACGGAATTGTTACGGAATTTGTTGTTCAATTTTAGTAACAGAATTAGTGACGGAATTATCCATTATTAAAATTTGGTAACGAAATTTTCTGTTACAATACATTTACTAAAATTGAAAAATTCATTTTAGAAACAGAAATTCCGTTACAATTCCGTTGTTATATAGTAACGAAATATATTCCGTTGTTAAATTTTTTTAGCAACCATCAATATTACTACGGATAAATCCGTTACAATTCTGTTACTAACATCTTTAGTAACGGAATTTCTTATTTTAGTGACGGAAAAATTCCGTTGCTAAATAAACTTTTTTTTGTAGTGGTATATATGCATGGAGGTTGGGCTTGCGTGTTAATCTTTGATTTGAGTCGATACATGGTGATTGGATTTTGCTTGAGGACAAGCAAATGATAAAGTGTGGGGGAGTTGTTTATTATGTTTTTCTTATGATTTTGGTCATCGTTTTGTTGTGTCTAACATTAGGTTATTTTGTTTTCATTTTCTTTTTAGTTTGTTTTTAAGCCGGTTTTTGTTTTATTACGTTAATGCAGGATGGAAGGAATGAGGATGAAATCGAGTTAGAAATAGTGCCTACTAGGCCATTGGAGCAAAGCCGAGTGAAGCTAGACGAGACGAGCAAGGCACGAGGATTAATCGAGTGGGAATAGCTAAAAGGAAGACCCCAGCGGGAGCTAGCTTCCCAACACTTGCTGGGGTGCAGAAAATTCGAAGGACATAGAGGTTGGGCCAGCGACCGCTGGGAACCCAGCGATCGTTGGGCCCGCCTCATTCGTGCGCAAAATGGGCATAGCCAGCGATCGCTGGCTGCAAGTTAATGGCGGGTTAATTTTAAGAACCTTTTAGGCGTCATTTTTCACACTCCAACCTATGTAACTCGAGATTAGACTATCCACACACATTTTACTTACTTTCTTGGTAGGTTTTTAGTGAATTCCAATGGATTGAAGTTGATTCCGACTTGAGATTCTTACATCCCACTTAGTAAGCTTTCTTTTGATGGTTTCCTTTTTGATTTCTACCATGTATATCATGTTTGGCTAGATTCCTGCTAGGGTTGGATATGAATGCTTCTAATTGATGTTTGATTGATTCATGCTAGTTGATTAACTTGATTTGATTGGAATTTAGTTGATTAACTTGCTTTTACACTTGATTTGGGGGTTAGTCAACATTATTCTTAAATCGGAAACGTTTGAATAAGAGTTCGTATGAAGCTAGTGATGTCTTGAGGTGTGTGAGTTTGATACGTAAGTGTAAGTCACGACTTAGTATATAAATATGAAAGTAATTTGCTAAACAATCTTTGGAGATCCTAACCGAGTGTGAATGCATGACCAATTAGATGTCAAATAGGAGTTAAAGTATTCAATCCTAGACTTTAATTTGTTGGTATTCATCTTTATTGTTTTAGTTTTTGTTAGATAGATAATCAAAATTCTCTTAATCTTAATAGAATGTTTAGGACTCTTATTAATGTTTAATCTCTAGCACTTGAACTAGGAAGCCCTGCTAAGCCTTCCTTGAGATACGACTTAAGGTCAACTTAGATCGTACTACAACACTCGTACAATTGCGAGAACTTGAGCTCACGTTTTGGGTTGAACACAGTGACGTGGTGCAAGCAGGTCGTGCGAATGACCTACTACTAAAGGTACTTGATACTCCAATACTTAGATGTTTTATGGTTTTTTTTTTTACTTTTGTGTTTTCGGGCCCTACTTCTTTGGACCTAAAACAGTGGATTTGTACTAGTGTTAACATATATGTCTATAAATATTGTTACTGTGTGCAATAGTCACACACACAACACAACATACATTTGTAAACCAATGGCGTTTTCTATTATTCTCCGTGAATAAAGATTTCTTCTTCTAGAGTGGACGTAGTCAACACACCGTCGACGAACCACTATAAATGTCGTGTTCTTTGTGTGTTATTTATTATTTTTTACTATGTTCATTCTTCACGTATGGAGATCCAATTATAACATTTTAAATTTATAAAAATAATTTTTTAATTCATAAATCAATTTGGCACGTTGGCCCGATGACCTATAATGGGTAGGCATGAACTAGCCCAATCTAATTCCAGACCAAATTGGTCCGGCTTCAAATATGAATCTAGCCCGATGGGTTGGGCCGGGCTGGCCCGACCCGATCATTTTGATAGCTCTACTTGCCCTAATTATTTTGACGCATTCAAAGTAAAAATCTAAAAATTAGATGTCGCATTTCTTCTTTTTGAACTGTTGTATTGACAGTGGTAATTTTCACAAAAAGAAAAAAAAAATAGATATTAATTATTATTATTTTTTAAATACAATACTTCACTTTTAATCTCTGCATCAAATTTCTTGTGAATAATTTTAAGAGGACTATAGGAATATAAATTTATGTATTTTTTTAAGAGGATGAAAGGAATATAAATTTATTTATTTTTCTGAGTTATTTTTGGTGAACTATATTTCTCAAACTAAAATTGGCCGATAGTCAAACCTTGCAGTTCTATTTTCAAACTAAATATTCAATAAGATTCTTATTATTATATAGGTAACTTTATTTTATAAATATACTAGGATATGGTCATGTGCTACGGAGAATGGATGAAATTGATGTAATTTTAAAAATCAATATAAAATACTCTCTCCGTCTCGCAAAAGATGTCATGTATTCCATTTTGGGTTGTCTCATTATTTATGTCTTATTTTCTTTTCGGGAAATAATAAGGGATTTATAAGTATGATTATTAATACTAATTAAAACACTTAAATCTAAAAAGTAAACTCATTTAATTTATCTACCCTAAAACCCAATAGACAACTACCCAATACCCAAAAAAAAGCCCACCCACCCTCATTCTATCAATTTCTCGAAAATTATATCAAACTCTAACCTAACTTCTCTCTCTCACTCCACCCTCCCCCATTGATTACTTGGATACAGTGCTTTGTGTTTCCCTATACTACCCGAAGTGGCGTTTCATCTCTCTCCCACTCCACTTCAATTCTGCCCTGCGCCACATCTCTCTGCCACTCCACTTCATTTCTACCCTACTCCCTCCGACTTCCATCTCTACACCATTGAAACCCTAGCGGCACCTCATCTCTGCCCTAGTGGTGCCTTATCTCTACCCTAGAGACGCCTCATCTCTGCCATACCATCTTCTGCAATGGCTCCTCTCTCCAAAGTTGTTCCTCTCTCCGAAGTGGCTCCTCTCTCCGCAGTGGCTCCTCTCTCCAAAGCAACGCCTTGTTCTCCTAAGTGGACATGTGAAAGGCAGGTAATAGGGGTTGTAATAACCCTAGTCCCCTCATATCATCCAAATTCCTTCTACTACCCCTTTGCCCCTTGTGATTTGTTTGACGAAATCGTTTCTGATTGTGTTTTTGTGGGTTCTTCATATGAAACTACCCTCGTTGTTGAGAATACTAATGTTCTCAGTGATGAGAACCTTGGGAAGGAGCCTGAGGTGACTTCTAGAGCTTCGGAGATGGAGATGGTGAATGGGGAGGTAGAGGATCCTTCAATGCAGTAAGCTAGAGTTATACTTTTGGTGAGATCTTTCCTTTTATGATATGTGAGGTGCATGCATGTGATGTATGAGATGTGATCTATGAGTTTGAAAGCACTATATGCGAGTTAGGATGAAGTCTTGACATGATAAGATTATGCTCCCCTTTATGTGATCTGTGATATGTGATCCTTGTTCTGGTGAGATCTGGTTAAATCTGTTGAGATTGGTAGATTTATGTTCTGTGCTCATGGTGGGATTTATGTGCTGGAATATCTGTGATTTGTCATTTGATTTATGCCTAGGATTTCTGCCCTACCATCTTATGTGATCTGTGATATCTGCTGGGATTGTTGAGATTGGTGGATTTATCATCTTGTATGTATGTGATGTGATCTTTGATCTTCGAGTTGGGATTCATGTGCTCTGTGCTCTGTGATCCATGTGATCTTGGATTCATGTGATCTTTGATCATTGAGTTGGGATTCATGTGATATGTGATCTATGATCCATGTGATCTGTGATCTGTGATCTGGGATCTGGGATTCATGTGCTCTGTGCTCTGTGATCTGTGTGATATGTGATCCATGTGATCTAGGATTCATGTGATCTTTGATCATTGAGTTGAGATTCATGTGATCTGTGATCTATGATCCATGTGATATGTGATCTGGGTTCATGTGCTCTAATCTGTGATATCTGATCTGTGATCTATGATATGTGATTGGATTTATGTGATATGTGATCTGTGATATGTGAAATGTGATGGGATTTATGTGATATGTGGTGGGATTTATGTGCTTTGTGTTTGCTGCAGAACCTATAAAATGTAAGATATGTAAAACTTAAAACAGAAACATAATCTTTAATGCATTTAAAGAAGATATGTATGCTAGTAAGTGCATATCCATCCCAAAATGCAATATAAAAGGTATTTTCACAAAACATGCTTTCATTAACTTAATAATTGCATGTTATCCCAAAATACAACATCAACTGCATTAGATACAAAATATGCAGACAAGTATCTGCATATTTAATTCTTAATGCTTACAAAAAACTGCATTTTTGCCAAATATGCAGATAAATTTTGCATATTCACTCAAAATGCATACAAAAAAGCTAATATGTCAACCATAAGCCCTACTGCCCTTCTGAATCTAAACCTAAATCCTCTATAAGCTTCTGAGCTGAGTCTGACATTCCATTCTCCATCAAGTACATCAAACATTCCCTTACCAAACTTTCTGGAACTTCTAAGTCAATAGGAAGTAGTTGCTGCCTTATCAAGCTGTCATTCTTCATGTATTGTATTTTGTAGCTATTATGTCCCTTCACCTTCACTATTTCCACCATGCAACCTTGTAGGCTAAGGAACACATTGTTTAGAGTCATTGGGCTTAGTTATTCAAATGATGTAAGAACTGCATTAACTAAAGAGTCAACACCATAAGATTTCTTCTCTGATTGAATGCTTTGTATGGCTCTGAACCACCTCAAGTCATTGACATTTGTGTCCGGTGAGTTGGGTGGTTGATGAACTATTCTTATATCGAAGCCATCACTGCTTGCTGCATCCCTGAAATCAGCATCAGTGTCTTTGATATGATGTCGAGCATTGTCTTGTTGAATAAATATTGTCCTACTTGCACTTGCTGGCCACTTAACTTTTATGGATGGGATAATTTGATATGAAGTGATTATTTGGGATTAATTAACTGAATTAATTAACTGAATAATGCAATAAAGTTATTGTGGTAAGTGTACCTAATTGATCAAGCATTCTTTGATCACATCTTTGGTGATAGATTCTATTGGTTTTGTTTGAAGTGTGCATGCTGCCCTGTTTTTGGATCTTCTTTTGGCTGCTACCTTATGTGTAAGAGGAAATATGCCAATTTTACCATCAAATAACACATTCCCTTCATGATCAAAGAGTGGTCTAACCATTGCACACATAAACATAACCTTGGATATGAATTTCTTGTTTTGGCATGTTCTGTGTGGCTCATTTTCTTCAGGGGTAAGATAGAACTTGTGGGCTGTTTTTGTGATATAGAACCACTTCTCGTCAATATGGATTGTTTTGTACATGCTCTTAAACTTAAGAATGTTAATAATCCTATCAAACTCTAAAGCTTGTAAGGAAAATGACAATCTTAGGAGCTTGTTTGGGGCTGTGAGATAGGTGTTATAGCTGAGGTGTGAGCTTTGATCAAGCCATTTTCACCCATCTCCATACAGTGCTTTTACTACATAGAATACCAGCAGCTAGCTTTCTAATTGTGGATCTTTCTAATAAATCTAAACCTTGAACAAGTGTCAAATCTAGATGTATTTTCTTTCTTCTTGGTGTGTTGGGTTTTAGATTTTGTACAAATATACTCTGACTTGCTTCTTTCTATTTTTTTGCAGTTGTCCATAGCCTACTAATGCTCCTTGTGGAGATGCTGAACTTGGTAGCAACTTCACTCATCTTCCCTCTATTTGGTTTTGCCATCTTTTTTGGTTTGCCATCTTCCTTCTTCACTCATCCTTCTTCACCATCTCCACCTTCATTGCCATCTTGTAAGTTTAAAAGCTCTATATAGGGTGTTGGGAATGTAATTCCCGAGACATGCTCTTTATATAGAGCTTTTAAAACCATCTTTTGTAATGATTACTTGGTTAAACTTACTTTTGAATTTCAATGAAAAATTAAGCGGCAATGTTTAAGAAATGGAGTACTCTAGTGTGTTTTACTGTACTGCCATTTTAACATTCAGCGCTTTTTTTTTTTAATTTTGAAATGTTTAATTTGTTTAATTCAGTTAATTAATCATAATTCCAGGAAAAATAAATTAATTAAAATAAGTATTTTAATTATTTATAATAATTATAATTGAATGAATTAATCTATTTATTAATTTAATTAATTTATCAAAATTTAATTAAAATAATTTATTACATATTATTTTAGTTAACAGTTAAAGAAATTCAAAAAAGAAATACATAATGATTAAGTATAATTCTATAAACTTAAAACACTAAACAACATGCATTTATTTACGTGCAAAAAAGAAACAAGACATCTTTAGCGAGACGGATGGAGTATATTTTTAGTGAAAAAATACGCATCAAATAAAATAAATGTGGCGTTTATAATATTGATTACATGTGCAATCATATTTAAAAAATAAAATAATATATTCTTGGTGGATGACTCAAATACATAATAATTAAGAACACACTATTGGTAAAAGAAATATTTATTAGTAAAATAATAATTAATTTATTTAGTATAAATTAAATAATAATAAGCTTTACTATCATAATAAAACGATTTAATTTTTTATTTTCACGACTCATTCATGTCTAAAACATAAATTTTAGTGTAAAATGATCATATTGCATTGAGTCTTCCAATCGTGCTTGAGATTATTTTGGATCGGGTCGAGTCAGCTTGAAAATCAATAGAAGATTTATCCTCACGCATATTTATCATAATGGGTTGAATGTGTTTTTAGTGTAATAAAAGTTTTATACTCCACTATTTATTAATTAAATATGTGTGTTGCGAGTAAAATAAAAAATTAATAAATAACACGAGTGAGGGTTTAATTAATAAGGTTGACAATAATTATTATAATTATTGTGATTGATAAACTAATTAGTGTTAGGTCAAATAATGAAATTTATGTAAATGTATAAATATGATAATATTTAAGATCATACGTTCCATATATTTACTAAAATGAAAATGTGCATATAGTGTATATTTACTAAAATGAAAATGTGCATATAGTGTGGTGTTCGTCCATGAATTTATTATCTACTTTAACTCATCATATTATTAAATAAATAATTTAATTTAAAACGTATTATATATATGTTGGTAAAGTTGTGATACAATTTGATTTATTTAAACAATCATTAAATTTATATTTTTCAACCGGTGCTAACGAGAGCAATAAGTACTTTTCAATTTAGTGGCATTAATCTAATGGGTTCAATTCCCCCACTTCTTTTATCAAAAATAAAATAAAATAAAATAAATAAATTACTTTATTTTATGTTTCTTTAATAAATAGATACTTTCTGTTTTAAACTTAATTAGCCCCTTTTGTTAATTGGTCATATTCACTTACACTGTGTTTGGTATCGCATCGATTAATGGTTTTCCATACCTTTGACAAACCTACTATAAATTATTACTAATAAAGAGATGAATTGTGAACCACTCTCCCTAGGCTGACCTACTTAATTTGCACATTTTTTATTCTCCATTTCCTCCTGTTTTTAGTATGTAAATAGACCATTAGGACATATTAATGGATAATACGCATAGAAGGACAATAAAATGAAAATTTAATTTTCATTCAATTAGAATATATAATTATTTTTAATATTTAATTAAATTTTAATATTGATAAATTTAAAAATATGGTATGCTTGTAATTTTTTAAATTTTAAATAAATATTATTATACTTTATTATATTAAGAATTCATTTGTGATAAGTATTAATTATAATGATAAATTTGATGGTGTTGGAAAAATTATAAGTGTTGATTTAAATCCGCAAAGTTTCCTGAAAATTGGTATAAGTCCAAATCTTGAAGTCTCCTCTTAGTCTTAATTTTAAGTAAATTTATATGCCGGGGAGTTTATATTTATAGGTTAGACTGAAGGACATGGAGATGGAAGGACTAAAATATGAAAGAGCACGAAATTTACATTGAAATATGATTGTACTGGAAGCTAGAACTTGAGATCTCAAAATTGAACAACTGCAATATTGAAAGTTAAAATTTGTTAGAAGTGGAAATACTACTTATGTCTCTTTGGATAGACACAATTCTATAATCAATAGGTGATTTGATTTGTGTGATAGAATTGAAACCTTTAAATCTCTATTTATTCATAATCCTCTCTCTCTTTATAAATAATGAATTTAGTCATTTTTTATGTTCTTTAATCACTCAAATGTTTGATTAAATAATCAAGTCAAATTTAGTGTGATTATATAATCAAACATTTGAGTGATTAAGGGACATAAAAATTGATTAAATTTATAAGGAGAGAAAGGATTACGGAAAAGAATATAGAGATTTAAAGGTTATAATTCTATCAATCTTATCAATCCTATCAAACAAACTAAACCAGCTATAGTTTATAGATCAAGTCACAAAATCAAAATTAAACACGTGTTGACATTCCTACTTTTGAAAAGATTTTATAACCGAATATAAATATCAGTTTGTATGCATCATTTAAGGAAATAGATACTTCAAAGATTGAGTGGTATAAATAGTCTTACACTTCCATGAAGACATTTACTTAGAATCGACAAATATTTGGAATCAACGAGAATTTGCGTAAACCTTTCAAACTATCAAATTCTAAACTCTTCTATTCTAATCATATAAATTATTAATGAACCTCATACTTTGTAATCTTTAAATATTTATTAAAGAATTACTAATAAATTACATTATGCTAATAATATATATATATATATATATATATCTTAAAAAATTATAAATATTTGGGTTAATTGCATGTAAATTCAGAAATTTTTTGAAATTTTGATTTTTTTTCTCATGATATTTTATTTTGACCAATTAATCTATGAATTTAATATTTTTTTGATTTTTTTTCATGATGTTATACTTTTTTGACAAAATTGATGTGGTATTTTAATTTAATTGTATAAAAAAAAAAATGCATATGTGTTACAATTCAAAACGCTATCATCTCATAAAATGAGTAACGATATTATTTTATTAAAAATGCATGGTCATTTCCCACAATCCTTAATCTATTTACCTCGATTTCTCGATCTCCTCCTTGTTATGTATATCTCTCTCGTTTTCAATTTATCTATCTTCTACTATAATTGAAGATATTTTGTGTTTCCTCTTTTTTCCAATTTATTCAACTTGTTCTCTAATATTGTCACGTAGGAATTTAAATTGTTACATTAACTTTAATTTGAAACTAATTTAGTATCGTGGGAAAAATCAAAAGGAATATCAAGTTCATGGATTAATTCGCCAAAATAAAATGTCATGGGAAAAAACCAAAATTACAAATAGTTTATTAATTTACACGCAATTAACCCTAAATATTTTAGCTAGCAGTGATCGACCTCAATGACAATTACAATACACGTAAAAGATTATCAGTATAAGAATACATCATCAATTTAGTTGGAAACTTCCGAATTACATTGAAAATACGGACATATGACATTTTATCTCTGGAGAACACAAACCATATATTGTGTCTTTTACTTTAATGCACTTTATTTGAGTCATTCATTTTACTTACTAACTCTTACACATATTGAACTGAATATTGGTTAATGGAAAGGAAACCTTAAAGTCTAACATTCAGTCTTATGATGAACGAGTTTCAATAAAATCACCAACTTTTGCTAGGATGTCAATCGATTATGTGCCAACTAAGTGTTCTTCTTGAATATCGGGTACCGTATCGGTTAGTTTACTGATTAACCGATTTCACACCAATTAAGTACCGTTTTTTCATAAAAAACGATTAAGAAATTGACTCTTTTAAAATATAATATTATATTTTTATATTTGAATATTATCAATTTATGTTGATAATAATTCACATATATATTTTTCTAACAATGATTAGATATAAATAGCTTTAAATTTAATTAACTTGATAAATATGTCTTAAAATATAAATTATTTTATAAAAGAATATTTCATTTTTATTATTTATTAAATATAAATTAAATATAAAATATTTTATTTTTAATAATTAATATAATATACCAATACCCTGTCCGGTATTTGTTCGGTATCGATTACTCGGGTATCATTAATTTTTAAATTGTTAGAAACGATTATTAGTTTATTTACCAAAAAATCGTTACTCGATAATCGATTTCTGTTCCGATCCCGATTCAATACCAATTCTTCCGGAGAACCATTTGCCGATTGACATCCCTAACTTTTGCACATACTTTAATATAGTTATCAGTACAACAGTTAAACACTTAATGTAAACTATAGAACTTGTATATAGAATAAAAGTCTAGACTGAACAATCCCTATAGTTTAGACACCAAATACTATGAAAACATTTCAAACCCAAGAATTTCCTATATGGTAAATACTTCCATACTCCAAATGAATTTGTCTCAGAATTAGGGGTGAGAATCGGTTCGGTTTCGGGTATTCAGAACCAAAATTTTGGGTATTCGAACCAAAATCATCAAATTTTAAGAACCGATTCCAAAACTCATCGGGTAATTGGTTACCTGAACCGGTTCGGTTCCGATTAGTATCGATTGAAACCGAATTTTTTTCCTATTTTTTAAATCACAATAAAACACTATATTTATTTGAAACGGAGAGTCATACCTATCAAATTAACCACGTACTGTAATTGTGAGTTCAATATAGATATATATTCTACAAGCAATCTATATATTTAGCAAGTGTCAAACCCTGTATGAGTATGAGCTGGTTCATTTTAATTTCAACTTACTTACAAAAGTTAAAAGCATATGCGGTCATAAATGATTGTCTTACTATCATTAGTATCTGTACTAAATTATAAAACTCCATATTATATATTCCCTCAAATATAATCATACATAAGTGTCTGCATGTACTACTTTTGTATTAAGAAAATAAAATATTGTTAATTATTAATGATTACTGATTAGGGTAAAATTTAAAATTGAAAATTAAAATTTTCAGTTCTTTCGATTCTACCCGGAACCGATCGGGTAGAATCGATACCCGAAATACTTATGAAACTGAAAATCGGTTTCAGTACCGGAACCGAAAAATTCGATTTTCGGTACCAAAAGAACCGACGATTCCGATTAGAACCGAGAACTAAGAATCGAAAACCATTTGCTCATCCCTATTTCGAACCAATAGATAGTGATACATAAATTAGGACATTATAATCATCCACGCTCAACCCACACAGAGAGTTTAAATAACCTTTTGCAAATCATATTAATAGGACGCGCCATAAAATTGGCGTCTATAAAAAAATATGTTTAAACTTCAATAAACCATTCATAAAACTTTTACATTTACAATGTAGAGTAGCGCTCCACCGCCCGCGGTGGGCACATCTTAATGCGCCCGCGGTTGATGTGGCAATGCCACATCATTGACACATCATCATACGAGTCACTATATTTTTCATTTTTTTATTAATTTTATTTTTATTATTATTATTTATTAAATAATATTAAACTATACCCTAACCAATAAACCCTAGTCGGAAAGTGATAATTAATAAAAAATATTTAAGTTTTAATATTTATCTACGTGGCATGCCACATCAACCGCGGGCACATTAAGAAATGCCCACCGCGGGCGGGTGAGCATTTTCGTTACAATGTATAAAGGATTTAATTAGGGAATCTTGTTGCTTAAATCACATTCAAGTGAAAAAAACTTGTTGAATGCAATTAATATGTTATAATAATAAATAGTAATTAATTAATTAAATTTCCATGTATTTGTATGGTCGGCTATCTCTTATTCCCAACAAACTATTTATACCCACTAAGCAATGAGAGAGCCATGATTCGTGTGAATAGATTTGCAGGAAATTTGTATTAATTTTGTGCACTGTTTTGGAAAATATTTAATTTTAGGTTACAAATTATGACAATGTCCATTACAAATTCCATCACTAAGATATTGCTTGCAAATTGCAATTACTAAGAATTTGCCTTTATTATAGACTTTAATTAACTGCCTTTTAATTATGTGAATATAAATAAAACAAATTGTTGTTTCAATAACACCTTGCACATTTTTAATTTTATTTAAATAATTTATTCTATATATGAATTTAATTTGTTGGCACCACTGGTAACAAGTATGACAATTAAACCATTACAAAGTCTTAGAAAAGTGGAATAATAATTTAAATATGTAAGTATATACAATAAAATAAATATTCAGTTTTTTAAAAGAAAAAAAAAACATTTAAATTAATTAAGGAATATGACTTATGGATTTTCATTAAGTTTATGCAATTCGGGTTCTTAATTTTCGTAAAATGCAACTATTTTTCCCGATAATTATACATAATACAATTACTACCGCAGTATAGAAGATATACCGGAGCCACCACCTTAATTCAAGGTTTATGTGACATCATCAGAAGTCTTCCAACAAAAAATAATATATTATATGATAATTTAATTAATATTGTTCAATTATTTTTTATATAGTAATCAATTATGATTGTAATCTTATTTAATTAATTATTCAGTCAACATTGTAATAAATATAATTCAATAATTTAAAAAGAATCTATAATATTTATAATAAAATATATAATTTAATTTTTATTTAATAATTATTTCATTAATATTTTTATTCAAAATTTAGTGAAATAAAATATAACTTATCGAATAAAATGTAGAATATAGAATATTCACCAATACATATATTTTAATAGATAAAAATTTAATATATTTACTAAAAAAATATTTCATTAATATTAAATATATAATATTTTTAAATACTTTATACTTTTTTAAAATTTCATTAGTTAATTTTTTCTATCGATTTTAATCAATTTGATCTTATTTTAATCAATCTCATATTTCATAGCTTAAGTTTCACATATATTTTTGCATGATATTACGTCAACAAAAGAATTTAAATATAAATAAAATGACATTAAAAACATAGTAAACTTTATCATACATTGAAAATTTGGTGAACTTCATCAATAGAAGAACAATATAAAAATAATAATTATGCATTTAATTTTCAAACCCACCATCCACGGATTCATTAGTTCTGAAACATATAATTTAAATTTTAAGAGAGATTATATATAATTTAGGCAATAATATACATATAATTTATAGAAAAAAAAATATGATTAATATTATGTGGGTGAACGAGTACTTAAAAGACATGTTGGTGAATATTTTACGCGCATATCTCGCATAATTTTTGCGGATAAAAATAATAATTATCCCTATCAATATACACAAACTAAAATGATAGTGTGTATGAATATGAATAGTCATTATCTATGCATGTCTTACCTGATTGTTATGCCTAATTTTGACACACCAACGAGATAAATTTTCATACATGTAATATTAATTATTTGATTATTAAATAAATATTTTTCCGAATAAAAAATATTTATTTGATTTGGTTAACTAATTGATTTTAATTTATCAAACAAATAAAGAGTCAATTTTTTAAATTATTTTTTTAATTACGACATAAAGTGATATATTATATACCAATAAATTTTACACGGGATAGGTCTTCATATAACAATTATATTTTGCAACTTATATAATTTTTAAAATAGCATAGATTTGCAATTATATTAATAAAATATAATGTAATGTAATTTTTTACCAATACATTATATAGACGATGAATTACTTATCAATTTATATTACTTTTAAACGGATTATTACATTTTTAATAATATTTTTTTTGTGATTCATCAATATATATTACCTTTAAAATATATTTATTAAATCATAATATAAAATAATTTACCATCGATTTTCTAGGGTTTATACACTAGTTACTAGCAAAACAGAAACGAAATTAAACATCATTATGCAAGCCAATTAAATTAAAAAGTTGGACAATCACATATCACAATTGAGATAGTTAATTAAATTAATGTGTCATGATTCGGTTTAAAATATGAGTGAGACATTTAAGTTTGACCATTGGCAATATCTATCATAAAAGGAAAGATTGGATTATTTACTTTTTTATACTTATCCCTTTACATAAGAGATATGAAGTGTAGAAGATAAAAATTGTTTTAAGATTAAGATGAATGTCTTATTTAGGAAAGAAGACGAGAGCATATCTAAGGTTTGCTAGTAACTATATATAACGAAGTGTTGCTTCAATTAATTAAAGTTGTCGAACAATATACTTTTCTATGTATGCATTAAACTAAGAAAAAACCTTGTAATCCAATCATAGTAATTATATTGCATGGAGCGAGTAATTAGGTGTTCGTGAGGAAAGAATCTTTTAATTCGTTGGATTAAAAGCTCGATTCAATCTCGAGTAGGGTAGATTCAGTTCCAACTTCATTAATAAAGAGAGCATAAACAAATAAAGAGTGAATTGTTGATAATTGTCGATTTACTTGTATTTATGATGTTCTATAATATTGACTGTTTTCATCAAATCAAATTTACAGTCATAATTGTATTTCCATCGAATTGGGTTACCAATTAATATTTGTGTTGGGATCTATTTCTTACTTTATGTTTCACAATTGATTCCTCTAAATTGTAGTATTGATTTATCCTAATTTTTTTTTATTCCAATTGAACATAATTAGGGAATCTTGTTGCATCAATTAAATTCAAGTGAAAAACTTGTTGAACTGAATTAATATGTTCTAATAAGAAATAGTAATTAATTAATTTAATCTCCATGTATTTTTATGGTCGGCTATCCTCTTATGCCCAACAAACTATTTATACTCACTAAGCAATGGAAGAGCCATAATTCATGTGAATAGATTTACAAAAAATTTGGATTACTTTTGTGAACTGTTTTGGAAAATATTTAATTTTAAGTAACAAATTATGACAATGTCCATTACAATTCTATCGCTAAGATATTGCTCGCAATTACTAGGATTTGCCTTTATTTTTTAGACTTTACTTACATGACTTTAATTATGTGAATATAAATAATAAAAATCTTTGTTTCAATAATATCTTGTACATTTTAATTTTATTCAAGTAATTTATCCTGTATATATGAATTTAATTTCTTGGCACGATTGGTAACAAGTATGACAATTAAACCGATACAAATTCTTAGAAAGTGGAATAATAGTTTAAATATGTAAGTACATATAGTAAAAATAAAAGATTCAGTTTTCTAAAAGAAAAAAAAACATTGAAATCAAGTAATGTTTAATTTATGCAATCCGGTTCTTAATTCTGCAATGATGCAACTATTTTTTTTTCCGATAATTATACATAATACATTGAAATTAGGGTTTTGTTGTTTTAACCTTAATAATCAAAGCTTAAACGTACTTAACTTAGTAAGATAGCTTGGATAGTAAGCTTAGTGTTCTTCTTTTACAAAGACTTAAGCAAACTCGAATAAGGCTTTGAAAGAATGAATAACCAAGATTAAGAATAACTTAAATTAAATTAAACTTAAGCAAGACTTTGTGCGGAAGTTGGTGTTTAATGCTCTTTTTAATGAGAAAACATTTTTCTAAACTCAAGTAGTTAGCAAGTTGTTTTAATGGAGAATGAGATGCAAGTACTAGAAAAATTAAAGTAAGATAAAGAAATAAGAGCATAAAAGTTTAACGTTGTTCAGGTGAAACAATCCTATGTCCACGACTCAATCAAACTAGATCAAAATCCACTAAATTTCCTTTCTTTATACTCGTTGAGTACGAGCCAAAAGATTAATCAAAACTAGATTTAATCTTTGTGCACGAGTTTAGGGTCGTGACCTGTTTACAACTTACAACTTTCAAAGATATGAAAACTACAATCTAAAAAACAACTAACTACAATCAACACTTGATCTTTGGCTTTAAGTTGGTAAGATTTCCAAAGAAAGTAAAACTTCAAGCTGGGTTGGGACTTAGAGAATTTTGGGAATTTTTGAAGTGCTTTGAATAATGAATGCTTGAAGATTTGAGCAGAGTTTATGCTTAGTAAATTTGCAGAATTCTCGTATTCTTCTTTGGAAGTGAATGTGGTATTTATAGAACCATGACTGCATTAAATGCATGATAAGGTGATGTTACACGAGCCGCCTATAAGTCTTGTTGTTCCAACTTTTGTAGCCTAAATTATAATGTTACATTATAGTGTTGCAAAATAAAATGACATATTCTAATGTGTCGAACAAAGTGTTGTACATTTTGTGTCATAAAAAAATATCGTAACGATACTACAAAAGTTTTAATGATATATTCTAAATTGTCTTATAAAATGTCACGAATTTAACATGTTTGACATTATGTTAATGTCGTATATAATTATGTATCATTTCAATTGTTGGCGCATAATGTGTCATAATTTAAGATGCAACACAAAACTTAATGACACCAAATATGTCATAATCTAACATGCAACACGAAAGTTGATGACACATAATATGTCATAAAGTCACGTGCGTCACTCAAAACTAATGAAGCGGAATGTATCGTAATAGAACATACGACACATAAATTAACGTGTTATAAATTAATATGACATTCTTTAACTAATGAAATATATTGTGTAACACGCTTACATGTGTCACTATAACTAATGATACATATAGCGTCGTAAGAAACTATGCATCACTAAAGCTAATGACACATCATGTCTCGTGATTTATAGACAATAATTAATCAATTATTACATAAAGCTAATGACACAAATTAAATTAACAGCAGTAATTATTTTGTTATGGTTCAAATATTACCCCTATTTGTTATCGTGTGCCCTCAACATTTAACTAGTAAATAAGCAATATATTATTTATTATTTATGCATTACTAGTTACATAATAAATTAATATAGATGTTTATAAGCAGCGAATAATTTACATAAAAGCATTAACACTACCGTATTGTAAGCAATAAAAAGCTTACATATAAACACTAAACTAATTAATGTTCTATTAATGTTACAAGCAATGAATAATTGTCGTTACACATCAAATTACAATGAATAACTTATATTTAAGCATGCACAAAAAAATAAGCATAATGTTAGATAATGTTATAAGCAATAAATATTGTTCATTTACGCATTAAAATATAACAATTTAAGTAATAATTTATTAAGTCAGAATTAAACTTTATTAATCCTTAACTAAGGTTCTACTAAAGGTTAATTTTACCAAAAATAAAGATATTAAGCAGTAAACAATTAGTACATTATGGCAAATTAAATTTTGTTGTATAAAACTGTAAAATTAAATAACACGAATTAAATGTATATATTATAAGCAATATGTCTAGTGTTCTTAAGTATTAAGAAAATATAAATTGCGAAAATGCATGTGAAATATTCGTACAATTCTAATAAATTATTTTAACAATAGAGAGTAATATTATATAAATATATATAGATTAATTTAATTAATATAAAAAGTTCTTTATTTATGGCGATTACATCTATAATACTCACTCTCTCCGTGTTTATATATTTGTTGTCTATTTTATTATTTTTGCTTATCTACTTATTTGTTATCTGATTTTTTTTTTACTTTTTTGATAAGGGGAACGCTCAACTTACCGCATACAATTAAAATAATTATGATAAAGTAAGTAGGGTTCAAACCCCACTCTATACATAATATACCTTAAAGTTAAACTTCCTCCTTAAGACGCATGCTGGGTAAAAGTGATTAGAAAATTAATGGACGAAGATAGTTTAATTTACTAATTTGATCTTTTAGCATTAGAAAACAAAAATATATAGGATAACTCATTCAATAAGAACAATTCATCTTAAAAAAGCAAAGGTGTATATTAGTTTTGAGTTTACTGATAAGAATAAGTTTTTATTTGAACTCTTTTATGTATATATATTATTATTGGCAATATTTTTTAATTGAATTGTTCTATTATTGTAAGGTCATTTAATATAGTATGAAACAACACTTGAACATATGGTGGGCCTACCCAATTTACAATATAAAATATAAATTTCACTATTTTATGCCGAAAAACTTGTAAGAATAATGATATAGAGGAGTATATATGTGTGTGTGCGCGTTTGTATGAATAACAACTTGTATGAAAAACACGACAACTTTTGCGTTAGGCAGATAGAACAGTAGGTTGAGAGATCAGTTCGCTGATTATCGCAGGTCAGCTCGCTGTGAATAGCAGATGACCACATGTGATACAAAGAGAGAGTAAACTGCTCATGTAAGATCTCAACACAGAGCGTGGGTGATCTGTTTAAGGAGTAAGTCACCTGATCAGCTAGCTGGAGCTGAGCAGGTTAGCTGTCCAAGAGCAGGTGACCTGTTGGATTTACACTTAGAAATGTTTTGTTTATACCGAGTGTTCTTTAAGAGGTTGATTCAAGATGTGCAGCCCGCTGTTCAGAACAACTTGCCAGTGAGTGAAAAACAAGGAATCAAAGCTATGCAATGCAAAATATAAAAGAACACACAATATTTAACGTAGTTCGGGAAACCCCCTACGTCCACGATCGATCAATTCTAGATCAATGAATCCCTTAAATTTGGATCCCTCACTTGTTTACCCTCGTTGAGTAAGATCTCAAACTTCCATATTTATTCTCGTTGAGTGCGAGATTACAACTCTCTTATTTAAACTCGTCGAGTACGCGATCTGGGTTAGGGTTTACAATCGTTCTTCCTCGAAGTTTTTAACTATGGAGAAAACTAAAACTATGGGCTTTTAATGATCAAATATAATGTATGTTCTAGTGGGTTTATCTTCATAATATTTTGATTTCTCTCTAATTTACAACACTCAAGAATATATATTTTGATCTAACTAGTGTTGAATATAACTATGGAAATTTGGAGAGAATCTTGTAGCTTTGAAGCTTTTTTCTGGGCAATATGACGAACACCATTTCTTAAGAAGGATTGAAGTATTTATAGGCATAACATTTGAAAACTAGTCGTTGCCGCATTAAACGATGATTCCATAGATTACGTTGTCCTTGTCAGATTCACGTGCTCTCCATTACTGATAGCATTAAATGCTCAATAGTCATTGATGTTGATTGTACTTCTAGCCGTTGGAGTTAGTCCAACGTAGCATGATGACACGACAAAGGACAAATTAGCTTATCAATTTAGGTAGATTATAGCTTCCTCCAAACTGGGTTGAGCAGCTCACTGGACCTCTTGACGTCAGGTTGATATGTTAACCTGCATGAGGGCTGGTCGACTCCAAT
This sequence comes from Leonotis leonurus, assembly GCA_026898415.1. NCBI lineage: Eukaryota > Viridiplantae > Streptophyta > Magnoliopsida > Lamiales > Lamiaceae > Leonotis > Leonotis leonurus. The sequence goes on from JAPKLX010000093.1 coordinate 591,731, forward strand.
ATACTCGAGTTAACTCCCCAACGATCTGAATATCAAATAATGTCGACTTGAATTCCAAGTCAGGTCGACATCAACCTGTTAGACACAGGTTGACTCCATCGAGTTGCGTCTTGTACAACTAGATACTCTATATGTCGATATCAATCTATTTGATACAAGGCTGATCCCAACGTGTTGCTTCTTTTACAGCTTGATAGTTTGGTGGTAGTGATCTACTTCTCGATCTGCCTATCGATCTGTCTAGTGCCCTAATATGATAAGTGTGTTGGCCTACTAAGTCTTCTTTTGAGATAACTTGTTATGCAAAAATTAAGATACTTCTAAAAACTAAGTCTAGAAAGATCAGGTTAGTCCTATGAATGGATCATTACATCGATCATGTTCTCATATTTCGACTTAACCTGCTACATACAACAAGGTTGATCCTATATCACAGATCGTTAACTTGATCTAGCCTTAAAAGGTGATCTCCCTTCTAATACATAGACTAAATAAGATCAAACTCTATTGACTAGCTTATTGTTTAATTAACTAATCATTACAAGTTAGCTGATTTGGTATTAAGAACACAGATGACTCATATGGACTCGATATGTCTTTCATCAATTTGTCATTAACATTTAATCATTTTGTAAAATCTATCTTAATCTACACACAAATAATCATAAACTCTTGAGCATCAATGAACATTAAAACGCAAGCACAATATATAATCTCATGCACACATCATGGTTTTGCATCATCAAAACATATAAATAGTAATTTTCACAATCATCAAAAAGGTACTTAACATAGTTTGACTATCACAGTGAATCATAACCTGAGGCACTGTCTTCGATTAAAATGGAATGTCTTCCAGAAAATATCTTAGTCACTTGGCTTCTTCACCTGCTATGAATTCTGATTTCATGACGGATCGGGATATACATGTTTGTTCATGGACTTCCACATGACAACTCCACCCCCAATTGTAAACACATAACCACTTTTCGAAAGTAAATCCTTTGTGTCGTATATCCAATTCGCATCGCAGTATCCTTCAAGTACTGGAGGGTATATATCTAGAACAATTAGTTCATGATATAGAGTATATTTTAAATATCTCAATACTATCACAAGAGCTTTTCACTGCTCTTTGCTTGGATTGCTCGTGTACTAACTCAATTTGTTCACAGCACATGCTATGTCAGGTCGAGTGCAATTCGTAAAATACATCAAGCATGTAACCACCTTTTCATAGTCTTCATGAGCAGCCAACTTACCTCAGTTATTGCTCAAATAAACATTGACTTTTACAGGGGTTTTAGCAGGTACACTTTCATAAGTTATAAACTTCTTGAACACTTTCTCTACATAGTGATATTAAGACAAGTTGATTTCATTTGATCTTTTTAGAATTTTCATTCCAAATATCATATTAGCTACCCCATATTTTTCATGTCAAATTTTCTTAACAACATGATTTTAGTGTCGTTAATCACTCGGATATAACTACCCACGATAAACATATCGTCTACATAAAGACACACTATAACATATAAGCTATTCATGTTCATAATGTAAAAAAAATTGTCACACTCATTAATCTTGAAATCATTTGATTGATGAAACCTGGATGAGAAGTTCACGATTCGCAAGATCCACATGCTTAATAAATAAATAAACATATAATTCTAAATGCACATACCACATACGAAAGATATAAATTGTAGAATTAAATATAACTTCTCATATCGCAAGTATGACGCTTGAGCAGAGACGATTTGAATCATCAACAATGAACATCAATTCAGACCGGGAATCATGAACAGATCCGACCTTTAGAACTTCTAGCCTATGACCCTCACCTATAGCCCGACTATCGTGTGGACGATTTAAATATACCTCCTGATTTTTTAAAATTTCACATAGTAATTTATTATTATGTTGGCCAATTATTGCTTCTCATAATGCATGGAGAAAATCAAGGATTGGAATACCTTCCCTTTATTTATAGGTGTATTTTGGGCTAGGTAAGAGTTTCAAATGAGAATGGGCTTGGACCTTCCAACATAAGACCAAGTCAACTTTATCTCTAATATTCCATCAAATAAATTTACCCAATCAACTTTGACTTTCATTAATAATAATGACTAAGTCAATTTGACCCAATTAATTACTTTAGGAAATATAATAAATAAGGGTGAGCAAACGGTTTTCGATTCTAGGTTCTAACCGGAATCGAACCAGAACCGTCGGTTCTTTTGGAACCGAGAATCGAAAATTTTGGTTCCAATACTAGACCCGAACCCGCGCGTCACACTCCCAGCCACTGCACCATCTGCGTGGCACCCCCAACCACCGCACTTGCCCCATCAAACCCCTCACCCCCCCCACGCCCCCTTCCTGTTGTCTCCGTGACGTCCGCCTTTGCACGCGCTCCTACTGCCGCCTCTGCCACACCTATCTCTGCCCGTGTTTTGCCTACCGTGCCACCTCCCCCTACTCCCAACTGGCACACTTCGTACACCCATTGAGGTGCTTCTGCCTCAATTGAATTTTCTGTATTGGTATAGGAAAAAATGGTGAGAAAAATGGAAGATTTTTTTTGGTACCATTCAGTAATAACCGCAACCGAACTGTAGAACCGAATCAGTTCTTCGGGTTCTCAATTACCGATCGATTTTGAAACCGGTTCCAAGAATTGATATTTTTGGTTCGAGTACCCGAATTTTCGGTTTCGGGAACTCGAAACCGAACCGATTCTCACCCCTAATAATAAGATATAGATCTTATATTGATATTTATAGACTCCACTATAGGATAATTATTGAACTATCCGACGCCCACTCAAATTATAGATGTGACCTTCTTTTTATCATTAGTTATTTTCCGCGTTTAAGATTCATAATCCATTAATTAATTAAGCTCATTGACAGCTTGTCACGCCCCATCCTCCGCCCTCGTGGCAAAGTCCGGTGTGCGACTATAGAATAGATAAATGAAGGTAAAGTGAAACCCTGAAAGCTTTGACTGAAACGAAAGGACATTTCGATAACTGAGTTTTTGTTCATAACAAAGAGTTTAACTCTGAATTGACACCTTCATCAAACAAAACTGATAAAACCTCTTGCAGCGGAATAAGGATCGACATAAGTCTACGTGTATGAATACACGTAAACCCCCAAGAGTTCAACTACGCAAAAGACTGACAAGCCCGTCATAGCACCTCCTTTCATCACGTCTCAACCTGCACATTTATAAATACATGCAGGGCTGAGTACAAACGTACTCAGTAGGCACATGCCGAAAACGCATACATACATATATATAATTGTCAATGCCGTAAGAGTGAAACATAGGGATTTTATCTGAAAGTACCCATGTTCACTAAATTCTTTTGTGATTCTTAAAATTTGACTGCGCAGTCTAAATTCTTTAGTATCCTGCCATATCTGTTCTTTATGGTACTAAGAAGGTGGCCACCTTCTACGGACACCGGACCGGCCAACCCGCTAAGATGACTCACGGTCCTTTAACCGGCCAACCCTTCACGATGACTTACGGTTAATTACTTGTGTACACTAGTTCGAGTGGGGTTGCCTGCCCACTGGAACCCGAATTCGATTTCACAATTGGAACCTTAAACCAGGAACCTTAACCAGATAGGCTTCATACAAAACATAAATCATTTCGGCAAGACAATACTTTGAAACATATTTCTCAAGTTGAAATCATTTCGAAAACAACATAAATAGCATACGGGCACACATAATTTTCTTTGTAATAGAAAGCCTATTTGGATCGTCTGGACTGACGATTGCTTCGTTCTCGAACTGCGGTCCTGACCTTTCGTCGTACCCTTTAAATAAACCTCGAGTGAGATAATATTTTCGAGCGCATCTAAAATTCTCTAAGTGTAAGGAATTATTATCCTTTGTTATTTGAGAATTATTCTCGGTTCTTTTAACTCGGCTATCGTTCGAGTTTCGGATTTAAATTCTAGAAGGGTCGTTTGATGATTCCTAATCAAACGATGTTTGATCATTTCTCAACACTCATGCTCGTCTAAGATCAAAACATCTATGAATATCGTGAAACTTAATACAATGATATAAACCTATAATAAATCACGTTCGTTAAATAAAACATCACATAACACTTTTCATGCTCTCGAACCGCCAACTTCGATTAAAACTTAAAATCGGGGAAAAACTCCTTTTCATGCTCATAAATCATAATATGAGATTATAAATCTCATACGAAAATTATGCGGCTCGATTATCCAACATAATGGAAACATCGGCTACTAACTTATTTCAATTTTTTGCACACTTGACGGAAAGATCCGATAAATCATATTAACCTTTATTCATGCTCACGAGTTCAAATTAAATGAGCAGTTGACTTTGAAAAATCATAATAAATTGGAAATAATTCCAATTGTAACAAATCAAACTTTAAAGTAACTATAATATCGTAAAGTTTTATAATCCGAAGACAAAACACATAAAATAATTTTACTCTATTTTTCATGAATTTTCAAAGTTTGATAAATTTCCAGACTTTCGCTGGAATTGGCAGTTTGCGCAACCATTTTGAAAAATTCATAACAAATCGAAAACACAACGAAACGGGGTGATTCAAGTTGAAGATTACTCCTAACTCGATCTAGTATTTTATTATGTTAAAAATTCTACTCATTTTGTATTTAAACGACGAGACAAACCCGGGCAGAAACTTTCGGCCCTCACACATTTTTTTTTAAACATGCTCGATTAATTTCCGCAAATTCACATAATACTCGTATTTAACCTCATACATGCTCGTCTATTCGATTCATCCGAGAAAAATTGAAAACATATAAAACGACAAGCTCAAGTTAACTTTTCAAAACCTAACATGTTTAGATTTTATTGAAACTTAAAACACATGTTCATCTAACTCATACGAGCAACATTAATTCTCGACATTTTTCGATTCGGGTTCGACCCGATAAAAATCGAAAAGGGCAGCCCCTATTTCACTTTTTCAACAAGCTCCAAACATGAAAATAAAACCGTAGAAACGTAGGTAAGATCGAGGGCTACCTTTCTATCGGATTAGATTTCAAAGAAATCAGAAAAACGAGACGAACGGAACGAGAATCGGAGCAAAACTCCTCCTCCTTTTCCTCCTTCTTTCTCTCACGCCAGAACTCACGTAAATGATGAATTGGGGTGACTTTGTGGTCTTTTTATAGGCCACAAGTTGCCCCTCAAAATATCTAAATACCGGGGTCCAAACCGTCTTTTCGCCTCTTAGATCTTTTCGATCCGATTCTTTGTTATTTATCTATCTCCGTTGAAACGAGAGTAAACACACTCGACTTCCTTACTCATTAAAAAATATCTTCGTCTCTCATGAACTAAAGTCGGGGTTTGGCCCGATCGAATTGCACGTAAATCGAGAAAATGTTTGTTTCTCGATTTCTTGATAAATATCAATTTAAAACTCCGTTTCTTCTGAAATAAATTTTATTAAACTTCTTGGGAATTTCCTCATTACTCGTGCGATAAAATCGAAAAATAGGAGTTTTCTCGATTTCTCGAGTTCTTGAGTTCTCGGTTTTACTATTCACTGACGGCGAAAATAAAATTTCCACGTATGATCCGTATCGCGATAAAAGTGTATGTAAATTATCGCGCTTTGTCCATATCTCGGCTCGGACTTCAAATCCGGGCATTCGAATGAATCCCGTATTTCGCCTCTTAGATATATCTAAATATCTAAATTTCAAAATATCTAAATTTCAAAATATCTAATTTCAAAATATCTAAATTTCAAAATATCTAATTTCAAAATATCTAATTTCAAAATATCTAGTTTTGAGTGAATCCCCTATTTGCTCTTGTTACCCGTTATAAACGTATAAGCCGGTTCTCGAAAGAGCGGAGATTTGGTCTCCATTTTCGTTGAAACTTGGCAGCAAGCTTCAAAATAAAGTTTCTAATGCAAAATTTTATTCTTGGGATTTTTAAACACTTATAAGCCCGGTATAAAATACTCGGGTGTTACACAGCTCAAGATTAATTAATATATTTATTCGTTAGTGATCTAGTTCAGACCTTAATTGTTATATATGAAATAAATTCCAACCGGCTGGGTTACTTATATAGCAAATCTTTCTGAACGCTTCATGGGGTTTTAGTCAACTCGAACTTTGTCGAGACGCGATTTCATGCTCGGATAATTACTATCCTTACCCATACCCGCGAAAGGAAGCCATACCCGTCACCCGCCATCGCCATGGATATTAAAACCCACTCAAACCACCACCCGACGGGTACCCGCAAACAAGCTATATTTTGAAACACAAATTGGACGAGCCAGTTTAACCACAAATCAACCAACTCACCATTTTATCTTATTTTATTAAAAATATTAATTTAACTTATTCAATACTTAGGCTTGAGTTAACAACCTAATTGATGAATTAGTGATTTTAGTTATAGATAAGATTACATGTAGTTGTTTTATAGGAGCATTCCTTTGATAATCTTTTTTTTAAATTTTCAATGTAGGACAAATGAAGTTGTTCATTTTGTTTGAGTCTTATTTAGATATGATCTCTTAAAAGTTCAATGTGGGATGATAAAACTAAGCATTATCACTAATATTTACTTTATACTTCACTTGTAGTTTAAAATAAAAATATACTTCTACATAATTATTAATTAGTTTTCTACTCTCTATGTCCCACTAATTCTAGCCTACTTTGACCAAAATTGTGAGAGTTTTTTGGTCAAAGTAAGCCAGAAATAGCGGGACTAAGGGAGTATTTATAAAAATTCATATGTTGATGGAATCTAAGCATATACAAAACATAAAGTTTATATAAAATTAGAATGACTATTTATATATATTAAACACGATAGTTGCATTTATAAATCCTTATTATTTGTATTAGTTAAATTTATAAAATTAAATTGAATATAATTTACAATTTATTAAGTTGTAGTTTTTAAAATTAAATATAATAATAAAAAAATTATAAATTGAAATATATTTAGACCGATATTCTAGTATTTCAAATATAATATTTGCGGGTATATGAGTTTCATTGCTATGGATAGTAACTATTCACACTCATAACCACAAACTAAATGAATATTAAATGGTGTCAATACCGTACACCTAACAAATGAGCAAATTAACCATCTCATAGGAGAATATTCTCTGACCATGTTCATGGAACACTATGACGTGGACTATTCTCATTAGAGAGGATATCAAGGTAATTATATTGGGAGCAAGTTAGTTACTTCATGTGGTATTACTCTTCTATCCCCTATGTGCTTAACTATATACATCTTATTCATTTTTATGTCATACACCTAATAAACACACTCTAGCACTAAAACTCATAGCATATTTCTTGCACTCTTGAATATTTTTAAGTCTACTCTGAACTGATTTGAGCGTTATAGTCTCTCCCCAAAGAACCTAGGTCATTTTTATGGGCTTTTTTGTAGGAGCTCTACCCGGCCAGACCTTGAATGAAGGCTTCATTAGGATTACAACATTGGATAAAAGGTACGAACTCAAATTTCTTGGAGCTTTCCTACATTTCTTTTATATCTAATAATCCTATAACTGGCACCGTATGTGGGAAACTTCTCTCGGCCAAGGGAAAGAGGCGAATACCTTCTCCTCGAAGTCATATACTTTACCATAAAAAAACCACGGCGATAAACCCAATCATTAAAAATCATGGTGATGAAGTCAGTTCTTTAAAAATCTTGGCTATGTAGTTAGTATTTAAATATCATGGAAATAAAGTCAGCCTCTAAAAACAATTATGGCGTTGAAGCCACCAACTATTAGACACGAAAAAGAAGCCATTTAAACCATTTTTCACTCAGTCTCTTTGATGTTTTCCTTTTCTTTACAAATATGGTAAAATATTCCTATTGTGGCTTAAGTCTTAACATCTGGTAAAATATTCATATTATATAAGAAATCCAATTGGTTGAAATTTATTTCATATATAATAATTAAGGTTTGAACCGGATCACTCACGAATAAACATATTAATCAATTTTGAGTTGTCATCGAATTCAATTAATTAATGGATTTAAGAATCTTAAACGCGAGAAATAATTAATGATAAAAGGAAGATCTCATCTGTAATTTGAGTGGGCACCCGATAGTTTAATATTTATCTATAGTAGAGTCGATTAAATATTAATATAAGATCTATACTTTATTATATTTGTAAGAGTAATTAATTGATGACAAAATTAACTTGGTTAATGTAATCCAATTTTTAGAAAATTAACTTGGTTAATTAATTAATTAAAGTCAATGTTTAACCGGGTCAATTAATCAAATTAATTTGGTCAAATTGACTTAGTTATTAAGTAATTAATTTATGTTAGGATTTGACTTGGTCAATTAATTGGATAAGGAAATATTAGAGTTAAGGTTAGACTTTGTCTTATATTGAAAGGTTCAGGCTCATTCCCTTTTAAAGCCTTAACCTAGCCCTAAATTACACCTATAAATAAGAGGAGGTGGCTGAAAACTCACTCATTCTACAAGTAAAAATCGGCCACACCCAATACAGACACTACCGTGTGTTTTCATCTACACACACTACACTCTCAGTGTATGTTTTTAGAATAAGGTATTTTGACCTTGGGAATTCGATTCTTCCCTTTTTGACAAATTCCGACGGACTATTATATTATTATTAATGCTTTAACATCTACACACGACCTCCTTTTCGAGCAAACCTAATGTCAACATCTCCCTTTCTTCATACTCTACACAATCACTATAATATTGATATAGTTTCGGCCATGCATGGAAAAACTATTTTTTTTAACGACGTGCTTAAACTTTAAAAATTCGTAGCGATTGCATACGAACTCCTTTTTGGGTAAACCTAGTGCCAATAATTTTCTTTTGAAAAACTCTACGCAAGGAGTATAATATGTATATACTTTCGACTTATGCATGAAAAGTTCATTTTTTTTAAATAAACCTTTTAAAAAGCTTTGCCGGTCTGCCAAATTAACATAGTAGGTCCTAACAGGCTCTAAGTTTTTCCTAAAATTCTTATTTCAGCATACCTAGGTCCCTTAATAGTTAGAACACTTAAAAGTATAATTTAAAAATTAGCGGGATATTACAAAAATGCTGCTAAACAAGCTGCTGAGAAGGAACCACCTGGGAAAGAAAGTGTTCATAGAAAAGGATGAGGAGACAGAGATGTACCTTGCTGGATATAAAGAATATCAAATTAACAATCCAAAGTTCAAAAAACTATACAGGGCGGAGAAAGCTAGGAAAGAAGAGCGAGCTGCTAAAGAGAAGGAAGACAGTCCACCTCCAGAATTCGGTGAAGAGAGCACAAACCTTGAGGCTGAATTTTGGGAAAAATTTCGTCTATCTGATCCACAAAACCAGTTGTGGGTTCATAAAAAAGAAAGCTACGTAGTGGCAAAGAATTGTCAAGGAATTTGTGATGGAGCACTAATACGTCTGGAACCACAATACCAAGGTGGTTAAGTAGATGACATGTTTAGGGAATAATTGAAGAAATACAAGAATCAAACATTTGTTGACTATCTTTACAGACAGTCTGTTGTGATGAATACAAGCTTAATTGCACCGAAGAAAGATGCAATCACCCCTCCCAACATCCCTGGCAGCACAGAACTTGACCATAACGATATACTCAACGTTATTAATGAAGCAGCGCAAAAGTTTGGTTATCCGATCGACCTGGAGAATAAGGACTACAAGAGGATTTACAAAGGAATATATGCTGGCTAGAAGGTGTCATCTGAGCTGAAACAGTGGGAACTGATTGAAAGAAGGAGATCTCAGATTGTTGAGCAAAGACGACAGCAACAACAACAACAGGAACCATCCCAACCTCCTCCCCAATGATAAAGATTTTAAATTTCAATCTTTTGTAATCTAATATTTTTGATTGTTATTTAATTTAATCATTTCTATTTGTAACAACTTACCATCATTAATCAAGTTTGAAGTTTATATTTCCTAAAAACAACCTGATGACAATATCAAAGGGGATATTTTAAGGAATGAAGTACAAAAATATCAAAGTAGATGTACGTCAAATCATTCCTGTTATGGAAAAACACTGGGAAATGGCATGAAAGGTGGGACAACAAGCATTACAGATGACGTGTGTAACATCAATCATGCCATGTATTTAATGCAGTCATTAATGCGATGAAGGACACATCATCTCTCCAATGGATAGTTCCAGTCATAGTTCTATAATACGACATTCACTTCTAGAGAAGAGTACGAGAATACAAGCGATTAAACTAGCCAATATTCTGCTCAAATCTTCAAGCATTCAAACGTTTAAACCACTCTCAAATTCATAGAATTTTCTGAGTGTTCTTCAGCTAGATGCTTTTATTTCTCTAGAAAACTTACAAAATCAAAAGCCAAAGATCTAGTTTAGATCAAGTTTTTATTTATTAGATTGTAATCTTCATTCTTCAAAAGAAGTAAGTTTGTAATCACAAAGATAGAATCTAGTTTTGATTTATCTTTGTGGCTAGTACTCAACGAGTAAAAAAGAAAGGAAAAATTTAGTGAATTCTCGATCTAGCCTTAATCGAACCGTGGACGTAGGGAAATTTTATCCCAAACCACGTTAACTGCCTGTGTTCTTTACATTTAGATCTTGCTTTGATTTTTCATAATCTTGCATATCATTATCTTGAATCAACGGGCTAAACACTTAAACTAAGAAAATCATTTTGCTCATTGTTTGGTGTGCTTTTGTCGTGTTTTTACACGAATTTTTTAGTCTTGTTTCATAACTTTAGGTTCATTTTATATATATTTTGGTTTTTATTTACGCCCGGTTTCTATAATTGCATGAAGTTTGTTTGGTGTGGAAATTGGCACAAAATGGAGTTGTAATGATGAAGTTTGAATTGCATAGGATTAAAGTTCATCTTGATAAGAGTCCGTAGCAACAAATAGATCCAAAATCAGATTTCAAATGAGGGAGAACGGGCCAAAAGATAATCACCGCGCGCAGGAGGACGCGGCTTGGGGCCAGCGCCCGCTGGGCACGCGACATGACTGGGGCAGAACCAGGCGCTGGACCCCAGCGACGGCTGGACCTGCTTTTCGCCCGAGACAAAATGCTCGCCCCAGCGCCCGCAGAGGGCGCTGGGCGCAACTTTTTGACGCGATTTTTGTTATTTAAACTCGTTTTTAGACGTATTCTTTAAACACCCCTCCCCGCCCCCCCCCCCCCCCCGATCGCACTATTTTAAACAAAAAATAGGTATAATATAGAGCAAACAGAGTATCGTATCCACATGGACTGATAAACGAAAACACACTGATTAATTCAAATAAATATTCAATTATTATCTAGGTAAATAATAAGAATAAGCACGCAAGGATATGAAAAATAATTTAATAAAAGAGCATTTCAGGGGTAATGTATAGACACTAAATCAATTAATAGGATTCACTTATTAAATCTAATTACCAAATTTTAATCGCAATTCTTGTGAAGGACCGCTAAAGTAACAATTAACTCTAGATATGGTCGACTATGAATTCAATCCAGATAAGACATCAAAAACATAGCTAGCATGCAATAATAATGGCCAGTTATTAAAACATGAAAATTAAGAACACGAATAAACATAATTGAGATCCTCGACCATGCCCGGTTCTTCAATTGAATGAACCTGCATCTTTCATTTCCTCCAGTTCTCGAATTCCCTTTTTAGAAGAGTGAACTTCTCCATCAAATTATCGCACTTGGACTCTACGTCGGCCGATGCAACTTTTCTAATCGATTTTCGCTCCATCGGCCATTGATAGCTGTTAAAACTCATCTCATCAATGATCCTTGCTGCCTCGTGCACACTTTTGTTTAATAAACATCATCCGGCTGCAGCATCCACGATGCTCTTAGTATTATGAGATAATCCATGTTGCAGACTCTTGCGTAGGAGACATCTGAATCTCTCCCACGCCTCAAACAGTGACTCATCCCCCATTTGTGAGAAGTGGGAGAGTTCGGCGATGATTTTTTGAGTTTCCGCCGGTGGAAAATACTTCGCTAGGAATCTTTCACACAATGCTCCCCACGTAGTGATAGTCGTCCGATCTAAGCTCTTAAACCATTCTCTCGCTTGATTGCGTAGAGAGAATCCAAAGATGCGCATCCTGATTGTATCAGGAGGCACCCCATTCTACTTAATGGTATCGCATATGTCGAGAAAAGTCTCTAAATGGGCATTCGGGTCCTCCGAGACTCCTCCACCAAACTGATCGGCCTGCACCATACTGATAAGGGTCGGCATGAGTTCAAAGTTGTTCGCGTTGATGCTCGGTCTCCATCCTCCTCCTTGGAATTGCTCCGTCGGAGGGCGGTACATGTAGTTGAGCGGCCTCTGCGGTGGTGGATTCGCTCGGGCATCAGTCTCCTCCAATTGGTGCTGTAGGAACTCCAGTTAAGCTCGCATCTGTTCTATCTCGTCATTCCGCACCAAAGTATTGCTTTGATCCCCCATTTCTTGATTTATCCTTTCTCGTCTCTCTCTCTTATGCGTTCTTTCAATCTCCAAGTCAAGCGGGATAATTTTTGTCTGCTTGGATCTAGTATCATGCACTAGCTACGAAAAAAGAGAAAAAAAACCAATAAAACGAATTAAAATTAAATTAAATTAAATAAACGCCTAAAGTAATAATCAAATATCAGAAAAAATTAACAGTGTAGTTGTCTACACAGTCCCCGACAACGGTGCCAAAATTTGATCGCACTATTTTAAACACAAAATAGGTATAATATAGAGCAAGCAGAGTATCGTATCCACATGGACTGATAAACGAAAACACATTGAGTAATTCACACAAATATCCAATTATTATATAGGCAAATAACACTTGAAATGATTATGAATTAATATAAAATAACCTAAGAATAAGCAAACAATGATATGAAAAAAATAATAATAAAAGAGGATTCCAGGATAATGTATAGACACTAAATAAATTAATGGATTCACCTATTAAATCTAATTGCTAAATTTTAATCTTAATTCTTGTGAAGGACTGCTATAGTAACCATATACTCCTGATAGGGCAGTCTATGATAGTAGGCTAATTTAATCCCTATCTCCGCTAGGACTCAAGATAATTAAACCAGTTACAAATAGCACAAAAAGGTTAGCCACCTACAATCTACCTATCTCTGCTAGGTTTCAAGGTAAAACATGTATTATGCATTCGTGTTGTCGACTATGAATTCAATTCAGATAAGACATAAAAAAACATAGCTCGCATGCAATAATAATGGCCAGTTATTAAAACATGAAAATAAAGAACATGAATCATAAATAAGAATAGGATGAAAAATTAGGAATTAACATTACGTATCCATCAAAAGAAATAGGTCAATACCAAACTCCTAAAATCATAAATAATCTAGCCTCTCATAATAAAATTAAATAATGAATAAAAATAAAATAATATAAAACCCCTGTAGTAGAATTTGCGATGTTGGGTTGTCAATTCTCTATCACGTACTCTCTTCCAAAAGGTATGAACAAAACTCCAAAAATTGCTAGAAAAATAAAGGTTGTGATAAAAGATGTAAAAAGTGTATAGAAGTCTCAAAAAGGTGTCTAGGGTTGAGAATGACAACCCTTATATAGTAATAGGATAAAATACAATGAAACATGGAAAGAAAGTATGAAAATAAGGTAAAAAAAATCCTCTCGCACATGACTTCGGAGACCCCTGCCCCGAGTCACCGAAATTAACTCCTGAGATAGGCTATCCCATCCCGGGTCGCCGATCTTGCTGCTTTCTGCGTGCAATGATTTTGTTTCGGCCCGTTCTCTCTCGTTTCAACTTCGATTTTGGATTTGTTTGCACCTACGGACTCTTATCAAGAAAAAATTTAATCATATGCTATCCAAGTTTGATGATAGCACTTCCTTGATTACGCCTCTCAACTTACAATTGGACTATGCAACGTCAAATCCTATAGAAAAATACGAAAAAGTAATAAAACGTAAAACTAATACAAAACATCAAAACCAACGAACTCAAATAAGAAACAAACCAAAAAAAGATAATAAAATTGTTCAATTGTATCATTAAAATCATGCAAATTGGGTGTTTATCAACTTCCCCAAACTTAAGCTATTGTTCGTCCTCGAACAATGAGAAGAACAAAAGACAATGAATAAACACGAATTGGAGCACGTGAAGATCATCAATGCCTCAGATAAAACAGAAATAGTAATTAATTCAAGGCACCTATTCAACTCATCCTCAACGGTCAAGAACATAAGTAATCTCAAGAATTAAAAACCTGCAAGTTCTCACGGAAAAACTGTATCGCTCAACACTCGACTAAAGAGTAATATATGCAGTGAAACGCTCAGCGAAATCAATACAATGCAATCAAACTTACCATAGGCTTGCAAATCGTCTAATTTCTCGACCGCTTTTAAGTGTGCAAGAATCGCGATCAAATAGGTTTTTTTACTCGGCTTTTAATGTGCGGACATTGGTTAGGGTTATGAATTATTTGGCTTAGTGGGTGAAAACATCCTAACTCATTCTAAACAGGTCCTCCATCAATCATGTCAACTCAAGCTCCACTTAGTTCTATCCATCATTTTTTCTTCTCAACTCGAACCTCTTTTGACTATACTCTATTTGGTACTCAATCATTTAACAACTTTAGATGCTCGACCCCTTATACTCATTTGATCACTTTTTTTTTGTTTCTTTTTTTTTCTAAGAGCTTATGGGATATCGAATACCTATTCACATAGAGAGTATGATGAACTGGTTCGCTACTAGTATGATATAGAATTTAATCAACCCAACAAAACAACTACCAAAAGGTGCATTTTAGTCCTCCTCATCTCCCAAAGCTAAGAATAGAACAACTATAAAAGCTCAAATTGGAGTGCAAGATATAGTATTCGAACAGGGTAGTGTATAGGGAAATACATAGTTTATCATAGATGGCCTAAGATCATCTCACAATTCTTGGCACACTCCTGCAACTTTTGAAACAGATACCAAAGTAAGTTCTAGAAGTAAAGATCACATGCAAAACCAAAATCACACCCAAAGAAAGATGTATCATGTCTGATGTGATATTTTTAAAAGGCTCAAGCTCCTCACACGGGTCAATACTCATAGAATTTTTAAATGCCAAAATCACTTTGAAATCTCACACTAAATATAAGCCTACAAGGTGCTCAAATAAAATTTTAAAAAAAATACGAGTCATACATCATCATCAACATTTCACTTCAAGCACACACAATCAATAAACACCACAATGCACACTCGAATGGTACAAGTCCAACGAAAAATAACAATCAAACACAATAAAAATAGAATGGGAATAAAAATAATAAAACACTAAAAAAATCTGAATAATACGACAAATACGAATCAGAGTACAAAGCATGAAATAACAAATGATAAATGACTGAAATAATAAAGCAGCAAATATAAAGCGGCAATAAGAACTAATTGATGGAACCCGTATGAGGGGCTCACGAAACCGCAAGATTCACAGGTTTAATTAATCGCATGAATAATTAATTCTTAATCACATAGGATAATATAAATGCGGAATATAATATTTTATACCTTCTCCTAAGCAAATCATCCGCTTGTGGAGAAACGATTTGAATCGTTAGCATCGAACCACAATCCACACCGTTCGAATCTCCTTCTAGATCTCCACGAATTCAACCCTAGGAACTTCTATCCTACTCCCGGTCCACTTACTAGAATATCGTTAGGGCGAATCTATCTAGTAATTTAGGAGAAAAGGAGAAAGAAAATCGGAGCTTGGAATGCTCCCTAATTTTCGAAAATTTGGAGTATGAATACTCCAAGGAGGCGCCGATTTTGGGTGTTCAGGAGTGATATTTTCGGCCCTCTCTCTCTTCTCCTTTTATAGATATTATGGGCTAGGATAGGACTTCTAAGGAGAATGAATTAGATCTCAAATAATAGAACCATATCTCAACCTTTATCTCTTGCGGTTACAACAATAATTCAAATTTGAATTTGAATTATATTAAAATTAATATGGATTTGGACAAATCATAATTTAATTAAATTAATTTTCAAGTCGTCTTTGGGCCCAATTGAATTTAATTAATTATTTGGCCAATGTTTAGACTTAAATTAATTAATTTAATTAATTTCTCCTCCAATTAATTACTCCATGTAAACGCAATAAAATGCAGTTTAAGATTCATTCGAATTACAGACATAACCCTTTTGTCATTAATTATTTCTCGCGTTTAAGATTTACTAAATCCATTAATTAATTGAGTTTGCTGACAACTCACAATTAATTAATATATTTATTCTTGAGTGATCTGGTACCTTTAATATTACATATGGAACAAATCCCAACCGGCCGGGTTTCTTATGCAATAAATCTTTCTGAACGCCTCACGCGGATTTAATTAACTCGTGTCACTGAGATACAATTTTGCACGACTGACAGTCGAGTACTTCTAGCTAAGCCAATCACTACTGCCCAAGATATCACTATTTAGAGGTACGAAAAACTCGCAAGCGTAGATGAATCAAAGCAGCGTATAATAAACCACCTATACTAATGTCATCATCACATATTAAGAAATGAACTAATTTTTGAGATATCATTGTAAGTATCAGTGTTTAGCTCGTTTTTGTGTGTGTTTTTGGTTCATATTTTGTCATGTCTATCTTTTAGTTGGAGTAGGTTTGGTGTCTTTTAGTTCGTGTTTATGTTGGATTTTGTTTGTTATTATTTTGGATGTAGGATGACGAAAAAGAGTTAATGCAAGCTGAAATGATGCCGAAAATGCCGAAGATGCTAAGCCAAACGAAGCCAAAGAAACCGAACAGAAGCTTGCTAGGAGTTACGGGCAGAAGACGAGAGGAGAAAGAACTCGAGAGCATGGCCATATGCGAAATTGTTACGTCTTGCGCAACAATTTTGTTTTGGCTCGTTCTCCTTCATTACAACTCCAAATTTGGATCCATTTGCGGCTACAGACTCCTATTGAGATGAGCTTCAATGTGTAAATCTAGCTTCCTGTCAGACTAATGAAGTTATTCTACTGTACCATCATCTACTACATCATGTCTTCCAAAGATAGCTTCTTTGGCTCTTGAATAACTCCGTTGTGAAATGCGAATCCCGGTGGACGCTGCATATCATTATTTGGGTTGCTTTAGGAGGAGTTTGGATGGTTCATGTTGTTCAAATGATGGTCCTGGTTGTCTCCGTGAAGTCCGTTTGGTCTATGGGCTTGATAGTTCTGAGACTGAAAATTCTACTAATGAACATAACTGAGATCCTCAACCTTGCCCGACTCCTCAACTGAATGAACCTGCATCCTTCATTTCCTCTCATTCTCAAATTCCCTTTTTAGAAGAGTGAATTGCTCCATCAAATTATCGCACTTGGACTCTATGTCGGCCGATGCAACTTTTCTGATCGGTTGTCGCTCCATTGGCCACACTACAAAAAAATTGAGTATATGTAACAAAATTTATGTGAGGAAATTATATCACTACAAAAAAACTGATTATTTGCCACAAATTTTTTCGTCAAAAAAAACTATTATTTCGTTACATAAGATCACATGTGAGGAAATAAATTTCGTTACAAACTCGTCATATTAGGGTCCTCACATATAGTATAATGTAAGGAAAATATGATTTCCTCACATTAGATATGAATCTTTGAGGATTAATGTGAAAATATATACTCACATATGATATGCAAATGTAACAAAACAAAAATTTCCTCACACAATTTGTTACATATACTCAACATTTTTGTAGTGCCACTGATAGCTGTTAGAAGCCATCTCATCAATGATCATTGTTGCCTCGTGCACAATTCTGTTCAATAAATCGTCCGATCTAAGCTCTTGAACCATTCTCTCGCCTGATTGCGTAGAGAGAATCCAAACATACGCATCCTGATTGTATCCGGAGGCACCCCATTCTGCTTAATGGGCATTCCCTCCACTAAACTGATCGGCCTGCACCATACTTATAAGGGTCGGCTTGAGTTCAAAGTTGTTCGCATTGATGCTCGGTCCCCATTCTCCTCCTTGGAATTGCTCCGTCGGAGGGCGGTACATGTAGTTGAGCGGCCTTTGCGGTGGTGGATTCGATCGGGCAGTACTCTCCTCCAATTGGTGTTGTAGGAACTCCAGTTGAGCTCGCATATGTGCCATCTCGTCATTCCGCCCACAGTATTGCTTTGATCCCCCATTTCTTGATTTCTCCTTTCTCGTCTCTCCCTCTTATGCGTTCTTTCAATCTCCAAGTCGAGTGAGATAATTTTTGCCTGCTTGGATCTCGTGATCATGCACTAGCTGTGAAAAAAGAAAAAAAAACCAATAAACCGAATTAAAATAAAAAAAAGAATAAAATAAACACCTAAAGTAATAATCAAACATCAGAAAAAAAAATAATTGTGTAGTTGTCTACACAGTCCCCGGCAACAGCGCCAAAATTTGATCGCACTATTTTAAACACAAAATAGGTATAATATAGAGCAAGCGGAGTATCGTATCCACATGGACTGATAAACGAAAACACATGGATTAA
>JAPKLX010000093.1:610388-622651 GCA_026898415.1 Leonotis leonurus
GGAGTATCGTATCCACATGGACTGATAAACGAAAACACATGGATTAATTCACACAAATATCCAATTATTATATAGGCAAATAACACTTGAAATGATTATGAATTAATATAAAATAACCTAAGAATAAACAAACAATGATATGAAAAACAATTCAATAAAAGAGGATTCCAGGGGTAATGTATAAACACTAAATCAATTAATGTATTCACCTATTAAATCTAATTACTAAATTTTAAACTTAATTCTTGTGAAGGACCGCTAAAGTAACCATATACTCGTGATATGGCAGTCTATGATAGTAGGGTAATTTAATCTCTATCTCCGCTAGGTCTATAGAGAATTAAACCAGTTACAAATAGCACAAAAAGGTTAGCCACCTAAATTTACCTATCTCCGCTAGGTTTCAAGATAAAACATGTATTATGCATTCGTATGGTCGACTATGAATTCAATCCAGGTAAGACATAAAAAACATAGCTAGCATGCAATAATAATGGCCAGCTATTAAAACATGAAAATAAAGAACATGAATCATAAACAAGAATATGATGGAAAATTAGGAATTAACATTACGAATCCATCAAAAGAAATAGGTCAATACAAACCCCTAGATTTATAAATAATCTAGTCACTCATAATAAAATAAAGTAATGAATATAAATAAAATAACATAAACCCATGTAGTAGAAATTGCGATGTTGGGTTGTCAATCCTAAATCACGAACTCTCCTCCAAAAGCTCAAAAAATTGCCAGAAAAATAAAGTATACGATAAAAGATGTAAAAAGTGTATAGATGTCTCAAAAAGGTGTCTATGGTTGAGAATGAAGAACCCTTATATAGTACTAGGGTAAAATACAATGAAACATGGAAAGAAAGTATGAAAATATGGTAAAAAAATCCTCTCGCGCATGACTTCGGCGACTCCAGCCCCGGGTCGCCGAAATTACCTCATGCGCGCAGTGATTTTGTTTCGACTCGTTCTCCCTTGTTTCAACTCCGATCTGTAATCTTATGTTATCCAAGCTTGATGATCACACTTCCTTGGTTACGCCTCTCGGCTTCCAATTGGACTATGCGCCAAATCCTATAGAAAAACATGAAAAAACAACAAAAGTAAAACTAATACAAATCATCAAAAACAACGAACTCAAATAAGAAACAAACGAAAACAAGACAATAAAAGTGAACAATTGTATCATTAAAATCATGCAAAATGAGTGTTTATCAAACCCCCCCCCCCCCCCCCCATTTCATATTTTATCTTATTAAAAATCCTAGAACACGTACGTATTTGAGTTGATTTCTTTGTAATTTCGTCTCGGGATGACGGATTGAGGTGAGATTTGACGCTCAATCCTAGATTCTATCTTAGTAAGTTTTATTTAATTCTTATCTTTATTGTTTTATGGATTGATTGTCATTCTCTAACTACGGTTTAAAATTTCTTCAATTATTTATTGTTTGTTCTTGATTCATGCTACGTGGTTTAACTTGTGCTTATTTAATTGAGACGATTGACCACCGTTTTTGATTATTTATTTTTTGGTTGAGATCGAGAGATAATTGCAACATAGAACTTGGTTAAATCATTAATAATTCCAAATCGGAGACATATGAATTATATTCGTTATTGATTTGTGATTTTCCTATTGTGTGATTTGAATACGTAACTTAGAATTGCGGCTTAATTATTGAACACGAAAGTTAGTAATTAATCAACTCTAGAAAATCATATATTAATTACTAATTGTTGTTCTTAATTGAGGAATTCTTCTTAGGGTAATCTAATATGTAAGTCGTGGTTACTATCTAATTAAGAATACGTAAGTAATTAATTAGACTAATTATTAAAAAGTCCTTAATAAACGAATAATAGCATAAATTTAGGAGTATGATTTAATTAATTTTAGACTTTCTTAACTCTAGGTCATTGAATCTGAAATCTCACATTTTTATTGTTTTGTTTATTTATTTTATTTCTTATTTTCTCATGCTTATTATTCATTAGAGTGTTTAGGATTTTATTTATTTTTTCTTGATAAAACTTAGTATTAGAATCGCCCTGCTAAACTTTCTGAGATTTGACCGGGGTTAACTTGTTACGTACAATTGACCTTGTATATTTGCGAGAACCTAGAGTACATATTTTAGGTCTAACACTCATTAACAAAGAGCATTAACCACCAACTTTCGCAACAACTTTGTTTAAGTTTAATTTTCTTCAAATTATCCTTAATGATTGTTACTCACATTTTAAAGTCAGTTTTTGTGTTTGTTTAGTTCTTTGTAAAAGAAGAACTAAACTTGCAACTCAAATTATCTTACAAGTTAAGTGTGCTTAAATTTTGATATTTAAGGTTAAAATAAGAAAACCTAAAAGTTTTGAATTGATGTATTTCCCCACGTACCAATTTAGCTCTTTCGGGACCAACAATACTCATTTTCTTTTTAATCGAATTCAATCAAATAAATATAATCTCGAAAAGTTGCATTAATCATTAATTTTATAATATCTCATATATCTAATTATCAAAAAAGTAAAATACTAAATTAATCTATGATTGCATAACAAACATGCATCTTTTTAAGAGTGTATTACTCCACATGGTTAGATTATTTTTTCTTATGTAATGTGAACAACCACATGTCTCGTTAAATAATGAATTCAAACGAAACCCTAGTAAAATTATTGATAACAAAAATAAAATATTCAAAAATCTTAAACATTAATATATAAACAATTAAATTCGTGTCAGTGGCCAATAGGTACAATATTAGACGATCTAACTTGAAAAAGAACCATTTATATCCCAAACCAACCTACAATGTGTTAATGATGAGTTGGAAAATGTTATTTAAAAGAGCCACCATACCGCAATTCCTACTGCCCCTTTGCAGTTCAAAGTACTATTCAGCCACATTAATTCCTTTTTCATGCTTTTGAAAATCGAAATAAAATCACACCATCTTTCACCAGCCTCTATTAAATTGTGCAATCATGCCTCACGACCACCAAATTAATGCCCATATGCCATATACATATTTGTTATTTAACCAAATATGTGGTCATCTACATAAATATAAAAAATATTACATGTTATTTTAAATTGATTATGGAAGTGGTTGAGTGATCTTATAAACTATTTAAAACAGCGTATAAAATGTTGATGAGCTTATAAGGTCCTTGAAATTGTTTGAAAAATTAAGTTTTTTGAGAGCTTATAAGTTGTAAAAAACACTTTTGGAGCTTATAAATTGTTTAAAAAATAAGTAGTTTCACCCTAATTTATTTCTGCATGAACTTATAAACTGAACAAGATTACATAAATAACAAATATTAAGAAAAGTATTTTTACAAAATGATTAATGTGCTTTTAGGTTATTATCACATATGAAAAAAGTTTAAAATGTCAAACACTTTATCATCTTATAATGTCTTTAAAAAAGCTTATAAGTTCATTTATCCAAAAACTTTGACAATTTATAAGTTTTTAAGGTATGATATCTTATAAGCTCTTCCAAGAGCTTATAAACTATTGTGCTTACAAGCTATTTAAAATAAGTTTAGTCAAACACCTTCAATATTAAATTAAATTATAAAGACGCGTTACGAATGATTCGTACCAGACATTTATTATCTCTAACATTAATCTCGTATCACTAGACTAAGACACACAATACTGCATCTTTTATTGAGTGAATAGGCGCACATGTTACTCAAATTCCTGCCAATTTGTTGATCATAATTAAAATGTCTTATCAACTGAAGAGCTTATGTAAGGTATGATATCTTATAAGCTCTTTCAAGAGCTTATAAGCTATTGGGCTTACATCTTTATAATAAGCTTAGTCAAACATTTTCAATATTAAATTAAATTATAAAGACGCGTTACGAATTATTCAAACCAGACATCTATTATCTCTGACATTAATCTCGTATCACTAGACTAACACACACAATATTGCATCTTTTATTGAGTGAATAGGCACATGTTACTCAAATTTTCCGCAGATTTGTTGATCAGAATTAAAATGTCTTATCAACTGAATTGTATTTTATTATCAGAAAAATAAAATTTTGAGGAATGAAATCTAAACAAAGTTGGCTAAACTCATGAACCATAAATAGAATTAAGCCTTTTTGTTTCTTAATTCACAATCAATTTAATTAATTTTTGTATATGTGATGACATACTTGTGAGATGTGAGGTAATAGATTTTTTTTTATTATAAATGAATCTTGATCCTTTAATTTGATGATCTTGATATTTTGAGTTGGGTTATTAAAATGATGACAATTATAATTACTCATGAATGGACGTTTGATGACATTTTTCAAATAAATGGGAAAAATAGGCTAATTAAATTAAATTTATTTAGACACTAGTAGTATTTTCGTCAATACAGCTAATATAAAAATCACGAGGTATTTTAGGATCTTGAGTTTATCAAATATAATAATAATATTATCCAAATACAATTTCTCTTTAGCCATATCAAATGAAAGAGATCAAATATTTCATATATTCGTCTATATATTTAATTGTTAGAATGAGCAAAAAAATATCAAATGAAAATATAATTAATAAAATTAATTTATATTACATATATAATACTTAACTAAGCATTATATTGTATACATATGAATATTCTTAAATAAAATCGTGGTAACAATAATGTAATAATGTATTAATGTTTCTACGGTCAACCTTATGATCAGAGTATACCACTTTTTTAAAAATTGATATCGCGTCATAATATTAGACTAACATACAGAGTAAACCACTTTTTATAATTAAAAAGTAGCAACATAAGTGCATAATGCATAGCATATGTTTCTTGAAAAAGGAAAAATAATTTCATTTTCTGAAATCGACGCTTCCAAAGTCTTAATATTATAACGACTGGAAGTTGATAAATATGTTGTTTAAGCAAACAAAATAAAAATAAAATAGATAGCATTAATTTTATGCCAAAAAAAGGCTAAAAGAGAACAGCACAACCAGAAATTATAAATAAATAAAAGAGTTTGTCAATGCATTAAATCATCATTATTATCATTTATGATATTTTCGTTGAAGTTATTATCAGTGTAAATTCTGCAGACGGCTTCATAATAAATATGGTTGTAACGAAAGAGATTTTTAGTTAGAACATAAGAATTGCGAAATTAATGCCTCATATCCTTTACTGCAATTAATTGAAGAATATATCAGCATATACCTGAGATTAATAGCCTACCAAAGTACATTAAATTTCATTTTTTTGGCCAATGAATTAATGGTCACCAGAAATATTGGTTTTAAACGCGTAATATTTATTATTGGGGTAATGAAAACTTGATCTACAAAAGGCAAATATTATAAAGTTTTTTGCATTGTTATTTATGTGCCTCGTTGTAGTTTGGTTGCTACCACATTGTTCAAAGTGTTGTGTTATTTATTGAATGTGGTTAAATAATTATATATATATGTGTGTGTATGACTCAAGCCATATAATATAAAAGGAAATATATTTTGTAAGAAGATGACTTAAATTGTACATATATTTTTTTTAAACCACTTATATATATTTTTTAGCTACACGAGAAGCTTGAAATTCGATTCAAAATTATGCTTTCAAGATAGAAAGAACCAACAAGAAACGATATTCACATTTCAAATTTTGTTTCCGACAGACATGATGCTTTTGTAAGCTATTTTGGGCTTAGGAAAAATATATAGTATGTGGGCTTACTAAAAAGTCATTCTTCATTAGATTTACTTCTTGGGCTAATAATTTAATAATACCAATTGTGGGCTTAACTGCTAAAGGAAATAAACAAATAAGTACGGCTAATTATATATGTTCAATAATTAGAAGTGTTCAAAAGAACTGTAACTGTTGAAACTGAATCGTAATCGAATCGTAATCAAATCATAATCTATGGTTTCGAAAACCATAATCATTCTCAATGATTCATTAACAAACCGTAATCGTGTAGGGAACGCTTCGCTTCCGATTTTAAATGTTCGGAACTGTGAACAATCGGTTCCTCAACATTTATTTTAATAGGTGTTTTTATATCCCTAATTCAATTTTATCTTTTATATTATATAGAAGCATTCTTTATAACTCATTAAATTACATTTTAACTTGTAAATTCATATAAAACTACACATTTTTTAAAGCGGTTCTAAAAGAATTGGCGGTTCGAAACCGAAATTGTTAGTTCGAAATTGAAACTGCCTTGAACGGTTCTAATTCCGAATCGTGAACCCTTATAACCACGAATCGGTTGCCATTTCGAAATTATAAAATTGTAAACCTAACGTTCGGTTATAGTTCAAACTGTAACCGTAACATTAACGGTGAGCACCTCTAACGATTATGAATAAAAAAAAAATAACTTGCATGCATCTTTTATTTTTGTTTTTTTATCAAACAACTACATTAAACTCGACTTATTGGAACAATATAATCGGTGGATACTATTGCGTACAGGACCGTTTCACCGTGCACAACTTAACGTGTTCGTTGTTGGTTTTGCAATACAATATAAGCATACGAGTCATTATAATTTTGGTTTATTTTAACTTTAATTTTTTTAATTATTTTATATTGAATAATATTAAATTATACTCTGATTATGTCTAATCTAAAAATGAAAATTAATTAAAAACTTATTAAAATTTTAATATTTATCTACAAGAATGTCACATTGTTTGCGGGTATATTAAGTCGGTTCGCCACAAACGGATGAACATTTTCATTTTGTGTATTAACTAGTATTTTTACCCGTGCAGTTGCACGGGAAAAACGTACATGGTTTTTTTTTTGTAGTATCTAATTATAAAAATTATATAAAATTAAATTATCCAGATCGTATTTTATAGCATCAACTCACGTTACATATAACACATAATCATCATTGCAGATGAATTTCCACTTCGTTCTAAAATGGACCTCAAAATTTTCACACTTTGTAAAGTTGTGGGGCAATGGAGACGACGATATAAGATGGAAAAATTGGCCTTTACAAATATTTATTTACAACTAATTAATTTTTCATAGTAAATGTACTTTCAAATGAAAAGATTTTGTACATCTAAATAAATAATTATTAAGTTTGTCAAAAAAGATAAAATTAATTATAAGTTTTCACATACCCAAATTTAGAAAAAAATACTATATTTAATATTAATATCATTGCAATATAAAGTAATCGTTTAGATAGAGCAAACAGAGTATCGTATCCACAAGGACTAATAAACGAAGACACACTTAATAATTCGTGTAGAAATTCAATTATTATCCAGGCAAACAATAATATGAATAGGATCGAATCAAAATAAAATAGCCTACGGGCTCGTGAAACAATAATAGAATAAAAAAAATAATAAAGAGAATGATTAAATTGGCAAAAAAGTTAAGATCACATAGGGGTGAACATTCACGTATTTGGTTCGATTTTGCCTAAAATCAAGTCAAACTAAATTAAAATTAGGATTGAAAAAATTAACCAAAGTTATTTCGATTTGGTTCAATTTGTCCGAATATTTTATTTCGGAACTAAATATGTTCGATTTTTATAATAATTAATTACTAAAATCTAATTATATATACATATTAATTGTTTTTATGTAGTAAAAGTAAAAAAAATACAACTTTAAAATTATAAAAAAACAACTTTAAAAGTATTAATTAATCTAATCAATATGAATTTATTGATTTTTCTCTTTCTCACTTGAGGACTATGGGATATCAACTTAACATTTGGCCATTTTAATTGTATCAATTCATGCAAATGGATTTAATTAAAATCTGTCATCTCCATTCATCAATTCTACTGATACATTATCTCATAATTCTGTAAAAAAAATTACAAAATTTTTAAACGTTGTAGTTCTCATTACTTCAATTTTAATTGTGATTAAATAACTCATTATCTTTACATAAAAAAAAAAATCATCCTTCATTCTGACATCTATCTAATCACACATCATTTTCTCATCTATCAAATTCACATTCATCCTTAAAATCTTCATTGGACATTAAATAAATAAAAAAAATCACCAATTAAGATTTGAAATGCGTATGACTGCAAAGCAGGGGTAAGAATCGGGATGGTATCGGAACACGTCTTAAAGTCCCGATCCCGAAAAACGTCATTTTTTTTGTTCCACTCCTGAAAATAATGTCTTAAATTCTCGAATGGAATTAAAAATTTTCAAGTTTATAGACTTAAAATTAATTTTGAAAAATCGGAAGTCCTAATCGAAATTCGGGATCCAAAATTTCAAAAATTTGTAAAATATCAATTCCAATCTCGGACTGTCACGCCCGCCCTCCGCTAAGGTAGCCGAAGTCGGGAAAACCGTGACTGGGGAAAGGAACATAAAAATAGAGGAAAAGAATGAGACTTGCACGAAGAGAAATATCTGAATACTTAATCAGAGTGTCTGCAGCGGAATTTGGATCAATTTCTAAGTTTACATGTATGAAGACATGCAAACCCCCAAGAGTTACTACTAGATGAGTTCGACAAAATCTTCGCTTAGCACTTCCCCTTTTTCATCACAGCTCAGCCTGCACATTTAGAAATATATGCAGGGCTGAGTACAAAAGTACTCATTAGACACATGCCCGAAATCACATTCATACATATATATAATTGTCATTGCCATCTCAAAGTGAAACATATGGATTTTATCTGAAAGTACCTATGTTCACTAAATTCTTTTCTTGAAAAATCCTGAGTTCGACTGATCAGTCTAAGTTCTTTAGTAATCAAGCATATCTGTAATTTCTGTCTGCCGGGAAGGTGGCCACCTTCCACGGACACCTTGACCGGCCAACCCGCTAGATGACTCACGGTCCTTGTGTACACTAGTTCGAGTGGGGATGCTTACCCACTGGAACCCGAATTCGATTTCATAATCATAGCAGATATGTATCATACAAAACATAAAACATTTATGGCAAGACAATACTTGAAATATCAATTTCAATTCAAAAGCTATTTGAAAAGAAATAACATAAATACGGATAGACACGCATATTTTCTTTTAGTATAAGAAAGCCTACTTGGATCGTCTTGACTGACGATTGCTTCTTTCTCGAACTGTGGTCCTGACCTTTCGTCGTACCCTTTAAAGAAATCTCAAGTGAGATAACATTTTCGAGTGCATCTAATTATATTCTCTAAGTGTAAGGAATTATTATCCTTTGTTATTTGAGAATTATTCTCGGGTCTTTTAACTCGGCTATCTTTCGAGTTTCGGATTTAGATTCTAGGAGGGTCGTTCGATGATTTCTAATCAAGCCATGTTTTGACTTTGATTAAACACATAACCTGATGTTTGATCATTTCTCAGCACTCATGCTCGTCTAAGATCAAAACATCTATGAATATCATGAAACTTAATACAATGATATAAACCTATAATAAATCACGTTCGTTAAATAAAACATCACATAACACTTTTCATGCTCTCGAACGGCCAACTTCGATTAAAAACTTAAAATCAGGGAAAAACTCCTTTTCATGCTCATAAATCATAATATGAGATTATAAATCTCATACGAAAATTATGCAGCTCGATTATCCAACATAACGGAAAAATCGGCTACTAACTTATTTCAAATTTTGCACACTTGACGGAAAAAAATCCGATAAAATCATATTAACCTTTATTCATGCTCAACACATGTTCAAGCTAAATGAGCAGTTGACTTTGAAAAATCATAATAAATTGGAAATAATTCCAATTATATCGAATCAAACTTTAAAGTGACCATAACATCGTAAAGTTTTATAATCCGAAGACAAAACACATAAAATCATTTTACTCTATTTTTCACGAATTTTCAAAGTTAGATAAATTTCCAGATTTTCGCTGGAATTGGCAGTTTGCGCAACCATTTTGAAAAATTCATAACAAATCGAAAACACAACGAAACGGGGTGATTCAAATTGGAGATTACTCCTAACTCGATCTAGTATTTTATTATGTTAAAAATTCTACACATTCTGTACTTAAAATGACGAGATAAAACCTGGGCAGAAACTGTCGCCCCTTTCTCTTTTTTTTAAACATGCACGATTAATTTCCGTAAATTCACATAATACTCGTATATAACCTACATACATGCTCGTCAATTCGATTCATCCGAGAAAAATCGAAAACATATAAAACGACGAGCTCAAGTTAACTTCTCAAAACCTAACATGCTTAGATTGCCTTGAAACTTAATATACAAGTTTATCTAACTTACACGAGCAACATTAATTCTCGACATTTTTCGATTCGGGCTCGACTCGATAAAAATCGAAAAGGGCAGCCCCTATTTCACTTTTTCATCAAGCTCAAAATATGAAAATAAAACCGTAGAAAAGTAGGTAAGATCAAGGGCTACCTTTCTATCGCATTAGATTTTGAAGAAATCGGAAAAACGAGACGAACAGGACGAAAATCGGAGCAAAACTCCTCCCTTTTCCTTCTTTTTTCTCACCAATAATGCTTCTGTAAATCTCACGTGAAAATCTGAGATTGGGGGTGACTTTTGTGGTCTTTTATAGGCCACAAGTTGCCCTCAACATATCTAAATATCCGGGGTCCAAATCGTCTTTTCGCCTTTTAGATATTTCGGTCCGTTTTTTCGTCATTTATCTATCTCGATTGAAATGAGAGTCAACACACTCGACTTTCTTACTCATTAAAATATCTTCATCTCTCGTGAACTAAAGTCGGGGTTTGGCCCGATCGAGTTGCGCGTAAACCGAAAAAATGCTTGTTCTTCGATTTCTTGATAAATATCAATTTAAAACTCCGTTTCTTCTGAAATTCATTTTATTAAACTTCTGGAGAATTTTCTCATTACTCGTGCTATCAAAATCGATAAATAGGAGTTTTCTCGAGTTCTCGAGTTCTCGTTTTTACTATTCACTGACGGCGAAAAATAAAAATTCCGCATATGGTCCGTATCGCGATAAAAGTGTATGTAAATTATTGCGCTTTGTCCATATCTCAACTCGGACTTCAAATCCGGGCATTCGAATGAATCCCGTATTTGCTCTTGCTACCCGTTATAAAAGTATAAGTCGGTTCTCGAAAGAGCGGAGATTTGGTCTCCGTTTTCGCTGAAACTTGGCAGCAAGCTTCAAAATAAAGTTTCTAATCCAAAAATTTATTCTTGAGATTCTTAAACACCTATAAGCCAGGTATAAAATACTCGGGTGTTACATTCTATCCCCCTTAACATAAATTTCGTCCCGAAATTTGCTAATCTCAAGGGATAACATTTCTGAAAACTACTCATTCAATAACTCTTGAAACTTCCGATCTAGAAATAGATACAACTTTTTCTACATAACTCATATCGTCACCCAGGGCGATATCATTCTTCTCTTATCTCTCTTGCACTTCTTTAACATTCATCTCGATTTATATAAATCGCTTTATTCATTTCTTGGACCGTTTCTATTCCTTGCATTCTTTTATCACATTTATGCTCCGGAATGAATCCCGTCAAGCAACTTTATCACACTTGTACTCCGGAACGAATCCCGTCTAGTAACTTAACATACTTGTACTCCGGAACGAATTCCGTCGAGCACCTTTACACATTTGTAATCCGGAACGAATCCCATCAAGCACCTTTATCTATGAATATTATATCATAACTTAGTGTATCTCTCTAACTGCGAGAAGATATTACTCTAATCATTACTCTATTTCTTTCCAGAACTTTGACTCATATTTCTGCATCACTGGGTTGCATATCCACTGAAGGATGGCCGTTTCTCTGAGGTGGCGGCATAAGCGTAACCTCACTTTCATCATAAGGAACTTCATTCTTATCTTCATTCTAAACTTTATCCCTTCTTCGAAGTGGCGTACGGTAACATGGAGACAACCCACGTTACCATATACATATTTAATGTTAGCACTTACTATATGTCCTCAACATATAAAATCTCAAAACTTTAATCATGGTACTTAGATAGCCATATACCGAATACGTCTTAGTTCCGAAGGTTTAAGGAAATTTATTGTAATAGCTTATCAATCATGTGGTTCCATCATCTCTCATGATAACTTAAGCGAGGGTCAGACAAACTGTTTAGAGACGGACGTCAACCGATTAAATATTAAAAGAAAGGAATGAACCCAACTGAATTTCAAAAATGTTGAGCTTTAGGGTCCGGAGACCAGAATGACAACTACTGAGATCTTCTTGATCACATGGGGTGATCAGGCCCATCACAATCACTTCTCA
>JAPKLX010000093.1:631072-654500 GCA_026898415.1 Leonotis leonurus
GCTGTCAAGAGACAGCGAGAGGAGAGACAAGAAGAGAGCAGCGAGAGAAGGAGAAAGAGGACAGCGAAGGAAGAGCTCGCTGTCGAGGGACAGCGAGAGAAGGGGGATGGAATTTTGTCTAAGTATGGATCCAGAGACAGTGAGTTATGGGCCAACTTAAAGGATACTGGGCTTCACGATTAGATAAATTGGGCCAAGTCTAATTAGATAAATGATGGTCTAATTTATCCAACGGGTTAAACCAATTGATGTCGTGGATTAAATGTATTACGTAGATGGATTATGAATAATCCTATTAGATGAAATTTACCTATGTATTTAGACCAAGCCCAAGAAGTAGGATATTTATATAATATCATTAATTTATTTAAGTATGAACCACCCTAATATATATAATAGCTAAGTTATCTGAACCTATGAGAGACTTATATCGAGACATTAATTTAGGAAATGTCTCTAGTACATTACCCAATAAATATTTATTGAGTATAATAAATCCTCAATTACACGATGACTTAGAAATCACCGAATGATTTATCTAGAAATACCGCTCCTAGACTTATGTTCTAGCCGATCTTTAAGGATCGAGACTAAATCCTCATGATAACCGAGGATAGTAACTCCTTGCCCTTAGAATTTATTTGATATGCTCGAGTAATATATCTCACCCGAGATTCATATGAAAGGTTTCGACGAGAGGTCGGATCCGCATCACGAGAACAAGGCGAGAATCGATCAAGACCATTCAAGTAGGCTTTTCTTACCCTATGAAAATATATATGTGTGCATGTTTTCAAAAGAAATGAGATGTTTTCACAAGCACTGTCTGCCATAAATGTTTTCAATTTATGTATGATGCCTATCTGTTATATGATAATCGAATTCGGGTTCCAGTGAGGTTAGCGTCCTCACTCGAACTAGTGTACACAAAGGACCGTGAGTCATCTTAGCGGGTTGGCCGGTCAAGGTGTTCGTGGGAAGTGGCCACTTCCCCGGCACATAGAACTCCAGATATGGTTGATTACAAAGAACTAGGACTGCAGTCAATTAGAACTTTCTCAAGAAATGATTTTGTGAACATAGGTGCTTTAGAGACAAAATCCCTATGTTTCACTTGAATGGCTTGACAGTTATATATGTATGTGTGCGATTTCGGCACGTGTCTACTGAGTACAATTTGTACTCAGCCCTGCATGTATTTCTAAACGTGCAGGATAAGAATGAAGAAGGCGTGGGTGCTTGTGTTGCTTTTGTCGGACTCCATAGTAGCTGACTCTTGGGGGTTCTGCGTGTCTTCATACACGTAGGGCTTTATTACGCGATCCTGAAAGTTCCGCTGCTAGACTTTTATGTAGTAGATCTGAGACTAAACTCTATATTCTATTATGATGTAACGAGCATATGACTCTGACTTCCCGATTTTACGGGTTTGGTCCTTATTTCTATGTTATGAAATGAATGATTACCTTCTTCTCTTGTCAATTATTCATTTCGTTGGTCATGTTCCCGGCTTTACTAGAATTAGTAGGAAGCGGGCGTGACACGAGGTTGCTTACCCACTGGAACCCGAATTCGATTTAATGATAACAAGATAGGCTTCGTACAAAACATAAATCATTTCGGCAATACAATACTTTAAACATAAGTTCTCATTTGAAAACCTTTTCGAAACATCAACATAATAGCATATGAGCACACATAATTTCTTTGTAATAGAAAGCCTACTTGGATAGCTTCAGTTTACACTTGCTTTGGTCTCGAAACGCGAGGTAGATCTCTCGTAAAAACCTTTAGAAAATCTCGTATAAGTTAAAATGCCCTTAGTGCATTTGAAACATTTAATCGTAAGAATATATTATTCTCGGTTCTTGTTTCGACCCGTTAATTGAAATATTGATACCTCGGATCAATATTCTTTCTAAGGTGTTGAATCCTCGATTCAATTTATTCCGGTAATTGACTTTGAGTGTATTAACACTTAATGAAATAATTAATTCTTGATAATTAATCATTCAAATAATATTGTAATTTCTAGTTATTTAACTCTTTAAATAACCTTAAAATATTAATCTCTTAAATAAATCCTTAATATCATTAGAGATATTAATTCTCTTAATTTATAACCCAATTACTAAATAAATTGGGTTTACTTGATTAATACTTAGGTTTTTAACTATCTCAATTAAGCTTTAATTATTAATACTTAAGGTGTATATATATCTTACCATTCCTTCTTTCATTATTATTATTTCTAATGATGTAGCTCAACCTTAATTAAAATGATAAGCCAAATTTAATTAAGTCTTAACTTAATACATGTTAAACTAGTCCATTTAAATTAATTAAGTGAGCTTTCTAATTAATTTAATTAGTTTAAGTATTAATTATCTTAAGAGTAATACAATGGGCCCAATTCTAATTTATTATGGCCCATATATGATTTAACTAATTCAGCCCAATAATTTCCATTTATTTAGGCCCATCAACAATTAAATCCCAGCCCAATTAAAAGCCCATGGTATAAATAATTCTTGGCCCAATGCTTTGGTCTAACCCGGCCCGTAACCCGACCCAAAACCCGGCCTAGTTTCTAGAAAACCCTACCCCCTTTCTAATCCTAATCCATTTTCCCCCTTCCTTCCCAGACACTACACCCATACGCCTCTTCCTTTCTTCTTTCTCTTTTCCTCTCTGCTCTCTGCCTCTATTCTCTGTCTCTGATTCTCCCCCTCTCGCTCTCTCCTCTACTCTACTCTCTCTGTTTCTCCTTTCCCTCTCCATCTTCCTTCTCTCGTGATTTCATTTTCTCGTCGACTCTCTCCCTCACTCTCTGATTCCTCTCTAAATTTTCTATCACTAAATTTCTCTCTTTATGTTCTCGTTTTCTGTAGGAAAACAGAGCCTCCCTAGTTCAAGCTTCTATCAGTGAGAGCTAATCGGCGTCAGGTCGCCAGTAATTCAAAGTGAAAGCTTTCATCTTTCTCTAATTTTCTGCTCTTACTTAGTTTTTGATTCTGCTTCTGCATGTTAAAGATTTGAACTAAGACTCCTTTTGGGAAGGGTTTGGGTGAGTTCTGTAGTTTCTGAATTAATTTTCTTCCTTTCTGATTATGTTTGTTTCCATTATGTAATAATGTACCAATTTGGTTGGAGTTGATGTCCTGCGGGTTTCTTCCTCACCGAGAACAAAATCTTCAGATTAAGCTAAGTGTTTGTCTTGATTCCATTTAATTTCTGTTCTGCATTTTAAAAAAAAAAACTTAACTTATTCTGCATGTTATGCTTTCATAGATTTCTAAGATTTTCCCGTTTCTGGTTTGGGGAATGTTTGATGGCCTGCTGGGATTTTGGTTGCAGTTGATTTTCTACTGGTCTTTTCCCTTACCGAGAAAGCTAAGTTTTATGTTTGAATTAATTATGTGCTTTCTATTTTTAAGTGTTTGTGGGTGTAGTTTCCCTTTTAAAATTTACAGTCTGAATTGCTATTTGTATCATTAGGAAATGTTATGAAACCTGTTTATGTTTCATTTTACTACATGTTCAAACACAGTTCAAGTCTCTGGTTTTGGTGGTGTAGTGTTTAGCAGCCTACTGATTTTTTTTTATGAATATGAGATGATTTGTAAATCATGAACTTGTTGGGTGGTTTAAGTGAAATCTGTAGTTTAAGCCCTGAAGCATGTTCCAAAGTTTGATTATTCAAGTTCTATATACTTACTGTAATTTCTGCAGCCTGACTAGCATTTGAGGATTCTAAGTTTATGCTTAGTTCTCTAGCTAAATTAAATTACTAGAACCGTGTACTCCATTCAGTTGTCTTGTTTTCTGAAGAAGCATAATATGAACATATATATTAAGTTCATGTTCTGCCCTTAAACTGAGATTTTAAATATATATAAAGACTGGACTTTGTAACACTACTTGATTGTATCTTATGTTCTGTAATCTGAATTATGTCTATGTTTTAAAAGTTTGAACACTGCAGTTGTTACTTCTGTTTTCATAGATTAATTTGGAGGGTAGAAACAGTTTGAAGTTTACATATAATTTTAAGTTGAAACTATAAAAGGTATGAATTGAAGGTATAGCTAGAACTTAAATTTCCTTACCTCAAACTTGAACTACTTCTTCTTCTTGAATGAAAATAGGATTGCTCTTGTGAAATGTTGATTTGTGTTTGGGGGTGATAACGTTTTAAGGCAGCACCTTGTACCCCTTTATATAGTTGTGTTGCAGTGTGGTGTTCTCTATCTTCTTATCTCTGGCTTAATACCTAAGGTTAGATAGCTAGTTTAATAGTCTTGTTGCTATCTATCCTAATCTGTCACATCTCTCTCTTTCTCTGCAGGTAAGGCAAGCATGGGAGGAAGTCTCTTTATTCACTCCAGCAGTAGGTTTGAGGTGTTGGGGACTTGTGATTTAATCACCCCCCCTACCTACACACCATGTTGTAGTCTGCAAATCTCTATGTTTCTGATTTGTCTTAGCTTAAAACAGTTGTAGGCTCTTTAGAAATATCTCCCCTATGGGATAGGTGTACTCACCACCCTACTTAGCACTTAGTGTAAAAGAAGTCCTTACCTTTCTTTCATTTCTGTTTTTCCTATTTCTCTTCTTAATTCTACCGAAGTGTAGCTCCAGTGAAATCTATAATTTGTTTTGTTCCTAATGTAAATGTTTTATATCTTCATGCACGTGCATATCCACTTGAGTGCAATTTCCTTTCCTTCCAATTTATTCAATTTGCAGTCTTACTAATTATAGATATTATATATATATATATATATATTTATAACATCCTATGCGTGTGGGTTGGAGTGCATATGAAAAATTTTAATAAGATCAATTATATAACATGTTACATGGACAATTTAAATCGCATTATTATTATTGTATGCATCCCAAGCATATCATTTGTATAGTCCTCTAATTAAATCATATCCATATATATAACCAAGGTATAAACAAAATCTTAATATCAATCTCTCAAGATTTTAATCATGTAATCTCTAAATAATTGTTATCTTAAACCAGAATTCTTCTTCAACTAAATTAAACTCTCGTTAGTTAAAATGAAATGTTCAATATATAAATACGAGTACGTTCGAATATTGCTTACTTCGATAATTAAAAGACGGGGCATTACACGTAGAGAATATCAAATTGTCAGCATAGATTTTTTTTTATCTCAAATAAAATGATGGAGTGCAAAGATGGTCAATTTAAGATCTTATTTGTGCTCGAAGAAGAAGTTCCAAGAAGCGTTGCAATCCAAGAGATTTGAGCTCGAGAGTTGATTATGAAGCCATTGGCGATAATGGGCTAGAGAACCCGCGAATTATGAACTTAATCATATGCGAGTAAGTCGAAGATGAAATATTGTTATTATTATTAGTTGAGCCCAAAAGTTTGGAGACTCTTTAAATTTTGAAATTTGAATTAGTTGGCATTTGAATTTAATTTGTTCATAATTTTGCTAAGGTTTACTTTGACTAGGTTTAGTTTGTTTTTATCTTTACCAGATTGTTCTTACTCACATGGGAACTCCAACCTATTAATAGGCATGTGAACTCAAGTTTGAGGATACTTCATTCATTCATCAAAATTGTTAGTTTATCTCTCTTTGATAAATTTTCAAATCCTCTTGGTTTCCTCGAGGTAGACTTCTATTGGTGACAATGTGTTCATCTCACTCGTATTCATCGTCCTCGTGTGGCTGCTATAGTACCTATTTATGGTTTAGACAGACTTGTGTTTGACCTATATCATACATGAGAGAATTAGCTAGGTGGAAGCATCTCATACAAAATATCCGGAACCTCCTCGTAGAAGTGGAGGGCGAGCCGGCAGAGGCAATAGAGACAAAGAGTGAGGTTATCGTCATGCAGAGCACCAGAATTTGATGATTACATGGATGGTACATAATATAATGATGAAGATGATGGACACTCTCATCGGGAAAATCAGAGGGATAGAGAGGACAACAATCAGAGCAACATTAAGATGAACATTCCCTCATTCCAAGGGAAGAATGACCTAGAAACATATCTCGAGAAGGAGCAGAAAATGAATATGATATTAGAGTGTCACAATTATTTAGGGCTAAAGAAGGTGAAATTAACAGCCATAGAGTTCTCGGATTATGAACTTGTCTAGTGGGATTAATTGATTATAAATAAGAGGAGAAATCGATAGCAGTCTATTCAGACTTGGGGTTAGATGAAGATATCTATGAGGAAGCTATTTGTACTATCTCACTACTACCAAGAGTTTATCAATAAGCTCAAGAATTTGAAGCACAAACTTCAGAGCGAGGATGATTATTACAAAGAGATGGAAGTTTTCATAATACGAGACAACATTGAGGAGGATCGAGAGGCTACCATGACGAGGTTCTTGGCTGGCCTAAATTGAAAGATTATGAATGTCGTAGAGTTGCAACATTATGTGGAGTTGGACGATATAGTGCACATGACAATCAAAATGGAGAATCAGCTCAAGAGAAGGGGTAATCAGACCAATTGGAGGTGGACTCAAGCTGTTGTTAGTGGTTCCTCATTAAAAGGGAAACAATGGCACATAGAGAAGTAGTCGAGAGATATTTTTGGTCCTGAAAGAGCTAATATTGGTGTATTGGAGGGGGGGGGGGGGGAGGAATATATCAATTCGTAACTTTTAGGGTTTTCTTATTTTATCCTAATAAATCAAAGCTTAAGCACACTTAACTCATAAGATAGCTTAGATTGCAAGCTTAGTTCTTCTTTTACGAAGACCTACGCAAACACAAATAATTTTTTGAAAAGGTGAATAAACGTGATTAAGAATAACTTAGATTAAGTTAAACTTAAACAAGGTTGTGTGCGGAAGTTGATGGTTAATAACTCTTGTTAATGAGAAAACAGTTTTCTTTACTCAAGTAGTTAGCAAGTTGTTCAATGACAGTTATGATTGTAAGAAATGAATAGCCGAAGCAAATGATAGAAAGATGAACACAAGTATTTAACGTGGTTCGGGAAAACAACCCTACGTCCACGGTTCAATCATAACTTGATCGAAAATTCACTAAACACTCATTTCTTTATACTCGTTGAGTACGAGCCACAAAGAATTATCAAAACTAGATAAGTTCTTTGTGAAAGAGTTTAGGGTCGTGACTCATTTACAACATACAAAATCTTTGAAGATTGATAACTACTCCCTCCGTCCACAAAAGTTCTTTACATTTTGCCATTTTAGTCCGTCCACAAAACTTCTTTACATTTCAAACTTTCCATTTATAGTCAGTGGACCCACCCAACTCATACACACAACTCAATTAAAAATAATAAATCATGTGGGACCCAACTCCACTCAATACACACAATCACTTAAAAATAATAAAATAGGTGGGTCCCAAACTCCACTCACTATATACTCTTCCACAAAGTCTAACTGTTACATTAAAACCCGTGCCCGGTCAATATGACAGGAACTTTCATGGACGGAGGGAGTACAATTTAAAAAGAAAACTAACTACGACCACACTTGATCTTGAGATTGAGTTGGAAGATTTCCAGAAAATAAAAGCTTCAAGCTCAGGTAAGTACTTATAGAAACCTGCTGAAGTAGATGTGTTTTGAGCAATGAATGCTTGAAGATATTTGAGTAGAATTTTGGCTTATAACAATGGCAGAATACTCATGCTCTTTCTGGAAGTGAATTGTGTTATTTATAGACCCATTGTTGGAACTAACCCGTTTGAGAGTGATGAAGTGTCATACTTCATCACATTAAATGCATAGTAAGGTGATGTTACAAGCGTCGCTTGCAATGCTTGTTGTTCCACCTTTCACACAATTTTCCAATGCTTTTCCCTAAAAGGAATGATCTATCGTACTTCTACTTTTATATTCTTGTACTACATTCCTTAAAATATACTCTTTGATTTGACAATACACATGATGATTGACTTATGACAAATTTAGGTATGTTGGTAGTCCACTATAGTTATCATATGGACCAGCTAGCTGCTTGTAAACTTGTAGCTCATTTGCAATGATCTGGTCATCGATCTGCTTATTAAGAATCAATTTTTTTGAGACTAAATTGATAATACTGATTCTTCTCCTTTATTTCTGAGTCAAACTTGAGTTGAATAGCGAGTTAGATCAGCACGTCGTTTCGACCTTCTTGTTTTGGATTAGCGCGCTGTTATCTTTAAGCAATGACCTGTTTGATACCATGTCGTTGCCCAAATTTTACTTCTTGGATTATGAGATAATAAATTAAGGAAAGAACTCGTTCTCTATAGGACATGTCGTTTGACATCAGCCTGTTCTTTAAAAAATTTCAAGTTGTTCCTTCTACAACTAGATAAACAGATCGTTCTTATAAGTAAGTTTGAAAATTCAAACTTCTTTCTATAACATCGATCTTTATAAAATCTAAACTTAGGAAAATAAACTAAGTCTAAAACCATACAGGTAGTTCTAAGAAGGGTATATAGCTAGCTGCTAAATAAGGACAGGTCGTTATAATCGACCTGCTCCTTTATAATTTTAGCTAACCGTTAAAACAAATTTATAATCGTTGTTGTAGTAATCAATATGTCCAAGATAGCTCATAAGAATAATATAGGTCGTTCAAAGATCAATCTGCTCCTTTTATAAATTGAGCTGTTATTTAATACTCCCTCCGTCCCAATAAGCATGGCACAAAACTTTTGGGCATGGTTATTAAAGAGAGTGTATAAATTAGCGTAAGAGTGATAAAGGTGGTAGGGTCCACACCTTTTTAAAGGGATAACTTTTACAATTTTAGGAATGTGCCAAGCTTAGTGGGATGTCCAAATAAGGGAATTGTGCCAAGCTTAGTGGGATGGAGGGAGTAGATGATATTGATCACTTGGTTTTAAAAAACTTATAATCAAGGCAAACCATATGTGTCTGATGTGCATAATTATGATCGAAAGTGCTTCAAGTGTCAAGGTTTCGGGCATATTATGAGCGAGTGCCCAAATGAATAGTGATGATCATGAGTGATGATGGATGATGATGTTGATCCTAAGATACCAACCTTGATGGATCCAGCTGATGAGGAGGAGGTTGAGGAGATCGCACCACCCCCGGGCCTCATTTTTGTTTCAATGAGAGCTTTGAACATCCAGACTCAGGTGGATGAGATGGTGTAGTGAGAGAATATCTTTCATACGTGGTGTCGTGTGAAGGACATGGTGTGCAGCATTATCATCAACGGAGGAAGTTGCATTAATGTGGCAAGCTTTGCCATGGTAGAAAAATTAGGGTTGTCCGTGTTACAACATCCTAAGTCATACATGTTATAGTGGTTGAATGAAGCAGGCACCGTTAAGGTCAAAAAATAGGTGAAAGTTCTGTTTTGCATCAGGATGTATGAGGATCAGGTGCTGTGTGATGTGTTTCCGATGCAGGTGAGTCACATTCTGATAAGGCGTCCATGACAGTTCGATCGACGAGTGATGTACGATGGTTTCACCAACAAGTACTCCTTTAAGTTTAGTCATAAAAAGGTGTCACTTATTCCTCTTACTCCAAGACAAGTGTACAAAGATCAACTGCTCCTACAAAAGGAGGCAAAGACGGTGAAATCCAAGGAGAATAAAGTGAAGAATAAGGTGAAGGGAATAATGCAAAAGTCTTGTTTTGCGAGGGCAAGTAATCTGAAATTGATAGTTCATGAGGAGAGCCTTGATTATACTTATGTACAAAGAGAACTTTTTATCCACTAATGATCTCGATTCTCTTCCCCCCTTCTATTTTTTTTGCAGGAATTTGATGATGTTTTTCCCCAGGGTATAGATCCAGACTTACCACTAATTCGAGGGATAGAGCACTAGATTGATTTTGTACTCGGCGCGACGCTTCCCAATAGGCTTGCCTACCGTACCAATCTGGAGGAGACAAAAGAGTTGAAAGGCAGATTGGAGAGTAGTTGTCCAAACAACACGTGAATGAGAGTTTTGAGTCTTTTCGGAGTTCCTGTACTTCTAGTACCAAAGAAGGACTCAAGGATGAGGATGTGTTGTGACTGCCGAGCCATCAAAAACATTACAGTAAAGTATCGACATCCCATCACTCGCTTAGATGATACGCTTGATGAGCTGCATGATTCTTTTGTGTTTTTTAAGATATATTTGCGTAGTGGATATCATCATATTAGGTTAAAGAAGGAGATGAGTGGAAAACTACATTTAAGACTAAACTTGGTTTTTATGAATGGTTGGTTATTCCTTTTGGTTTGACTATAGCTCCTAGTACATTCATGCATCTTATGAATCACATTTTATATGCCTTTATTGAAAAATTTGTTGTTGTTTACTTTGATGATATTCTAATTTATAGCAAGACCCATGATGACCATGTTGGTCATTTGAAATCTACTTTAGATGTACTTAGGAAGGAAAAACTATTTGCTAACCTAAAGAAAGAGCGTCTTTTATACGGAAAAGCTTGTCTTTATTAGTTTTGTTGTTAGTGCACAGGGTGTATGAAGGAACCCGTATGAGGGGCTCATAATTCTGCAGAATCAACATGTTTAATTAAATGCATAAATAATTAAACTCATAAACAAATAAAACCACATAGGAAAAATTATAGCGGAATAAAATACCTTTCTCCTTAGCAGGTCCTTTGTTTGTGGAAAGACGATCTAAATCGCCAACAACGAACCACAATCCTCTCCGATTGAAGCATCCGACCTCCAAAACTTCTAACCTATTCACATAGATACTTGTTGCTACATAGATACTACTAATTCTTTGGTTGAGAAATCTATATTACAAGATTTTCGTAGTAAGGATGTCTCTCAAAGGAAAGGTAAGGACACAAAAAAGGGGACCAAACAAGTAAAATTTTTGAAGGGCGAGCGAGACCCGACGAGAGAGCAGGTCAGCGAGTGCGGGGACTCAGCGCCCGCAGATAGGTGCACATTTTTTTTTACGTGAGGCATGGTCAGCTACCGCGGCACACTCAGTGGCCGCTAACCCAATGCCTTCCCGGCGCTAGCGCCCACATCAGCGGCCAGTGGCACCCCACCCCGAGCCAGCGGTTGCTGACCCCTCAGTGGCCATTGACTCCATTTCTCGGCCCGCCTCTTCACTGACCTACGCGGAGGCCCTCATGCGCCCAAACACCAGACATAAAACACGTCTCAGCAAGACCAAATACCAAAAGATCGCCCCACTCATTATCAGTAAAATACTACCATCAAAGTGTGATGCATCACATGCTAAAAAGTGGAAGATGCATTTCGAGTAAATTGGCTTCAACTAAAGCCATATATCGAGAATGACTCCATGCCTGAAGTTATGGAGCCAAACCCCAAATTTTACACTCCCGGGTGATTGAGTTATCTCGTCAAGCTAGTGACGTAAAAGAAGCGCTTTGTGGGAGGCAACCCACGCTATTTCCCATTTTATTGCTTTATTTCCTTTCGTGTAAGTGTGTGGTTGGCTAACCTTTGTTTTTCCCTTTGTCTTCTAGTTTATTTTCAGGTTATTTTCTCGTTTGTCGCTCTGAATGCAGCACTTCAGGGATGTCTTTCTTATCCATACTCTATAGTTCTTTACTTTCTGCAATAAGGGCATTGCTCTATCTTTGTAGGGTGGGAGGGGTGTCTTTTTAGTGCATGCATTCGTCCTTTTATTTCAATGTCTTATTTATGCAAAATCTTGATTATTTTCAAGCTACTTTGTCTTGATATCTTGTGCTTGAATCGAGTCATGGCATGTGTTTGAGATATGATATGATTTGAAAGCATTGATTAATTTGACTTGATTCATGTTATCAAACATAGATGAACTAGGAATGTGTGGAACATTATGACCAGATTCTTAATCTTAGTAGAATGATCGAGATAGTGATGCATGATGGTATAAATTGATTGATTCAACTGGCTACTTGTTTATTACCACTAATTGTGTATCCATGTTTTGTAATGAGAATTGAACTTGTCAAGAGGTCTCTGCTCCTATGTGAACCATGAGCACGAGAAACCGCGTGAGGATACATTAAGGAACCCTTAATTGTTCACACCTCATGACAATGACCATATAACTTGACATTATTCTAATTGTCTTTCTAAGTTCATTAAAATGGGAATACAAAGGATTCTACCCCGCTCTCTTAATCAAAAATTCAAATTTATAAAAGAGATGGGTATGGGAAATCAGGCCGGGAAAACCCGAACATTCGGAGTACACATCCGATGATCATTGTCCTTAATATTCCTCATATTGAAAACAAAAGAAAAGAGAAAATACTCTAATAAAGTGATGGATGAAAAAACTCTAGCCGGTTGTGTGATCTCGATGTTACCTTTTGCATCAACTTAATCATATGCAATTAAGCCCAAGATGAAATAATATTATTATTACTTGAGCCCACAAGTTTGAAGACTCTTTAAATTTCAAATTTTTAATTAGGTAGCATAATTTTAAATTTGAATTTTCTAGCATTTGAATTTAGTTTGTTCATAATTTTGCTAGGGTTTACTTTGGCTAGATTTAGTTTGTTCTTATATTTACTAGGTTTTTCTTACTCACTAGAGATATTTCTGCCTACAAATAGACATATAATCTTGAGTTTGAGGAGCTTCATTCATTAATCAAAATTGTGAGTTTATTTCTCTTTTGTTTGCTCGAGCCAGACTTATATCGGCGAATCAACGAGTTTATCTCACTCGTTGTGTCTCATTCATCACCTTGTGTGGCTATGGCAATACCTATTTGGGACATAGGAAGACTGTCGTCTGACCTAAATCATTTATAGGATTCGATTATAAATATATTTGGCTTTTTATTGTTCCAGTTTCAGTTCGTGTTCGTTTCTACGTGCGATTCATCCATATGATTAGGCAGAATCATATCATAAATTAAAATTCGTAAGTATGAAAGGTCAGTGTGGGATAAAGCTCGTCCGCTTGAAATTGAGTTGGACCTCACATTTTGAAGCTCGAAAATATTCGGACGAATTTGGGCAAACCTTTTAAATTACAAAAAGTTTGTCCGACCAGCTACTTTCATCACCTCTACTTGTACATTCTTCATAAATTATATAATCATTGTTAATAACGTCTATCAACATATTAATATTCCAATTGATTATCATCATTCATACAACTTATTATTGTTACTCTTTTAATTTATATATTTTATAACTTCTAGATAATGAAATTTCAATATTAAAAATTAATTTTATTTGGCCATTGGTCAAATAAAATTTAAGATAGAATAATTAGAATTATATGTTGGAATCGTGGTTGGTCATGAATGTTTGGCCTGATGTTGATATAACATTTAAGTGGTTGGTCATGGATACTTGACTGTATGTTTGAGTGACATAACATTTAATTTAGTACAATTAAATGTTGTAAGATCGATCTACGTTTCATTGTCTTTGCATTAAAAAACAGTTTGGAGAGTTTGAAGTTTTTTGGAGTTTAGAGTTTTTGGAGAAACTTTGCAAAACACAAAGCTTTATTTTAAATTTCACTCATTGTTGTGTCAACATTGTCGAGAGCTCAGTCCTTGCCACATTCCAGTTCGTCAGAGCTTGGTGGTTTGTGGTGCTACTACCATAGAGACGAAGACGTTTTATCTTTAAGGACGACACGCCAGATCCGAGAGCACTATCGGGGCGTATCTCGTTGTTTAGCCTCTTTTTGGTCGTCTAAACTCGTATTTTCTATGTCCTTATTCGTGTTGTTTTTCCACTTTGTATGATGTTTTCGCTCGATTTACGATTCATTTTATGTTTCAGGATCACAAGACTAAACGAGTGTTGAAGTTGGAAAAGGGACGAGAAAAGATGTAGAAATGATGAAAGAACAAGA
Source organism: Leonotis leonurus (assembly GCA_026898415.1). Lineage (NCBI taxonomy): Eukaryota > Viridiplantae > Streptophyta > Magnoliopsida > Lamiales > Lamiaceae > Leonotis > Leonotis leonurus. The sequence continues at coordinate 644,921 of JAPKLX010000093.1, forward strand.
TGAAGGCCAAGGGCATAGAGATGTGCCAGCTGAGCCACGGCCTAGCCAGGCGCCCGAACTAGCGCGCGCCAGGGCTAGCGATTGCTGACTCGGTCAGCGCCCAACGGCCGTGCCCACGACTCGCAGAATCAAACAACTTAGCGGCCGATGACCTTGAGCGGCCGCTGACCTCACCTTTCACCTATATATACCCGACGCGTTTCACATTCGTTATATACCATTTTGGAGACCTTTTTCCAGACCTTCTTTGGGTTCTTTTTCCAGACGTTGTGCACTTATATTTTGGGCACCTCTCGATTTATTATTCTAGGGTCAAGACTTTTGATTTCTAGTTTTAGAATTCGTATTAGAAGGATAGCCGATCGCAACATTCTAGTTCGTAGTTCTTCTTCAATTTTTCATTGTTGATTCAAGATCGTTCCTGTTATTAATCAGGTTTGTTTCCGTTTATTATTCTAGGTTCGTTTATTATCAAGTTCATTTATTTGTTTCTGCTTTCTCTTTCTTATTTCGTTTATTTATTGTATGCTCTTATCATTCTCAATTTCCAAAGTACTTTCCACATTCTTTTTTATTCTGATTTTCAAGTTACTTGCATTCTCTTAAATTCGCATCTTTTAAATTCTCGTCTTGTTTTCTTAGTTAGACAATTCGTTTCTTCATTGATTTTCATTAGTTTAGAGTTTACATTCTTTCGTTATTTATATTTTGTGCCTAATTTTTTAAAACCCTCAAACATCCTTTTACTTGCATTCGTTTTTGAACAAAAAATTAAATTTTCCTGGTAAGTCTTCCTTGAGAATACGACTTGGGTTGTCATATCATTGCTAGATGACCTTGTTAAGATTGCGAGCGACTAGAAACAATTTTAGTCAAAAAAATTTTTGGCGCCGTTGACGGAAATGCTTTAGGCGATTTATTCATTATTCTCTTTCTTTTTTTATTTTATTTATTATGTTTACTTCTTTTTTCTATATTGTGGTATGCGTAACGTGTTCGTTGAGTGTTGTGTATGCAAGGTTACCGTAGTGCTAGAAAGCCTTTGAAGCCCTTCATCGACAACATAAACCGGAAGCATGAGATCCTGGCCACTATAGAAGAAGACATCGAGCGCATTGACGAATACTCGCTACCGCGATTATTCGAAGAGATGGCCGATGAGATTGTAGACGAGAGACCGCGCTACATGGGCGACTTCACTAGGCCCAAGTTCGGCGCCACCACTACTTCAGCCATTGTTCTTTCCACCGCAGTCCGAAACTACGAGTTGAAGACACACCACCAATCACTGCTCCCGACCTACCATGGACCCAAGTGAAGATTCCTTGACTTTCATCCAAGAATATTGCACGGTGGTGCAAACTTTCCCACTTCACTCACTGACAGAGGACCAACTCAAATTGAAGTTTTTTCCTTACACTTTGAAGGATATGGCCAAATCTTGGTTCATATCACTTCAACCCGGATCACTTACAAATTGGGCATCGGTTTGTTAGAAATTCATGTTGAAGTACTACCCGCATCATAAAACTCAAGCGGTACGTACTAAGATAATGAATTTCGCGCAAGCTCATGACAAGCCATTCCTTGAGGCGTGGGAGAGATTCCAGGAGCTACTACAGCAGTGTCCCCACCATCAGATGGCACCAGAGATGTTATGTCAATTCTTTTATGACGGTTTGCTTCAGACTACTCAATTTATGGTGAATAGTTTGGCGGGAGGAAAGATCGCAGTTAAGACGGTAGAAAAGATGAATGAAATTTTCGAGACCTTAGCTGCAAGTTCTCAACAAAAATCATCTCGACCGAGATAAATGGAGGCCAATGCAGTGACCGCCACTCCCGATCTCAAAAAGAAAATGGCGGAGATGATGCGGGAGCTGCAAAAATTGAAGATGAACCATGCAGAATTTGTGGTGACTTTGGCCACGTTGTAGAAGGATGTCCGTGAATGGGAGATGACACACGAAGGATAAGTTGAGATTTACGCGGCACGGGGATTCACACACTAGCCTCAACCAACAAAACTTCGGATGGAAACCCCAATTCAGAGGGCATGGAGCATAAAATTTCCAAAACAGACGTCCACCGGCACAGAACTTTCACCCTCAACATCAACAGCAGCAACACTATCCACTGTAACCACAGTATTTTCCCCCACAACAACAACTTTATCCCCCACTGATGTAGCAATACCCACCTCAACCTGTTTCCCCCCGAAGATCGTCTATTGAGGACAACCTAGCCTCATTTATACAAGAAACTAAGAAGGTCCGAGAAGGTTAAGATGCCACAATCAAACGTCTCGAGATAGCTATGGGAAAAATTTCTGGCGCTGTGAATCAGTTACAACAAAGCCAACAAATGGAGAAAATTCTGGGACAAGGTCAGCAACCCCATCAAGTGCAAGCAATGTCCGTGTTAAAGGATGGAAAAGTGGTGGATAACAAGATGGAGATGCATTCCAAAACCAAAATTGACAAGGAGGACGGACCACCACCCGAAGTGGAGAGAAAGTAGTCTGATGAGGAACTTCATAAGGCGGTAAATCCATATATCCCACCTATTCCTTATCCTAGCAGGTTAAGGAATGTCAAAAGCGACCAGCAGTTCGCATACATATATAAGATGCTTTCCAAAGTCATAGTCAATGTCCTCCTCCTCAAAGTGATCAATAACATCCCATCCTATGTCAAGTTCTTCAAGGAGTTGATCTCAAAGAAGAAAAAATCCGATGATCAATAAGTGGTAAAGGTCTCCAAAGTGGCAAGTACGATCATGTAGTAGCCCTTACCCCCTAAACGGCGCGATTCAGGTAGTTTCGTTATTAACATCACTTTAAGGAATGGTAAGGCAGCATCTGGCATGCTAGACTTAGGAGCTGGAATTAATCTTATGTCTTATTCTATTTTTAAACAATTATGATTAGGTAAATTGAAACCCACTCGCATGTGCTTACAATTATCAGAGAGATCTGTGAGACACCCTAGAGGCATAATCGAAGATGTTCTTATTAAGATTGGTGAATTAATGTTGATTTTGTCGTGCTTGAGATAGGGGATGTGCGTGAGAATTGTGTAGAGCATACACTCATTCTAGGACGACCTTTTATGGCTACTAGAAATACTTTTATTGATGTTAAAAAATGTACCATTAAAATGTCTGTCCTTGATGAGGAAATATCATTCTCTGCGCACCGAAGTCATACCGCACCTTCTGTCAATTTTATTGATACGTGCTATATAGATAATACTAACCATTTGGTTGAGAAATCTACGTTGCAGGATTTTCATAGTAAGGACGTCGCTCAAAGGAAGTGCTTGGACATGAAAAAGAGGACCGAACAAGTAGAAGTTTTCATAGTACGGGTGCGCGAATGTTTTTTACGAGAGACATGGTCAGCAGCCACGGCACGCTCAGCGGCCGCTGACCCAGTGCCCATCTCTCACCAGCGCCTGCGCCAGCACTCGCACCAGCTACCAGTTGCGCCCTCACCCTGAGCTAGCGGTCGCTGACACATAAGCGGCCGCTGACTCCCTCTCTCGGCCCACCTCTTCACTTACCTACGTGAAGGCTCTTATGCGCCCAAACACCGGACCTCAAGCAAGTCTCAACAAAATCAAATCCCAGATGATCGGCCCACTCATTATCCTAAAAATTCCACCATCAAAGGGTGATGCTCCACATACTAAAAAGGGGAGGATGCCATTTCGGGTAAATTGGCAACGAGTAAAAATATATATCGAGAATGACTCCATGCCCGAAGTTGTGGAGTTAGCCCCCATTGTTGACACTCCCGGTTGATTGAACTATCTTGTCAAGCTAGTGACGTAAAAGAAGCACTTCGTGGGAGGAAACCCACGCTATTTCCCGTTTAGTGTTTTCTTTCCTTTAGTGTGAGTGTGATTGGCTAAGCTTTGTTTTTCCTTTACTTTCTAGTCTTCTTTTTCAGGTTTTTCTTCCAGTTTGTCGCTCCGAATGCACGCTTCAGGCATGTCTTCCTTATCCCTACCCTATAGCTCTTTACTTTCTGAAATGAGGGCATTGCTCTACCTTTGTAGGGGGAGGAGTGTCTTTTTAGTGAATGCATTCGTCGTTTATTTTAGTGTCTTGTATATGCAAAATCTTGATATAATATTATTTTCAAGCTACTTTGTCTTGATATCATGTGATTGAATTGAGTCGTGACATGTGTTTGAGATGAGATATGATTTGAAAACCTTGATTGATTTGACTTGATTCATGTTATGAAACATAGATGAACTAGGAATGTGTGGAACATCATGATAGGATTCTTAATCTTAGTAGAATGATCGAGATAGTGATGCATGATGGTATAAATTAATTGATTCAATTGGCTAGTTGTTTATGACCACTTGTTGCGTAACCATGTTTTGTAATGAGAATTGAGTTTGTCAAGAAGTCTCTGCTCCTATGGGAATCATGAGCACGGGAAACCACGTGATGATACATTTTGTAACCCCTAATTGTTCACACCTCACGACAATGACCATATAACTTGACTTTGCTATAATTCGCCTTTTTGAGCTCATTAAAAATAGGAATACATAAGGATTCTACCCTGCTCTCTTAATCAATAATTCAAAATTATAAAAGAGATGGGTATGGGAAACCACACTAGGAAAACCTGAACATTCGGAGTACACGCCCGGTGAACATTGTCCTTAATATTCCTCATGTTGAAAAGAAAAGAAAAGAATAGAGAACGATATGCCAATAAAAATGGATAAAAAAACTCTAGCCAGTTATGTGATCTCGATGTTACCATGTGCATCATTGTTTTGTGTTGTTCGAATTTATGATTATTTTGTCTAAGTGGTCTACTTGCTTCTATGATCTCTATGTGACATGATGTGATGATAAGAAGATCAATTTTGGAATGATTTGAAGTCTTGTCAATAATGCATGTCATGATTAAATTTTTCCCTATGGATATTTTAGACTAAGGTATGCTTGAGAACAAGCAAGGTTTTGTGTGTGGAAGGGTTGTTTAGACTCTTTTTGGTCGTCTAAACTCGTATTTTTCGTGTCCTTATTCGTGTTGTTTTCCCAGTTTGCATGATGTTTTGGCTCGATTTACGGTTCATTTTATGTTTCAGGATCACAAGCCTAAACGAGTGTTGAAGTTGGAATAGGAATAAGAAAAGATCGAGAAATGATGAAAGAACAAGATGAAGGCCATAAGTCAGCGGCCGCTGACTAGGTGGAGATGTGCCAGTCGAGCCACGGCCTAGCCAGGCGCCCGAGCTAACGCACGCTAACCCCGCGGTTAACTCTGTCAGTGCCCAACGGCCGTGCCCGCGACTCGCGAAACTGAACCACTCAGTGGTCGTTGACGTTGAGCGGCCGCTAACATCTCCTCTCGCCTATAAATATCCGACGTATTTCTCATTCGTTATATACCGTTTTGGAGACCTTTTTCCTAACCTTCTTCAAGTCTTTGAGCGGCCGCTAACATCTCCTCTCGCCTATAAATACCCGACGCATTTCTCATTCGTTATATACCGTTTTGGAGACCTTTTTCCTGACCTTCTTCAAGTATTTTTTCCAGATATTGTGCACTTATATTTTGAGCACCTCTCGATCTATTGTTCTAGGGTTGAGACTTTTGATTTCTAGTTAGTCGTTTCTAGTTTTAGAATTAGTATTAGAAGGATAGCCGATCGCAACATTCTAGCTTGTAGTTCTTCTTCAGTTTTTCATTATGGATTCAAGATCGTTCTAGTTATTAATCAAGTTTGTTTCCGTTTATTATTCCAGGTTCGTTTATTATCAAGTTTGTTTTCGTGCCTAGTTTTAAAACCTTCAAACATCATTTTCCTTGCTTTCATTTTTGAAAAAATAATTAAATTGTCCTGCTAAGTCTTTGTTGGATCTAGAGCGCCCATCAGAATTGACGTACTGGCCCTACACACCAACACTTTCTTTCCCAGTCTGCTTTGTCCTCACTGACAGACTAACCTAGGACACTTCCCAGTAGGTCACCCATCATAGTATTGATGCTGACAGACTGACCCAGGACACTTCCCAGTAGGTCACCCATCATAGTATTGCTCCAAGCCAAGCACACTTAACCTTGGAGTTTCTACTAAGGGGTCACCTGAAAAGATGATGCACCATGTTGGTATGAGTAGTACTAATCAATTCCTTTAACCTCTCGTCAACAATGGTAGTGCAGACCCTTTTTGACTGAGGCAGACCGCACTCCCATAAGCTCTTTCGGGTATGATACACGGAGGACCCACCCTCCGGGAGGTGCTGGAGTCCACTTCCCAACAATTCCCCCCTCAGCACCATCCCAGTACTTTGGAGGATGCATCAAACCTTGAGAGCATGTGTTGGTGCTCCTTCGAACCCGGGCCACGGGGCTACCTATGACACCCAGAGGACCATCAATCTCGCACTTCGGATTACGGCCGTGAATTGTCATAACCCCTAGAGTTGTTGAGCCCAACAACCCCTCCCCTCAGGCACTCCCTTAGGGGTTCGTGTACCTGCTCCCCAAGAAGAAGAAAAACGAAAGACAAAGAACATGATAGAGCGAGTAAAAGTAAACTCATTTCCTAAAATCCTACAATGGAATGAATTATGTCCATCACCAAATGCGAAAGTCGAGAGCATTTCATATGATAAGTCACTATAATCATCTAAATCTCCACTGTCAGCAAGCTTTAATAGGCCTAAGGTTTTCAAGTAAGCACGTAACTCTGAACGAATATGCAATCTACCTAGAAAATCCCAATCAAAGTGATAGCCAAAATTAAAGTGTAAAGCTCTTAAACGCAAGTAAATTTGACCTTCAACGTGCTCAAACACGGAGAATTTGCAATTGTGGAAGGTCCTTTGGAGATTCTCCCTAGGGGTCCCGGGTTGCTCATCCACATCCTCTTTCGGCTCTTCGATACGACGTCTAATATTCCTTGACATTGTGAAAAAATGAAGCGGTTGATGCTAGGGAAGTGAAGATGGAGTGAAAGAAGTGTGGAAGGTGGAGAAATTAGGGAGAGTTGGTGGTTATAGGGATTTAAGGATTTAGTGGATAGAATGAGAAAATTTATGGATGAAAAGGTAGGAATTTAGATGGGTAGGAAGGATTTGGAAGAATTAAAGGTGAAATTCTTCGTTTGGATGGTGGATTTAGGTGAATTGGAGGGTAGGGTTTCGCTATGAGGGAGTTGAGATAAGGAGGAAGGGTTGAAAGTGGGAAAGAAAGGGGAAGAAAAAGGTTAAATCGCGTGAAAGAGTCAAGATCAGCGGCTGCTGGGTTCCCAGCTGTCGCTGACCCATGCTTTCTGAATTTTTACGAAGTGTTGGGCCAACGGTCGCTGACCCCTGTTCTCCAAAGTTTTGACGAAGGTTGTGCCAGCGGTCGCTGGCTATGCGCTTCAGCCCCCCTTTTGTGCCTTTCTCGCTTCCTTCCCAACTTCCATTTCTCCGTCATTTTCCTACACAATGCAACACTCCAATAAGACTCTGAACACATAAAACATAAAGAAAATACACCGAAGATCAAACAACAAAAACAAAGAAATAAAACTAAAATGTTTAACGTCGGTTGTCTCCCACGAAGAGCTTGTTTAATGTCATGAGCTCGACACCTTTCAAATTTTCTATAACAATTTGCATCATCGAGAACTAGAGCCTCGATTCCTCTCTTTCGCACCTCTCTTTCCAAGTATTGCTTCACTTTTTGCCCGTTGACCCGAAATTTCTCCTTAGTTCTTGGATTAAGAAGCTCAACTACCCCATACGGGAACACCTCCGTGATTTCGAATGGGCCACTCCAACGGGATTTAAGTTTTCTCGGGAAGAGTCGGAGTTGGGAGTTGAATAGAAGAACTTTTATTCCCGGCTCCAAGTTCTTCCTCAAGATCTTTCGATTATGGAGTTTCTTGACCCTATCCTTGTAAATCTGGGCATTCTCATAGGCTTCATCCCTTAATTCTTCTAGCTCGGACATTTGCAAGAAGCGCTCTTCCCCTGCACGTAGCATCTCCATATTCGTCTCCTTGATAGCCCACATGGCTTTGCTCGACTTCAATTGGAAGATGACACGTCTTGCCATATACAAGCATATATGGACTCATACCAAGAACCGTTTTAAAAGCGGTTTGGTATGCCCATAAGGCATCTCCTAACTTCATAGCTCAATCCTTCCTTGTCGGCTTGACTGTCTTTTCCAGGATCCCTTTCCCCTGCTTGTTACTCGTCTCAGCTTGCCCGGATGTTTAAGGATGGTAAGGGGTTGCCACCTTGTGTCTGATTCCATTCTTCTTCATCAACTTCTCAAAAATCTTGTTGGTCCCGAAAGAGCAAGGTTTGGTGTATGGGGGGGGGGGGGGAATACACCAAATGCAAACTTTTCAGTTTACTTGACTTATTCCAATCAGAGAGATGTAAGCTTTCTGAATTACAGATTGCTCAAGGTGATAGAATAAATTGATTTTCTAATCGATTAGATTCTATCCAGATAAAGTCTCTCAAGTGAGAAATACAAAGCAGAAAGTAAGCGTGAGCTCAAATTCCAGCAATGTATTGTGTGCGGAATAATGGTGGACTTAGTCGGTGCTCTTGTTAAGAAAATCTTTTGAGAGTTTAATCGAGTATTTAGAAGATAGATTAAGAATGCAGGTTTGAATGAATATGATAGATGCAGAATAAAAACAACTGAATATAAAATGCAGAATTTAAATGGCACAGTTATTTTTACGTGGTTCGGGAAACCCCCTACGTCCACGGTCTAATCCAAACTGGATTAGATATCCACTACTAGGATACTCTTCTTATTTATACTCGCTGAGAACGAGCCACAAGTTCCAATTACAAACCTTATTGAAACTTATGCACGAATAAGGGTCGTGTCCCTTTACAACTTACAGAAAACTACTGTAAACAAGATATCTTCACGTTAATCCACTAGAAAACTACTAGCTAGTAAAGATCTCCTTCTTCTCTCGATAAGACAGACTTGAATCGAGGTGTGATTGCGATCACGAACGGTTTGAAGCTTATGTCTGATTTGGAGATAGAATGCTTGAGAATATTTCTGCAGTATAGCGCTTGCGTGTAGTTGTACAGACTTTTAAACTTCAAACATATATAGGCTCTGAATTTGAAATTCTAGCCGTTTGTTGATTGACGTGATTTGATTTGTGGATTGTCAATCAATTATATCTCTTCTTTCCTTGTAGAGTTGTTGATTGAATCTTCTATGATTGGTAAGCAGATCATCTGTGATTGCTTTCCTTCTCCATGTCAATCAGTGATTCAATTTCCAAATCTCAAATGGAAAGTCTTTAATGCTTCATCGACAGGTTTGGTTCTGCTCTTTCTGGTTTGCTTCTAACCTTCTGGTTGTGTCCTCTCTGGTCTAGTGTCTTTCTGATTGAATATTGATTTAGACACTTTCTGGTTGAGGTACTTTCTGGTAGAGCATTTGTTAACCGCTTTCTGTTCGAGGCATCTTCCATCTTTCTGGCTGAAGCTTCTCTGATTCAACTTTCTGTTAAAGTCTTGCTGGTTCAGCTTTCTGTTAAAGACTTGCTGGTTCAGCTTTCTG
>JAPKLX010000093.1:654510-706709 GCA_026898415.1 Leonotis leonurus
CTTGCTGGTTCAGCTTTCTGTTAAAGACTTGCTGGTTCAGCTTTCTGTTGAAGACTTGCTGGTTCAGCTTTCTGTTGAAGATTTGCTGGTTCAGCTTTCTTTTAAAGACTTGCTGGTTCAGCTTTCTGTTGAAGACTTATTCCATCTTTCTGATTGAACTGGTTTCGACTATCTTGTTAATAAGAGTCAACAGAAATGATACAGAACATGAAGAAAGCCAAGTGTGTGTATGAGTGAACATCATCAAAACTTAGAATTTATTGTGGGGTTCCCAACATCTCGCATTCTCCTGCGAGGTTAGATTATCACGGAGTTTATCCGCGGCCAAATAGTTCACAATATCGACATACCATGGGAAAGTAGATACAAAAAATACATGCTCATACGGAAATTCATCAGGAATCTTATCATGCTTGAAAACAATCAATGAGTCTTTAATGTTTTCCAATCTCGAGAGGTGATCAGCAACAGAATTGTCACTCCCTTTTCTATCCTTAATTTCCAAATCAAATTCTTGTAACAACAATATCCACCTAATTAACCTATGCTTAGCTTGAGACTTGGTCAGCAAGTACCTAAGTGCTGAGTTGTCACTATTCACAATAACTTTCGACCCAATGATGTAAGACCTAAACTTATCCAAGGCAAACACTACTGCAAACATCTCTTTTTCAGTCGTAGTGTAATTAACTTGTGCATCATTTAAAGTTAAACTAGCATAGTAAATTACACGGAGCATATTCCTAGAACAACTCCTACAACAAGGTCAGAAGCATCACAGATGATCTCAAATGGCTTCGACCAATCAGGGGACACAACAATAGGAGCAGAGATAAGCTTTTCTTTCAAAGTATTGAAAGCATGCATACATTTGTCATCAAACATGAAGGGAACATCTTGAGCAAGTAAATGACATAAAGGATGGCTTATCTTGGAAAAATCCTTAATAAACCTCCTATGGAATCCCACATGCCCAAGAAAGATTCTTACCCCCTTAACATTCACAGGTGGGGGTAAGCTTTCAATCACATCAATCTTAGCCTTATCAATGGCTATTCCCTTACTAGAGACGACATGACCTAACACAATGCCATTGGTAACCATAAAATGACTCTTTTCCCAACTAAGAGTAAGGTTACACTCAATATATCTTTTCAAAACGAGGTCAATTTTCTTCAAGCAATCATGAAATGAATTACCAAAAATAGAGAAGTCATCCATAAACACTTCAATGAAATCACCAATCATTTCAGAAAAGGTTGAAAGCATGCACCTTTGAAAGGTTCCCGGAGCATTACACAAGCCAAAAGATATCCTCCTATAAGCATAAGTGCCGAAGGGGCTAGTGAAGGTCGTCTTCGCCTGATCCTCCGGAGCTAGCCACCTGATAATAACCAGACAATCCATCAAGAAAGTAATAAAATTCATGCCCTGCTAATTTATCAAGAATTTGATCAATAAAGGGTAAGGGAAAGTGGTCTTTGCGGGTAGCCGCATTTAACTTCCTGTAGTCAATACATATTCACTAATCGGTAGTTAGCCTACTTGACACCATCTACCCCTTCTCATTAGTCGTCACCGTGATGCCTCCCTTCTTGGGTACAACATGAACAGGGCTCACTCACTCATTCTCAGCCACAGGATAGATCAATCCTTCAGCATGAAGCTTAAGAATTTCCTTCTTCACCAGCTCCATCAAGTTGGGGTTCAACTTCCGTTGGCCGTCTCTGAATGGCTTTGCTCCTTCTTCAAGAACAATCATGTGCATACACATTGATGGATCACATTGATGGACTAATCCCTTTGATATCTGCAAGGCTCCAACCAAAAGCCTTCTTGTTCTCCTTCAAGACACCTACCAACTCCTCTTCTTGCTCCTCAGGCAGCTCAACAAAAATGATCACTGGATTCGTTTCTCCATCCTCCAAAAAGACATACTTAAGGTTCTTAGGAAACTCCATAAGCTCGATCGGACTGCTCAATGATTCTTTCGCCTCTTCACCTTTCACGACCTCCATCACCCCCACACTGGGTCCAAGGAGTAGGTCCTCCTCTCGATTGTCCGTTATCTCATCATCGTCAGAATCTTGCAAAAAGACCTTCTCGACCAAGGTACCAATAGCATCGATGAAATAACAACTATCAATTAAGCTTTGCACAGGGTGAGGGGAAATTTCCCTGACAGAAAAGGAAATGGTTTCTCCTAACACAGTCATTTGCAATTTTCCGTTTTTAACATCTATGAGTGTGTTAGCAGTTGTCATAAAAGGTCTTCCTAAAAGAACAGTATGCTCATTCACAGACTCGTGAACTTCCCACATCAAGAACAACAAAATCAACAGGCACTATAAGATCTCCTACTCTAATCAGGATATCCTCTATGATTCCTTTCGGGTACCTAATTGATCTGTCGGCCAACTGTAAAGACATCTTAGTAGGCTTCAAGTTACATAATCATAATTTCAAGAATATAGAATAAGGCATCAAATTTATACCGGCCCCTAGATCTAACATGCCTGAAACGGACTTACCATTACCAAGAGAGATCTTGATCACAAAACTACCTGGGTCAGTCTATTTCGGTGGAAGTTGATGCTTCAACATAGCACTTGCTACTTCAGACACCACTATCTTCTCGTCTTCCACAAATCGCCTCTTCTTGGATGCTAGCTCTTTGAAGAACTTCACGTATGCTGGAACATTGCGGATCACATCCAATAGAGGAAGGTTGACATTCACCTTCGAGAGCATCTTATAGAAGTCCAAGAACTGCTGGTCTTGTTTCTCATTCCTCAATCTCCCTTGGAAAGGAATATGAGGTTTATAAGGGTTTGAGGCCTTATGTAATTCTCCTCCTTTACTCTTCTCTTCAGGAGGGGCTAACACAATAATCTCCTCTTCAAGAAGAGCTAATGGAGTGCTCTCTTCTTCCTTCCCATTCTCATCTTCATCTTCCGGCATGTGTACCTTGTTGTCAACTATCTTTCCACTTCTCAGCACTGTCACTGCTTGAGCTTGCTTGGGCTGACTTGGAAACTTATCCTTTTTGTTCATCTGGACAAGCTTTCCAACTGTCCCAGCTAACTGTCCGACTTAGGTCTCAATCCTCTTCATAAAGGCCTCCACAGTCTCAAATATCTGATGGCTTGCTTGAATAAACTTGTTTAAATTCTCCTCTACCGATGATCTGGAAGGGCCTTGAGGTGGACCTTGATGTTGTTGTGGTTGTGAAAAGTGTTGATGAGGTTGCTGGAATTGTTGGAATCCTTGCTGCGGTGGCATTTGCTGCCCTTGCGGTGCTTGCTGCCTCCACGAGAAGTTTGGATGATACTGATACCCTGGATTATACGTGTTAGAGTATGGATCAAACTTCGGGCGTGGTTGAAAGTTTTGAAGAGCATTAACTTGCTCCTCATGCTCCCTGTGTGGCTCAAAGGCATTAGCCTACTAGATAACGTTGATAATCTCCGGTTGGAATGAACTTCAATCCAAGCAAACTACTAATCTATCCTAGGAAAGCAAGTAAACTAGTGTTTGAGAGTAAATAATTTGAGTACAAAGTGTTCGTTCCTCTGAAAATGACGCCAATGAACTTTTATATCTTGCAAATAACTGTCAGTCAGCGGTCGCTGGCTTTGCCTTTCTGACGCGAGCCATCTGCAGAGTCAGCGGCCGCTGGGTTCCCAACGGTCGCTGACCTCTGTTCTCTGAAATTCTCTGCAGCTTCACCCCAGCGGCCACTGAGATCCGTGTTTGTTCCATCTCTTCGACTTCTCTCCTTGTGCATTCCTCGACTCGATCCGCTTCACTTGGCTTGCACGTACGACGATAAATGCTCCACACCTAGCTCCAATCTCTCCTCATTCTACTGTCCTACATCAAAACATGAAAACACACGACCGGCGTAAAAATAAACTAGAAAAAGTATGAAAATGAACAACCTAAAGCCTAGACACGATAAAACGAAGACAAAAAACATAACAAAAACATAGTAAACACTAGATATGAGGCGATCATAACTAATATAGATTGTTTATTTTTTTTTCTTCAATTTTATATTTATATATAAATAGTATTGTAATTCGCACCACATCGCGGCATAATATTTATTTTGTTATAGTATAATTAAAATATATTATAAAAATAAAATTAAATATAGAAAAATTACATCACAAACAAAAATAGGAATTATTATTACACAATTGACGTTTTACGTCTCAAAAATATCTTCTTAAATCATGTTATAAATTCAAGTGGAATAATCGTCTCACATAACTTGGGTCAAAATCACTCTAATATATAGCTTTAGTAATCTCCAAAATAAACAAAATATAAAGTCAAATAAATATATTTAATATTTTATAATCATACAATGAAAAGTGTCTGATAAGTTCTAAAATATCAAAAGAATGATGAAATTATAGAAATTATAAATATTTAATTAAAAAATCATATCATATCATTAAAAATAAAATATAAAAAACAATTAGTATTTTATCAAATAAATAATTAAATTAATAGTATTATATTCTTAAAACAGAAAGTTTGAATAAACATTTTAATATAATTATATTTAAAAACTCAAATTTTAATGAGAAAAACTATTTGTTAAAATTTTATTTTAAAATATTAATAGATAATACGTGAAGTCAACTTTTTTTCAATTAATACTACTCAAAATATACACACACTATAATTGATAGCGAATCAAAGTGGGTAAGATCCAACAAAGTCGGCTATTTATCCTCCACCGCACCTTATGAATATATCAATATAGAGAAGGAAAATGGTTCAAATGGCAAAATTATAATTATAACTTTATTAAATTTATTATGTAAATAAAATTATATTTACATATTTGTTTCTCATACGCATATATTCAGCATAATTGTCTCTAAATTTATTATTAATTATTATTTTTAAATTATGATTTATTAAGTAGAATATAATTTAGTATTTATTTAATATAAAATATTAAAAAATTAATAAAATAATATTAATAGATCAACCAAAAACATAATCTACATAATTGAAAAAATATATAATATAATTTAAATTTTATTTAAAAAAATTTACAAATAATTTAATATTAGATAATCAAATTTAGTTTGTAATTCAACCTATATATATATATGTGTATATATGACCTAAACGATACGTAATAACCTACTTTTCGTGCAAATAATTGATTGTAGAGAGAAGAAAAAGTTAAAGTCGAAGACGGGTACCTTCGAACTAGAATTCGTTAGGGCTCCAATTTTGGTGATCTCCCACCATGGCTATGCAAGCTGGAATCGGATTATCGAGGATCTTTCTAATTGTCGGAGCTGGTAATTTTGTTTCTTTTTGTATTTTCTTCACTCCCCTTTTTTGTGATATGAGAAAAGGGGTAAATATTGCTTCGGTTTTGTTCTTGTACGATTAGGTTACACGGGAACTATATTGGTGAAGAATGGGAAGTTGTCAGATGTATTGGGTGAGTTGCAGGTATGGATATCTCCGTTTCTATTCCTTTCGATTGATTATCATGTTGATATATTTTTCTATATATATTTTTTTAATTTGAGTTGCATTTGAAATCTTAGGATAGTATTGGTTTGTGTTAGACTCTCTTTAGAGAGTTTCTTTACATTTTAGCTGGATTCAATCTTGGGTAATTTGGTCTAGATTGCATGTCAGAGATAGTATAGTTTTCTTTTATGGAGTAATTTTGCAAGTTTTGGAATAATTATTGGAGAAAGCAATTATTAATCCTGTAAACGGATAAATTAGATTAGTAGATGGAGATGACATCAGATTTGAGTATTTCCAGTTGATAGTTTACTGTTATCGTGCTACACTAGAAATTCTTATAAATTGAAGTTTATTGAGAAACAAAATGTGTATTTAGTTTTGAGTATCTGTTTTCGAGCAGTGTACTTATGACTGATTTCGAAATATTTCCTGAATATTTGGCAGAATTTGGTTAAAGGCATGGAGAAATCAGGCGAGTCGGAGGGGGATTCTGATTATTCTGATGCCATTGCATCACAGGTTTGTTCTGGGTGACTAATGAAATTATCATCTTGATGTTGCTGATATAGCGCTTATTGTTACTCTTATTTTTATTTGATGATTTAAGCCGACTTCTTTCTTGCTATGTACAAATATTATATTTATGTTTTAGCAAATAATCTTTGACTGGGATGCGAATGAGATGTTGATGCCTATAATTTATCATTTGTCTGAATACTCATAAGAACTATGGTAGCTTCCTCATTCGTATGTTTTGTCATGGGGTACACATCTTCATTTATGCATCTTATAACACTGTAATGTATGCAATGCCATACAGATTTGATTTATGGTTCTCTTGTTTCCAGGTTCGTCGATTAGCCATGGAAGTTCGCCAGCTGGCCTCAGCTAGGCAGATTACTGTTCTAAATGGGAACTCTACCCAGAGTCAGTATCTTGTGTTTGTGTAAGAGCATGTGTCACTTATAGCTGTATAAGTGGTAACTCTTGTTCTCTTTGTCATAGGTAACTTAACATCTCTAATAATTCCAGCTGCTGCTGTTGGAGCTGTGGGTTATGGGTACATGTGGTGGAAGGTTAGATCATATTTCACATTCTTTTGCATGCCTAGGAAAATCCACATGTGAATACTATTTCTCTTTTCGTCTATACTATTTCATGCTTCTAGCATGCATTCATTAGATACTATTTCTCCTATTTTGTGGCATGATCCGGTCGATTCTCTATCATGAAAATGCCAGGGCCTTTCCTTCTCAGACCTGATGTATGTAACAAAGCAGAATATGGCAAATGCTGTTTCAAACTTGACAAAGCATTTGGATCATGTGTCAGATGCTCTTGCTGTAAGTATAGCTATTTTATTATTAGTATGTATTAAAACGTCAAGATTCCTGTTCTTTAATCACTGCATCTTCTCAATGAAGTGAGTCAAGAAGCTTACTGTAACTGATTTACTCCTTCCCAGAAACTGGGGACTGTTTCTTGATGATTGGCAATGCTATCATGATGCAATAATATCACATCTCAATTGAGAACTCATATTTTGGGTTAACTGCATATACTTGTTTCACATCAACTTGAAAAGACTACATTAGCTATTACCTTTGTGGTCAGACTATTTTTTATATGAGATTTCGATGTAGCATTGATCCTTTTACATGGTTTCTGAGCAGGCAGCAAAAAGGCACTTGACTCAGAGAATCGAGAACTTGGACGGGAAAATCGATGAACAAATAGAAATTTCTAAATTAATTAGGAATGAGGTACATGCGAATTGCATTACCATTTCTTTAGCTAGAAAATCAAAGAATATATAATCATAATCTGAAAATATTGAACTCCTGAAACAGGTTACTCATGCACATGCTGATCTCTCACAAATTGGCATTGATTTGGATGTTTTGAATCGGATGGTTTCTGGTTTGGTTAGTTTTCACTTCGTCAAATCAACTCTCTCTTGCTCTGTGCGTGTGCGTGTGCATGCGTGTATGTCAGTAGTGTGTAGTGTGTTTACGTGTCTTGTAAGTAAAACAGAGACGATAGCATGCACTAGGGAAAACAGAGCATAGTAGTTAACCATGTGATAAATACAAGTGACAGTTGATTCTGGCTCTCAATCTTGTTGCCAATTGAAGAGACTTCGGTGTTGCCTCTACTGAATGTAGTCATTAAGGTGTCACACTTATAGATGACAGTGACACGTATTATTTGGTGGTAATTTGTTGCATGTTGTCGTACGCTTTTCTTACTGTTTCAAACAGACCTGTTAGTCTGTATCAAAAACTCGTCACTTTTGTCATTCACTCGTTTGTGTGTCAATTTCTTTCTTTGAATTGATATTTTAATCATTGCTAATTTTGTTTCAATTTAAAAAGCTGGTTTCTATCTTAGAAAATTTCTCCATCTGCAATTAAATCAGGTAAGTCAATGTTAATTTAGTAATCTTTATGTTTTGTGTCAACACAATAACGATGAACACAACACAATGTGAATTTACATGAGAATTTATGTTGTTTGGACCGTAGGAACACAAACTTAGAATTCTACGAGTCAGGAAATAAATTTTAGAAAAATTATATTACACACATTTATCTTAAACATTGTAAAATATGTTAATACACGATAAGACATTATTGCAGACTCTAAGTCAAATACAAAAGCCTGGAAAAACCTGAAATACACAAATGGTTTACTCTAAATTGTTTAATAAAGACCTTATCTTGTTGACTGATGGTGCACGATATTTTTTTCCCTTTTTTATGTCAACTTGGCAAGCCTATGGATACTAAAAAACTAGTACTAACTTGCTCCTTTTGTCCCATTATTCTTGGTCCTGAAAGTCAATAAAACATTCATAGTTTTTTGGTAAATGACACCAAGAGTAATGAAAAGGAGTATTATTTTTTTTATCTTGTTCTTGTGCTATTATGTCGTTTAGAATTGACAGCCATAGTTAATGTGTCCTCTTTGTGAGTCCAACATGAAGAATAACTTTTTCCGTTAGCTGTCGTACCTTCTAGCTCCTTGCATTAGATTACTTATGCTGTAGATTTGAAAGTCAACTGCACGGGACATTGCCAGAGGTGTTTCTACATAATCTTTACATACTTGATTCACAAATATTGCCTTTAATCAATTTAACTTTTTTATTTTCTTCTTTCCACGTCTTATTTCATATGTTTTATTGCAGGATGGTAAGCTGCTTTCATTAGAAGACAAACAGGTGAACTACTTACTATAAATTTGCAATGCCAGTCACTCCGTAATGCATTCCTGCACCTTCTAGTACTTATTCATTCATGCTGTTTACAGGAGATGGCAAATGCTGGGGTGATGTACCTGTGTAGCATTGTTAATGGACAAAGGCTGCCCATGCCAGATAGAATTAAGGTCACTTATTTTCTTTGTTCATGCATTTCCCTTATCTCTTTCTTTTGGTGATGAGTAACAATGCCATTTTGATCTCTGCTGAATCGTGCTGAGGATTTTTATACAATGTCTTTATTGGCTTTTGAGGTTGTATGTATTGTTTTTGAGGGGAGAACAATGTTTTAGGCTCTTTAAGAGAAATAATGTGAAGGTTTTTAACTTCAATCTTATTTTACAAATATCATTTTTGGTGTTGAATGAATCTGGTTTGTCTTTTTAACTTATGTTGCTTTTAGGTTTCTAAACATTTATTCGTACATATGGAACTGTTTTGTACTCCATCCGTCCTACTCAACTTGTCCCACTTTCCTATTATGGATGTCCCACTCAAAAGAAGAAAACAATTAACTCTTCAAAAGTGGTGGGATCACTTTCAGTTTTTTTACCCATTCTCCTTAATACCCATGCCAAATAGTAATGGGACTGAATGAGTGGAACAGAGGGAATATCATTTCTTCACTAGGCATAACTCGCTTTTCCTAGTTGGTTATATAAACTTTATCATTGTAATGACTTGTTAGTTCAGAAGATATGCTAATGTTACTTTCTTAACGAGGAGTGGTTCTGTCCCTGTTTTCAGCGTTATGTTGTGTTATATTAACACTACTCAATGTCTCGGTGCAGGAACAATATAAACTTTGCGGAAAGTCGCAGAATCTCCTGGTATCTCATCTATTAGCTACTAAAACCATTCTACCTGTCTGTTAGAGTATTGACGATTATAGAAATACTATATAATATTCTTCTCTGTTTCTACAAATCCCTCTCATTCAACAATTTAAAGCCAGCTGTGTGCTTTCCGCAACCTGCAGTCTTAGTTGTGAAGTTTGTCTATATGGGTTGATTGTGAAAACACTTGGAAACAGTGCAAACGATCTTCTCCATTCTTAGTTGAACTTCTTAATTTCTTTTAATTTTCTGTTTAAACTAAATCCATTATGATCTTACTTGCATTTTAACTCCGCTACAGGGTCTTAGAGAAATTGTCGATCCTTCCCACTTATTGACAGATGGTAAAGACTCTTCTGATACGTTCAGCAAACCATTACCAAGGTATATTGTTTCTTATGACAAATGATTTAGAGATTGGAATTTGGTCAGATCTAAGAATTAGTAATCTAAATTCTAATTCTTCGATTTTTGTTAACATGCATAAACTCAATGCCCCCCTTGCAATTCTTTAAAGACCAGTGAATTTTATATGCAGGACTTACTCAAGTAAGTGTTGACTGCTGCTACTGTCATAGAGTTGGTTTATTTGTTCTGCGGTCTCTTCCATGAAGTGTCGTCTTCAACATAATCCGCTCGATTATCATATATCTACTCGTAAATGTTTCATTTTCGCATATTGTTCGAGTAATTTTGCTGTAGTTACCCGGCACATTTTGCCAATGGTTTGATAAATATTCTCGGTATGGTATTTTATGTAAATGGTAATTGAAAGCTATAGAAATAAATGAATTTATACTGTCACAATATTTTGTTGTTCCACCGATTTATTTATTTAATTTACCTGAAGTTGAAGTGGTGTGAATATTTGATCTTTCATCCGACGCTCATCCGACGCCCGCGAGGATTTGCTTGACCCAATTAGTCAAACCATAAAATTTAATGAATCTTATTAAATATATGATTAATAATAGTTCATTAATCAATGTGTTACAAGTGTTACTCACAATACTCCAGTCCCAAAAATACATAACTTCATTTTATAACATATTTTAAATTATTATTTTTTATTCTAATCGGTTTAGAGAAAATAACCATCCAAAAATCAGTTCTAAAAAATCAAGGAAAGAAGATATCTTAAAAGGTAATTCAAAATATAAGGCGCGTATCTCGATTGGGTCACGATTATTGAACTAAGTAATTTCAATTGGTACTAGAGCAAGTCACCTAAATTATTGGTGTTGTGATCTCAGGATTTACTTAGTTTGGAAGACGTTACGCATTACTACCATCAAGGAAAAACTCTATTTGATGGAACTAACTATGGCTATTGGAAAGTTTGCATGTCATCATTCATAAGATACATTGATGAATATGTCTAGAGTGCAGTTGAGGAATAATGGCAACACCCCACTGATGACAAAGGCAATAATAAACCAAGAGACAAATGGACACCGAAAGAGAAAATCACTTCAGGGATGAACCAGAAGGCATTGAACAATTAGGTCAAGATGTGACTACTGAACGAGAACTTATGGAGGCTATGGCACTACTGACAAAGAAATTCAAAAACGATTCAGAAGAAAACAATTTGTCTATAGTGGAAACAAAGGACGTCACATTGACTCCTCATTAACCACCTATCTCAAAGATCGTCCCAAAAATGAAGGAAAGTAAGGAGACAAATGACCCAAATGTTATGACTGCGGTGGCCTATGACACATCAAAAATGAATGTGTCAATCTATTCAAATATCAAAAGCAAAGCAAAAAAACGTATTTCATCTCACACAATGATGATGATTCCGAAGAGAGTGAAGATGATGAACCTATCAAAAGCCACACAACTCATGTAGCAATGTTAATTATGAACCATCCTTGGAAACAGACTGCCATTCTGAGTCCTCTCTTTCTGACAACAATCATGTTGACAGTTTTATCAACGAATACTGGAAAACCATTGAAAAATGCGAAAAATGTGGCAACCATGAACAAATCCCTAACATCAGAACTTGCGAAAGTAACACAGGAAAGAGATATTCTCAAGTCCAAAAATATCTAGCTCCAGAAAGAATTAAGCGACAAAGAAGCTATTGTTATCAAAGGAAACAAGGAATTAGCTCATCTAGAAAAATTGATCAAGATGATGAATGGTGGATCCAGTCAGCGTGATAAAATAATTAACCAAAAAAAAACGACCTACGACAAAGCGGGAATAGGCTGGGAAAGAAACACCAAACCCTCCAGCAAGACAGTTTGGAGATCCAAGGAAGAGTCAGATCAAATCAAAATCTTGTCTCACAATAAGGCCCCAACGCATCAAAACAAAGACTGATAGACCCTATATGAGGGGCTCGTAATTATGCAGGATCCACAAGTTTAATATATCACATAAATAATAAATTCTATAGCAATTAATACCACGTATGAGAATATAAAAGCGGAATTAAATTATAACTTCTCCTTAGCTAGTCCTTCGCTTGCGGAGAGACGAATTGAGTCGTCAACAACGAACCGCAATCCACTCCGATTGAATCTCCTCGATCTCCTCTTGATCTCCTTCGATTCTACCTTGTAAACTTCTAACATATTCTCGATCTATGATTTGAATATTGTGTGAGCAATAATCTATCAAATCTTGCTAGAGAAGAAGAACGAAGAATTAGAGTATGGAAGACTCTAATTTTCGAAAATAAGAGTTTATCTCTTTAGAAGGCCGAAAATTCTAAGTATGGAGGAGAGAGTTTTCGGCCATCATATCTCCTCTATTTATAGACATTATGAGCTAGATAAGGATTTCAAAGATAAATGGATAAGATCTCCCAATAATAAAATTAATCCAACTTTTATCTCTTTACAATTTCCATCCATTATTCAAGTTAGTTATTATTTGAATAATTCAAAATTTGACCAAGTCAAATTCATGACTTAATTTAATTAATTTCCAAGTCATTTTGACCCAATTAAATTTAATTAATTGCTTGACTTAGACTTAAATTAATTATCATATAAAGTTAATTTAACTCTCAAATTAATTACTCCATGGAAATGTAATAAATTGTAATTCTATTATAAATATTTATCGACTCCACTATAGTATAAATATTGAACTCATCTTTATCCATCCAAAATTACGGATGTAACTCTTTACTAAATTCATTAATTAATTGAGATCGCTAACAACTCATAATTAATTAATATATTTATTCGTGAGTGATTCAGTTCAAACTTTAATTATTAAATTTGGAATAAATTCCAACTGGTCGGGTTTCTTAAGCAATAAACCTTTCTGAACGCCTCATGCGGATTTAATCAACTCGTGTCACTGAGACACGATTCTATGCGATTGACAATCGAGTACTTTTAGCTAAACCAATCACTACTGCTCAAGACATCACTATCCGTAACCAAAGATGAATCAAAACAGCGTTTAATCAGTCGCATATACTAATGTAATCGTCACAGATTCCGAGACCTTGTTCTAAGAAACAACACGTAGAATTTATCTCACTGTGAAATCTATCAACATTTATACGCAAAGCATGCGTATCAGCTTATACATACCGATATCATTATGCGGGCTAAGTTCAGCTCTCACATCAAATGATACCGACTAGATTGTCCAATTCTGTTTAGACTGTGAGTTTTATACTACAAAGAACCCGTCTATGTTACCTTCTGTGATCATCGATTCACCACACAGTCTACAATTGTAGTATACGGACTTGTTTGCAATTCAATATAATAAATAACAAACCAATGATAGAAATATTTATTCTCATAAAATGAAATTGAAAACAAGTCTGATACATCGTCTAAGTATAAAGCATGTTTTGATGTATACAAACCCTAACAATCTCCCATTTATACTCAAACATGCTTCAGAGTATACTATTTGTTTCGCATGACATTACAAATCTCCCATTTATACCTAAAGTAGGTCCACTACACGTCTTACCCCAAATCCCTTTAAGTGCCTCTCAAATGTTTTATCGTTCAGGTTCTTTGAAAGATTAGTCAGGTTGTACTCCGACGCTACCTTGTACACTACTATTTCGTCCCTCTGAACTATATCTTAAATGACATGTTACATCCTCCCAATGTGTTTGCTTGCCTTGTGGATCTATGGTTCCTTTGAGTTTGTCACTACACTTGAGTTATTACAATAAATCGTGATACTCGAAGGCATACTCAGAATCACATCTAGGTCCATCAAGAAGCTCCTGAGCCAAACTGCTTCCTTTGAAGCCTCTGTCACGACCACATATTTGGTTTCCATGGTGGAGTCTGCGGTGCATTTCTGCTTCACACTCCTTCATATCACGACTCTGCCTCCCAAAGTAAACACATAACTAGAGAAAGATCTCCTCGAATCCCGATCCTTCTGAAAATCAAAATCTGTATAACCCAAAGGAAAAAGGGTGTCTAACTAGTAAACCAAACAACACTCCTTTGTCCATTTAAGGTACTTGAGTATGTTCTTTATTGTAGTCCAATGAACCTTCCTTGGGTTAGATTGATATCGTATTTCCATGCCTATGGCATAATAGATATCTCGTCTAGTGCATATCATAGCATACATGAGACTACATACTGCAGAAGCATAAGGTATGTGTCTCATCTCCTCTATCTCATCAGGTGTCTAGGGACACATGTCCTAAGAAAGAACGATTCCATGTCTAAAGGGTAGGAAGCTCTTCTTGTAATCTTGCATGCTAAAGCGTCTAAGAACCGTCTCGATATATGATTCGTGAGATAGGCTCAACATTCTCTTTTTTCTATCACAGATGACCTTGATCCCGAGAATGTGTCATGCTTCTCACATATCCATCATATCTAATTGATTAGACATCTATGCTCTAAAGTCCGACAACATCTTCTTGACACTTCCGATCAAGAGAATGTCATCTACGTATAGCATCAAGAAAACAATCGTCTTGCCCTCACACTTCTTGTACAAACAACTTTCGTCAAGGCACTGATCGAAACAAAGGTTCCATGACCGTGAGGCTTGCTTAAGTCCGTAGATGGAGTTCTTAAGCTTCAACACCATGTTTTCCTTTCCTTGAACTGCATAGCCCTCAGGTTGTTGCATATGAATATTTTCTTCAAGACTTCCATTTAGGAAAGTTGTCTTGACATCCATTTTCCATACTTCTCAATCCATATGTGCGGCAACTGACAAGAGTATACGAATAGACTTGAGCATGACTACTGGTAAGAAGGTCTCATCGTAATCGATACCTTCCTTTTGAGTGTAGCCTTTTGCCACTAGTCTAGCCTTGAAGACAATGACATTTCCGTCAGGTCCTCGTTTTCGCTTGAAGATCCATTTACTCCCATATGGCCTTCCAACCTTTGGTCAGATCAACTAGCTCGTATACTCCCTTGTCTACCATGGATTGCAGCTTAGACTACATCACCTCTTTCCAGAGGTGAAAGTCCTTGTCTTGGACCGCTTCGTCGAAATTCCATTGGTCTGATTCATCTAGGCCTGGGACTGAGTCAGATGTATCTCCCACTCCAATGAATTGAATGGGTTGGCGAACAACCCTCCCACTACGACAAGGCACCACTATAGGTGGTACAAGTGTTTGAGTTGGTGCTGGTGCTTGTTGTGTTTCTTGTAAATTTGAACAAGCTATAGTTCTCATTTCCTTGAGAACTATCTCGCTTTTGGACTTGTGGTTGTTTACATAGTCATCTTCTAGAAATCGAGTGTGGTGCTAATCACGACCTTCTGATCTCTGAGACTATAAAACTCTCACCCTTTTATCTCTCTAGGATAGGCCACGAACAGACACAAGTCAGTACGAGGAGCCAACTTGCCGGCATCCTTTTCTAGCACGTGTGTTGGACAACCCCACACCTTGAGGCATCTTAGACTAGGCTGATGCCTGGTCCATAGCTCAATAGGTGTCTTTGGGACCGACTTGGATGGTACTAAGTAAAAATTGTATAATGCCATTTCTAGGGCATATCCCCAAAACGAAATGGGCAACTCTCATAACTCATCATAGATCTTACCATCTTTATAAGCGTTCTATTTTGTCTTTTAGCTACACCATTTTGCTGGGGTGTACCCAATGAAGTTAACTAGGATTGAATCCCTGCTTCCGAAAAATGGTTCAAAAACTCAGCACTTAGGTCTTCACCTCCACGACGCAAACACTTGATAGTCTTTTTCTGATAATTCTCCACAAGTGCCCTGAATTCCTTGAAATTCTGAAAGGAATCCGACTTGTGGTGCATCAAGTAGACATATCCAAACCTGGAGTAATTATCAATGAAAGTGATGAAATACTGCGCGCCACTTCTGGCTTGGGTCGACATTGTACCACAAACGTCGGAGTGAATGATAGCCAACACATCTTTGGATCTATTTCCTTTGACCTTGAAATGTCTCTTGGTCATTTTTCCTTCCAAGCAGGATTCACAAGTCGGATATGGATCTACTTAGAGTTTATCCAGAGGCCCGTGTTCCACTAACTTTTGAATCATCCTAAGGTTAATATGTCCATGTCTTAAGTGCCACAAATATGTTTCATTCAACGAAAGACAAGAAGCTTTTCTCTTCTTGGAGTTAGTAGATAAGTTAAAAGTTGTATTGGTTTGTTTCTTGGGTTGTGTAGGAATAGTATACAAGTTGTTTATCATCGTGCTAGTGTTGATAATAAAATCATCAGTACTGACCCGTTTTAGAAACCAAAATTGAATTCTTTCTAAAACTGTGCATGAGCAAAACATCTCTCAATACTAGAACAGAAGAAGTGATCTTCAACTGCACATCTCCCACTGCAATGACTGTCACTTTCGTAGCGTCGCCCAAAAGGATGGAATCTTGCCTTCCTCAAGTAGTCTAATTCGCAGGAATGTCTACGAGTTGCAGCAAATATGGTCTGTGGTTCCTGTATCTACCACCCAAGTTTGGGCAGAAATGGTCATTAATGTTTCCACTACTAAAGCGTAAAAGGTATATTGACTGTTTCCCCACTTCTCACAAAGCAGACAGTCAGATTTCCTGTGTCATTCTAACCAAATCCTAGACGTTTTCAGTTTGTTGCCTCTTGGCGACTAAACTTTCTCCTTCCCCGATGATGTTTAGGGAATCTGGAGGACATTCTTTGTCAAGAACAAACTTTGAATTTAAATCTAGCATCATAATATCAATTACGAGCACAAGAAAATCAAACAAAGAATTAAATCAATTTGTACAATAAATTAAAATCATGTGACCGCCTCTGATACCAACTGATAGAACCCATATGAGGGGCTCGTAATTGCGCATGATTCACAAGTTTAATACATCACATAAATAATAAATTCTATAGCAATTAATACCACGTATGAGAATATAAAAGCGGAATTAAATTATAACTTCTCCTTAGCTAGTCCTTCGCTTGCGGAGAGACGAATTGAGTTGTCAACAACGAACCGCAATCCACTCCGATTGAATCTTATCGATCTCCTCTTGATCTCCTTCGATCCTACCTCGTAAACTTCTAACCTATTTCCAATCTATGATTTGAATATTGTGTGGGTAATAATCTATCAAATCTTGCTAGAGAAGAAGAACAAAAAATTAGAATATGGAAGACTCTAATTTTAGAAAATAAGAGAGAGTTTATCTCTTTAGATGGCCGAAAATTCTAAGTATGGAGGAGAGAGTTTTCGGCCATCATATCTCCTCTATATATAAATATTATGGGTTAGGTGATGGAACCCATATGAGGGGCTCTCTAAACCGCACGATCCACATGTTTAATTAATCACATGAATAATTAATTCTTAAAACACAAAGGAGTATATAAATGCGGAAATAAATATATTATACCTTCTCCTACGCAAGTCCTCCGCTTGTGGAGAAACGAATTGAATCGTTAGCTATCGAACCGCAATCCACACCGATGTGAATCTCCTTCTAGAATCTCCACCGAATCCAACCCTAGGAACTTCTATCATATTTTCGGTCTACTTACTAGAATATCGTGCGAGTAAATCTATCTAGTAATTTAGGAGAAACAAGATCGTAAATTGGAGCGTTTGAATACTCACAATTTTCGAAAAACTCAAGAGATAGAACTCTTGAAGTGGCCGAAAATTAAGTGCAAAAATGAGAGAATTTTCGGCCACTATGATGTCTCCTTTTATAGACATTGTGGGCTATGATAGGGCTTCTAAGGAGAATGAATTATATCTCAAATAATAGAACCATATCCCCACCTTTATCTCTTACAGTTACAACTATAATTCAAATTCAAATTTGAATTATATTAAAAAATAATATGGGCTTGGACAAATCCATAATTAAATTAAATTAATTTCCAAATCTCCTTTGGGCTCAATTGAATTTCATTAATTGTTTGGTTCACCTTTAGACTTAAATTAATTAATTTAAATTAATTTTTCCTCCAATTAATTACTCCATGTAAATGCAATAAAGTGCAATTCTATTATAAATATTTATCGAATTCACTATAGGATAAATATTGAACTCATCTTGATTCATTCGAATTACGGACGTAACCATTTTGTCATTAATTTCTCACATTTAAGATTTTCTAAATCCATTAATCAATTAAGTTTGCTAACAACTCACAATTAATTAATATATTTATTCGTGAGTGATCCGGTTCAGACCTTTAATATTACATATGGAATAAATTCTCCACCGGACGGATTTCTTATGTAATAAACCTTTTTGAATGCCTCACGTGGATTTAATCAAATCGTGTCACCGAGACGCGATTTTGTACGAGTGACAGTCGAGTACTTCTGGTTAAGTCAAACATTACCGCCCAAGACATCACTAATTAGAGTTACGAAAAACCCTCAAGCGTAGATGAATCAAAGCAGCATATAATAAATCGTCTATGCTAATGCTATCGTCACAGATTAAGAAATGATTTAATTTCCGAGACCTCGTTCTTAGTACAACACGTTAGAACTTATCTCACTGTGAAACCTCTCAATATGTATACGCAAAGCATGTGTATCCGCTTATACATACAGACATCATTCTGCGAACTAAGGTTCGCTCTCGCATCAAATGATATCGCAGCCTTTACCGACTAGACTATCCAAGTCTGTCGAGACTGTGACTTTATATTACAAAGGAGCCGACAGTGTTACCTTCTGTGATCATCGATCTACCACACAGTCTACAATTGTAATAAATGGACTTGTTTGCAATTCAATATATAACAATAATATATAAAAAACCAATGATAGAAACATTTATTCTCATTAAAGTGAAATTGAAAACATGTTTGATACATCGTTCAAGCATAAAGCATGCTTTGAGGTATACAACTCTAACAATAGGTTAGGGTTTCAAAGGTGAATGGATAAGATCCTCAATAATAGAACTAATCTCACTTTTATCTCTCTACAATTTTCATCCATTATTCAAGTTAGTTATTATTTGAATAATTCAAAATTAATTTGACCAAGTCAAATCCATTACTTAATTTAATTAATTTTCAAGTCATTTTAACCCAATTAAATTTAATCAATTTTTTGGTCAAACTTAAACTTAAACTAATTATTATATTAAGTTCATTTAACTATCAAATAAATTACTCCATGGAAATGTAATAAATTGTAATTATATTATAAATATTTATCGACTCCACTAGAGGATAAATATTGAACTCATATTTATCCATCTAAAATTATGGATGTAACCCTTTTTATCATTAATTATTTTCCGCGTTTAAGATTTATTAAATCCATTAATGAATTGAGTTCGTTAATAACTCATAATTAATTAATATATTTATTCGTGAGTGATCCCGTTCAGACTTTAATTATTACATATGGAATAAATTCCAACCGGTAGGGTTTTTTATGCAATAAACCTTTCTGAACGCCTCACGCAAATTTAACCAACTCGTGTTACCGAGACGCAATTCTATGCGATTGACAATCGAGTACTTCTAGCTAAATCAATCACTACTGCTCAAGACATCACTATCTAGGGTTACGAAAAATCCGTAAGCAAATATGAATCAAAACAACGTTTAATCACTCGCATATACTAATATCATCATCACAAATTAAGAAATAAATTTCCAAGACCTCTTTCTAAGAAACAACACGTAGAACTTATCTCACCGTGAAACCTTTCAATATGTATACGCAAAGCATGTGTATTAGCTTATACATAACGATATCATTCTGCGGGCTAAGGTCAGTTCTCGCATCAAATGATACCGCAACTTTTACCGACTAAACTGTCCAAGTCTGTCTAGACTGTGAGCTTTATACTACAAAGAACCCAACTATGTTACCTTTTTTGATCATCGATCCACCACACAGTTTACAATCGTAGTATATGGACTTGTTTGCAATTCAATATAACAAATAACAAACTAATGATAGAAATATTTATTCTCATAAAATGAATTTGAAAATAAGTCTGATACATTGTCTAAGCATAAAACATGCTTTGAGGTATACAAGCTCTAACAAAGGCCACTACTATTTTCGGTCCAGAAGCAGCGACAAGTTCATCCCTATTTGTCATCATTGTGACAAGCTTGGACACATTCGACCACACTGCCGAACATACCTATAAACTCATTCACCACGACACCAATATCCTCCCAGGAGAAAGTATGTATCATTAAAAGGATTTTTGGTTCACACATGCAATCGATCAAAAGCTGGAAAGGAGGATGGTACCTTGATAGCGGTTGTTCCAAACACATGACTGGAAACAAAGAACTACTAAAAGACATCACTACATGCAAAGATGAATCTGTAATTTTTGGAGATGGAGCCAGATGCAGAGTCTTGGTAGCTGGCACACTAAACATCCTCGGTATGTCATCCTTTGACAACGTACACTATGTAGAAGGACTAAAAGCAAATCTTATAAGCATCGGCCAGTTATGCGACAAAGGGCTCAACATAAAGTTTGGAAAACAATAATGTAAAATACTGGACAAAGAGACTACATACTTAATTGGAAAGCTATCCGCCGACAACTGTTACATGGTAACACCTGAAAACACATGTATCAAAGCATGATCCGCTCTCAGTGAAACATGGCACGAGAAACTAGGTCACACAAGCTACAAGAACATACAAAAGTTTTTCTCTGTAGGATCAATACTAGGATTACGGATTCATAACTCTCACAAAAAAGTACAGAAAATCACCACCAACAAAGTCTTATATCTCATGCACATTGATCTAATGAGGCCAATGCAAATCGAAAGGATAGGAGGAAAGAGATATATACTAGTCTATGTTGATGATTTTTCAAGATACACTTGGTTTGAATTCCTAAGAGAAAAATATGACACATTCGACTCTTTTAGCACTCTATGCAAAAGACTCGAGGTTGAGAAAGAGCGACCCCTAAAATCCATCCGCAACAATCATGGAAAGGAGTTTGAAAATAAAGACTTTGAGGACTTCTGCAAAATTAAAGGAATCAGGCATCAATTCTTGGCTCCCAAAACGCCATAACAAAATAGTGTCGTAGAAAGGGATAAAAAAACTCTTTAAGAGATGGCTAAAACAATGATGAAAGCATGATGCCAACAAATTTTGGGCCGAAGCATTCAACACTGCTTGTTACATATTCAACCGAGTCTATCGACGCCCCAAAACTCAGACTACACCTTATGAGATATGGAGAGGAAGAAACTCAAACATCAAACATCAAACATCTTCAGCTCAACTTGCTACATACTTAATGATCGAGAGCAGAGACGAAAGCCTGATGACAAGGGAATTGAGGTTACATTCCTTGGATATTCAAGAAATAGTCGTGCTTTCAGAGTGTTCAATAAAAGCATTGGAACAATTATGGAATCCATAAATGTTGCATTTGACGATCAATATGAAGATCAAACATTACTTGAAGAAGATGAGGTACTTGTCTCATAATATGTTCCAACGCAAGAAAAACCTAAAAATACAACAAAAATAGAAGAAATACTCAAAGACGAGACAGGACCACAACAACAAGAAAGTCGAGTCTCCAAGAACTACTCACCCAATGATATAATTGGTGATTTGCAAGAAGGAATCCAAACAAGAAAGAAGGAGATAGATTTCAAAAGGCTAATATCCTATTTAGCTACATCTTGCTTTGTTTCTAAAATAGAACCAAAGAATGTTGCAGAAGTATTCAAGGACAAAGACTGGATAGCAGCTATGCAACAGGAACCTTTTGAGTTTGAGAGTGCAACATATGGTATTTGACTAAATTACCAAAAGGCGCAAATATCATAGGCACTAAATGACTATTCAGAAACAAAATTGATGAGAATGGGAACATAACCAGGAACAAAGCTAGGTTGGGGGCCCAAGGAAACTCCCAAGAGGAAGGAATTGACTATGGAGAAACTTTTGTACCAGTCACAAGATTTGAGTCAGTAAGATTTCTCATCGGAATGGCATGCATCATTGGATTCAATCTCTATCAATGTATGTAAAAAGTGCATTCATAAATGGAAATCTTATTGAAGAAGTCTATATAAAACAACCCAAATGATTAGAAAATCCAACCAAGCCCAACCACGTCTACCGACTAAACAAAGCTCTATATGGTCTCAAACAAGCTACTCGTGCATGGTACAACACACTTTCCAAATTCTTAATCTCCAAATGATACAAACGAGGAATGGCTGACAAAACTTTGTTCGTCAAGCACAAGAAACAAGATATACTACTTATTCAAATCTACTAATTCTAAATTTGTTACAAACTGATGGAACTTGTATGAAGGGCTCACGAATTCGTAGGATCCACAGGTTTAATAAATCACATGAATAATTAATTCTTAATACATTTAATACACCTAGGAGAATATAAATGCAGAATTAAATAATTTATACCTTCTCCTACGCAAATCCTCCGCTTATGGAGAAACGATTTGAATCGTTAGCTATTGAACCGCAATCCACACCATTCGAATTCTCTTCTTGATCTCCTATGATCCGACCTTGGAAACTTCTAATCTATTCCCAATCTACTTACTAGAATATCGTGTGGGTGAATCTATCTAGTAATTTAGGAGAAAAGAAGAACAAAAATTGGAGCGTTGAATACTCCATAGTTTTCGAAAATAGAGAGATTAAACTCTCTCTATTGGGCGCAAATTTTGGTGTTGTAAGAGAGAGAAATCGTCTCCTTCTTTGTACTCATTTTATAGATATTGTGGTCTAGGTTAGAGCTTTTAAGGAGAATGCATTAGATCCCAAATAATAGAACCATTTCCCCACTTTAATCTCCTACAGTTACCATCTATAATTCAAATTCAAATTTGAATTATTCAAAATTAATTTGGGCATGACAAAATCCATAATTTAATTAAATTAATTTTCAAGTCACCTTTGGGCCCAATTAAATTTAATTAATTGCTTGGTCCAACTTAGAGTTAAATTAATTAGGCCTCTAATTAATTACTCTATGAAAATGCATTAAAGTGCAAGTCTATTATAAATATTTATCGACTTCACTATAAGATAAATATTGAACTCATCTCGATCCATTCTAATTACAAATATAACCCTCTTGTCATTAATTATTTCCCGGGTTTAAGATTTGCTAAATCCATTAATTAATTGAGTTTGCTGACAACTCACAATTAATTAATATATTTATTCTTGAGTGATTCGGTTCAGACCTTAATTATTACATATGGAATAAATTCTCAACCGGCCAGGTTTCTTATGAAATAAACCTTTCTCAATGCCTCATGTGGATTTAATCAACTCGTGTCACCGAGACGCGATTCTATACAATTGACAATCGAGAACTTCTAGCTAAGTCAATCACTACCGCCCAAGATATCACTATTTACGGTTACAAAAAACCCGCAAGCGTAGATGAATCAAAGCAGCATATAATCAACCGTCTATACTAATGTCATCGTCACAGATTAAAAATTGAATTAATTTCCGAGACTTCGTTTTAAGTATCATCACGTTAGAACTTACCTCACTGTGAAATCTCTCAATATGTATACACAAAGCATGTGTATCCACTTCAGCTCTTGCATCAAATGATTTCGCAGTCTTTACAGACATGACTGTCCAAGTCTATTTAGACTGTGAATTTCTATTACAAACGAGCCGACTGTGTTACCTTCTGTGATCATCGATCCATCAAACAGTCTACAATTGTAATAAGTGAACTTGTTTGCAATTCAATATATAACAATAATAAATAATAAACCAATGATATAAAGATTTATTCTCATTAAAGTGAAACTGAAAACAAGTCTGATACATCGTCTAAGCATAAAGCATGTTTTGAGGTATATAAACCATAACACAAACTTGACAAAAAAGCTCTCGATGAGCATGTTTGGAAATTTACACTTTTTCTCGGCTTACAAGTCACCCAAAAGAATGAAGGAATATTTGTGTGTTAAAGCAAGTACGCAGAGAAACTAGTAAAGAAGTTTGGGTTAGAAATGTAAAACCACCCAAAAGGACACCCATGAGTACATCAACTAAAATTATTGTTGATGGCGAAGGACGAAAAGTAGATCACCCTATATCGAAGCATGATAGAAAGCCTCATATATCTCATAGCAAGTAGATCAGACATTGCCTACAGTATCGGAGTTTGTTCCAAATTCCAGTCCAACCCCAAGGAAAGTCATCTCAAAGCAGTAAAAAATATTATAAAATATGTGAAAGGAACCAACAAAACTAGGATATGGTTTGCCAAAGAGAGTTCAATTTTGTTAAAGGGATATAGTGACGTTGATTGGGCTAGAAATCCAAACGATAGAAAAATCACAAGCAGAGGATGTTTTTATCTTGGAGAGAATCTCATTATTTAACATAGCAAGAAACAAAACATCTTTTTATCATCAACCGAAGTAGAATACACATGCCGAAAATACATTCGTACTAATATATTTGCAATTGCCGTAACCAGGGATTTTGTCACTAAAGAACCTATGTTCACTAAAATTCTTGTAGATCTTAAAAGTTCGACTGCGCAGTCTAAGTTCTGGAGTAATCATACATATCTGTAATTCTGGGTGTCGGGAAAGTGGCCATTTTCCGCGAACATTGAACCGGCCAACCCGCTAAGATGACTCACAGTTCTGGTGTACACTAACCTTAAAAGATATAAATCTTTAAAGGCCCGAAATCGATTAATTGTTCAACAGATACGCATCATACCAAAATACAAATATTTTCGACAATGCAATACTTCATAACATTTTAAATTCTAAAGCATTTCTAAAGCGAAAATAGCAATTTGGTACAACGCATACGATTTGATTTGTAAAAGAAAGCCTACCTGATACGCTTCCTTGTCTAACGAAATTATGATTTAGATCGACCGGGGTTCCCTTTCGCTGATCCTTAATCGAAATTAAGAGGAAAATACTCCTCGTGAGTATTAATTTATTTTATCTAATCAAAATGAAATAATATGCTATTATTTCATAATTTATTCGATTTATTACTCAATTTAGAATTGAGTTTCTAGTAGTTAATCCAACTCATTATTGAAGAGTTCCAAATAATTCTCTAATTATCGAATTTTCTTTATAGTACTTTCCGAGTCGTCCTATCTAATTAATTCTAATTAGAGTACTATCATTTGTCGAGATAATTTACTCGAAACAATCTAGTTCTAAACCGAAAGTCCTAATTTAATTTCTTATAAGCTAGTATAATTAAATTAATCACTTAAGAATTTATAGGATCGAAATCTGGCTACTAATCTCGTCTCTTATCTATAACTCGGTTCACTTAATTAGTTGGGGTCAACTTGACTAATCATAATCAAACCAATTAATTTATCTCTAAATTCAAAGATTTAATTAATTTAAGTAAATTCTTAATTTGTTCTAATTATTTAATTAAGGGCTCATCTTATGAAACGAAAACATTCAATCCGTCAAATTATTTGTTTTGCAACCCGATAAATTTTATTTCGGAGTCCAACCCGTTTATTTTATTTGGCCCAGATCTTATTCTCACGTTGGGCCCAAATCCATTTCTATACTACCCTAGCCCAAAACTTCTCCTTCCTTCTACTTCACCTTCTTCGCTCTCCGCCCGACTTCCATTTATGCAGACACCACGTCCTTCACCCTACTCATCTTCATTCCTCCTTGTTGTCGCGCCGTTCATTCTGCCTTCCCTTCATCAATTCTTTTCTCTTCGTTCTCCTTACTGGACGGCAATCTGATGGCGTTCGCAGTGGATACAGTGGCGGCAGAAGGTCGCCGGATACTTCAAGGTATATTCGAACCTCCTTTCTTCTTCCTCTTTTCTTCTAGCCACGCCTATATCTACCCTTTTTCTCCTCTTATATATGTATTTGAATTCTACACGCTGGATGGAACTTTGGGGTGGGTGCGTTGAGGAGTTGATCGAGGGTTCAGAAGCTTCAATTGGTTGGGTTTGGAAGGTAAGGGATTTGTTTCTGCATGTTTAGTTTTTTGGTTTCTCTTCTGAAATTGCTTCTAACACCTCTTAATTTCTTACTCTCTGCCCTCTCTCTATATCTGTAGCAAGTTAATTTAGACGGTAAGGAGTTCGTTGGAGCTGCTTCTGGACTGCAGGCCTTGGATTCTTCTTTTACAGGTAATCCTTTTAATTCTGTTCTTATATTTTAGGGTTTATATGGTATATATTATTTCTTCCTTCACCTTTCTGGTTTCAGAAATTTACAAGCTCTGTTTTCGAATTTGGGATTAAACTCTTGGAAATCCTTGTATTTTAGATTTTCAAGTCTTAGTTCTCCGCATGCTTAAATTTTCCTTTAAGTTCTTGTTTTAACCAATTGGCCAGACTATAGTTTTATTCTGCATCTATTCTAACTTCTTCCTTTCAAAAACGGGTTGGGAAGAACTGGAAAAAGAACTTCAGTTTAGTTAGGATTTTTAAACTCTAATTTGTTTAATGTTTTAGTCGAGTACTGACTTCGTTTTGTTCTCGTTCTGACTGAGGGACACATTGGTTGTTTGACTCATTCTGGTTGGTTCGTGGAAGAGGTTCTGGGGTTGATTTTCATGAGGTGTGATCTCTATACCTTGTATTTCTGAGATTTTCTTCTTTTATCTTTTGAGTTATGTTTCTTATTCAAGAGGTAAGAGTATGGATTATGTTCTAGATATTGAATAATATAACATAAGTTCCAGTTCTAAATCAGAATCTATATATATATATATATATATACACACACATAAGTATATAAAGGTCTATGTGTTCTGTTTTGATTCTGAATACCTATAAACAAGCATGTGTGTTCTGAAATCAGTGTATATATTCTAAGTTCTGAATCGTATTTTGAAATTCTATGTTCTGCATGCTTAACACCATTTCAAACTCTTTACTAAAATACTATAGAGAAAACAAAGTTGAAAGCTTAAGGTCTATGTACGTATCTAGAAGTGTATTTCTGAAATTTTTAAGGTGGTTTGAAGACTGCAGGTTATACATATAATCCCTTTATCATTCTAACTTTTAAATAATAGTAAGAGAGCTTACCCTTACTTTAGTACACAGCTATGAGATCTCCAAGCTATCTTCTGAGAAGAGAAAAAAAAGATTTAAGCTAATGCTAGAACTGAGAAACCTGAATGTTTAACTCTTTTATTTACCTTGGTGATTCCTTCGAAAAACTTGGGGTTAGGATGACTTGAAAAGCTTCTTGTGTGGATGAGAGTTTGCTTAAGTATTTCGGGAGTGAGTGAACTGCTTTCTGAACTAAAGTTCTTGTCTAATGGTTTCTAGATGTATAAGTAGAGAACTTAAGTCTTTTGACTCCTGTTTGTATGAGAACTATAACTTATTTGCTTATTCCTACTCATCCATTCTTAGTTTAATTTGATGTTGATTGACATGGCTTCTGCAATCTATTTTGACTTTAGAGGTATGTTAGTTAATGCTTTACTCATGTGTAATGTAGGTTTGGACGATGGAAAGGTGGAGAGGTGAAGGTGTATCTCCGCAACTGCAACTATTCCATCCCTTTTATGTTCTTGCAGGCTTATTCTCCCCTGCTGCAGCTTCCATTTCTGTCTTTACTTGCATTAATATGCTTATAGACTCATTGGCTTACAGTATATCTAGGAGTGTGTAGGAGATCTTTAGGCTTAGATATTGTTGGTTCTCAAGCTAGATGAAATTGTGAAAGCTGTAAAGGACCATTATTTCTTCTATTTCTTCTGTACTAAACACTGCACACGCTGCTATATATAAATCTAGTGGCTGTTAGCCACTGCACTCTTCTTTCTTATATATATATTTAAGTTACATAAGTATGTGTATGGTTCTCTATTCTTACTCACTGCTATAGTACATATATATACATGTGGCGTGTGTTTATTTTATTTCATACTACAAATTCTAATATTAACCAATTATCATAACCACAAATTATAGGTACTTCTTAAGCATTAAGCCATTCTTTCCAATAGTTCGAAAATAAATTCTCAACATTAATACAATGTAAAGTATATGCAATGTTCTCATACTTCCTTACCTTATTAAGGTAAAAAATTTATTCTAATTAACATGTATCTCATTAAGATGTAATTACACCATTATTCTTTATAGAATAACCTTAAGACACTACTTAGTATCTAACATCTAACAATTATTCGTCTAAAATTTGCATGAGTTATAAAGATATGATACGATAGTTACTAATATCGATTAACTAACCGATATCTCAAGTATTTTATTACGAAATTTTCTCAAGCCGATTTCTGATACACAAATAAGTAGGAAAAATTTTACGGCCATTACAACCAAACCTCTAGATGGAGAAAGGTTTGAATATTTACGAGCTGCTCTTGAATTATGCACTCTCTGAAAATCGGACAACATCAGAAACATTAGGTGAAGATAGTCTCAAGAAACAAAGCAAAAAGTGGAACAATCGAGAATGTGTGGAGTCTGAAATAACATCATGTCACCTATCACATCATTATTAAAAATGAAGATAAAGAGGCAAAACAAAGACGGCAAACTTCCAACTCACCTTGATAAACGGGATTCTTGAAGAAACTGAATCATTTGCCTTTTCAAATATCAAATATTGAGGAGACCATTTACCTTCACCATCTTCTCTCTCTAAAAAAAATTTTATGTCAAGAAACTCATCCCGAAGCAACACGCAAGGATCTTTCTCTGAATCTGAAGCTATGAATTTCGCTCCAATGGAGAAATAACCTTGAAGCTCGTCGACTACTCATTCAACTTTGATTCAAAGGAATCGTTCGAAGCAGCAATGAATCAAATTCCATCCAAAACCCTATAAAAAGAGCCAATGAAGAACAAGGAGGATGAACCGATTCCTATGCCGATCAACATACCAGCCCAACCCCTAGAAGAAATATTGTTGCCTATTAAAGTGTTCAAAGGACAAGAGAAGAAAAATGAAGATGGTGATGCATAGGACGATAAACAGACTCAAGAAGTTGTGAGGCAAAATGAGAAATCGGTTGTAGCTGAAGATTCATCTCCAGTAGAGTTCCTAAAGGAAGTTGGGTGGAAAAGGAGATACAAAACCCCAGCTGCCAAGAACCCAGAACCGCGCCACCGCACAAGAAAATCTATGAGAACAGAAGCATCCTCCATAAAAACAAGAAACTCCCAAAATAAAAGGGAAGAAAGACGGAACCCAAAAGAAATAAGCCTCAAATCAGTTAAGGAAGCGTCCCAGAGAAAACACCACCTCTCAAGAAGATTCAGAGAGTGAAGCTTGCAATTATGGAAATGAAGGTAACCTTCCAGTCCCAGAAAGTCTCAAACATACTGCTTTCATGCATGTCTTTAGAAATTCTTTTTACGAACGATTATGGCATGTAAACGTAGGAAAGAACAAAATACTCGATAGACTTGTAAAATCCTCTGACAAATAACCCATTGGGATTCTTGAAATCATCGAAAAAATGACATCTAGAGAAAACCATATTACCTGTTAGGAAGTGTTTCATGGAAGTCATTCCTGAGTTCTATGCAAACCTAAGTAAGACCATGTTTGATTCTTTGGGCGGCCCCCCCCCCCAACTTCTGAGATATCTCCAGCCAAAATAGATGAGTTTCTAAGTAGGCTAATTGGATTGATTGAAATTGGGAACATTTATATGGACATTGTAGAGAAAACCATAACTGGGGGCAGGTACTCCAAATGGCACACTAGAGGGCACTTCTCTAGTTCTGAATTATCCACAACATATGCAATACTTCATAAAATTGCAATTAAAAATTGGATACCATGTGACCACAAATCATCCATCAGCACTACCTTAGGGCTCTTTCTATTCAAAGTGGGGATTGGGGGACCAATAAACTTTGGGCAACTAGTGTGTAATTCACCGCAGGAGCACACTGAAAAGAAACCATGCAATAAGACATATCTTATATTCAGGTCTCTTGTTTGAGTTCATCACTTGGTCGGTGGATATTCTGACTCCAAGTAACCTGTTCATGGAAGCACCTAAGCCAATAATGTTCATCTCAAAGCTCTTCGATGAAGCATACCATGTCAACGACCTTCCCTCCAACATTGAAGGAAGACATAAAAAGTTAAACGACATCTGGTATTTTTATACATATGTTTCTAAAGGATTTGAAGTCTGCTTGAAGACTCAGACTCTACCGCAGTAAAAATGACACATATGTCATCCAAGGTACTTGTTGAGATGGAGAATGAGTACAATCACTTATCAAAGACCATAAAGGATAACACATCAAGAAGACGTGAGATTAAGATGTTGCTGATAGAGATCAAGGGGGAGACTGTCCAAACTGGTGAAGAAAGAGTTTGATAAATCTTGGCATTTCTGCATATTCAACAAGGGGGGGATGATTTACTGTTATTTTTTTATGCTAATTTTCTGATGTTGACTTTTTGATGCAATGCCTCCTGAGAAACTTGTTATTTTTTATGCTATGCCTCCTGGAACAATTTATCTCCATATTTTGTTCCTAAAATGGGATGAAAAACATTTACCATATGAAAGCTATGCTTCCGTTGTCACACTATCAGAAAAGGCTATTGATGAAGAAATCATAGAGTAAGGGGGAGTCATCACAAAGTTTTCAACATCAAGATTTGTATTATAATACATAAATGTCAAGGGGGAGAAGATGATTGTATACAACTATACACCATTGGCAGTTTATGTATTGAAACGTAGAACATGTCTCAAGTTTTTTCTTACAAATAACCATCCAAGAATCCGTTGCGAAAACTAAGGAAAGAAGAAGATATCCTAAAAGGTAGTTCGAAATAGAAGGCGCGTATCTCTAATCCATATTCGATTGTTCAAATCATCCTCATATCTAGGAACCAACTAAAAGATAAGGATGATGTGCCTATATAAAGACTACTAAAGAACGATGCAAACGAGCAAGCAAGAGAGAGCGCAAGAGAGCAATACTTTTTTGAATACACATCAAGATCATATTCTTATAGTATACACTGGGTTTGTGAGGATATATTTGTTTTGAGAGGAGTATACCTCAACCATTCTAGGTTGACTACTCGATTGGGTTATCGGGTAGCGTGTGTCTAATCTCAATGCCACTTAGAAAGATCTAGAAGAGTGAGGAGAAAAAGTAGTGTAGAACACTTATTTCTTGTAACGATTATTGAACTAAGTAATTTCAAATAAATATACCACAATCATCTACTCGCAACGTAGATCGACCCTTGGTCATTTAATTATCTTAAATTAAATTTCATGTCACTTAAAAACCCGGTCAATTCACTACAAAAAATTTATAAATACATAATAGTACATAGATAACGATTTTTTTTATAAACCGTTATGTATGTGCGTCTTTTTCATATATATAAGGATTCGTATTATCTATATTAGTGTTACTTAAATTAATGTTATCAGTTTATAATAAACCGTAAGCTATATATGTGGTTATAGTTAATAGTTTTGCAACAACTGTTATTATATGAAGTGTTATATATATTTTTTATAACGGTTAAAAAAATAGTATTAATAAAGAACCGTTATATATGAGTTTTTTTGTCCCAAAATAAATTATAGTATATAATCTATGTTGACAATATATAATATAAAAAAAATATAATGTTAACTTTGTCTTTCAAAAATTTAACTTGAAATATGACCATAAGCTAACTTATTATATTGAGAAAATTCTAAAATATTATTTATTACAATCTATTATTCAAAGTTTACCTCCCCCAACCTGTTTTTTTTTTTTTACTAATTTTTCGTTTTACCTGTTCAAAAAAGTGATAATATATAAAAGTACCCATTTTGAGAAAATACATGAAGATTTTATCCATTCCTTTTACAACCATGTTAAAATTACTCATATCTTAAATTATCCTCAAAACCCACCTTAAATCATTAATGATAAATAATATAATAAA
Organism: Leonotis leonurus; assembly: GCA_026898415.1. Classification (NCBI taxonomy): domain Eukaryota; kingdom Viridiplantae; phylum Streptophyta; class Magnoliopsida; order Lamiales; family Lamiaceae; genus Leonotis; species Leonotis leonurus. The sequence goes on from JAPKLX010000093.1 coordinate 686,487, forward strand.
ATCATTAATGATTTGGTATAATTATTCACTATTTTTTCAAACCGCCGGAAAAACCTTCGTAAACCGCTCTGGGCGGTATGAAATTTTCCTAGCAATTTTTTAGTCATAATTTCAATTTAATCATATATCATGCCCATCGCACTTCCGTATAAATAAATTCTATATTAGTACCAACTTAAGTACCTTTATGACCAATAAAATGTCAGGTCGTTCCGCCGGAAGTTTTAGAGACCGCGTCCAACCACCCGGAGCACCGTATGGTTTCTAGACGTCGATTCCTTCAACAACTTACAACACAACCCTCGTTCGTTTCCTACTCAGGAGTGCCACGCACGAGCGGAGCGAAAAGAAAGCAAGGGGGAATTCTTCTATTTTTGGGTGATAAATCCTTTGATTGCGTATTGAATATAGATCCATGTCTTTCTTGTTTCACTAGCTAGGAATTCATTATCACATGTCCCTTTCTTTATTACAACCTTATTTTTTGATGTCAAAGACCAGGAGCTACGCGCAAATTCTCATTGGATCTCGGTTGTTCTTAACAGCGTAGAGATTTTGGTTTGTAAAATAGAAAATATAAATCCGAAAGATGATGAAAAAAAGCCCAATCTTTTTATTAAGGAATTATAAAATATTTATTACATAGTAAGTAAATCTGCTTCAGGGAGGAGACTACTTTTTTTAGCTACCTATGGTAGCTGGAAATGAAACTTGCATATACTAAAAAGGGAAATACAATGTTTATTTTGAAGAAAACTTAGAAGCATTTTTGAGGATCTAAACTTCCTCCATAGTCTGTTTTATATAGGAGTCTCTAAGCCTCCTATCCTCGCTGCATTATTGCCTCAGATTTCTTATCTTATGGATGAACCTTTTTTCACGTAAAGCTGGGTCCAGATAAGGCTGCCGACACAATTATCTTGTAGTGGTCGGAACCCTTCCTTGAATTATTTTCTGAAGTTAGTGGCCCGTCTCCATTATTGTTCCACCGACGATTTTTTTTGGGTGGAACGTCTCTTTATGCCACCCACCTTTGTCGTTTTCTTTTTGGAGGGTGTTTTTTGATCACATGCTCTCTTTTATTGAAAGCATCTTCTGCTAAACCTTCACATGGCTCCTTTATTTTTGTTGGACATCCTCATTTTTTGGAGGGGCCCTTGGAGCTCGTCCTTTCAGGGAAATATTCTTCTCCCCATACTCATTGGCTAAGAATTTCTTCTTATTTTGTTTAGGTAAGAAGTATTTTTCGAACTCGAGTTCTCCTTGGGATGGACAGTCTGAACAGATTTTGGACTCCCAATGGCCAAAGTGAGCCATGTTGCAGAATTTGCAATGAGTTTCTTTACTCATTGTCATCCTGTTTTCCCACAAAAGAGTTCTTTTTCTTTCGAACGACTCCTCCGCGAACTTGGTTGTTTTTCCTGTCATGATATTTAACAGGAATGTTCCATTCGTCGAGTTCTGGAAGAATTTAAATGGAAACTTGACTTTGTCCATCTCTGTGAGACAGACCCATAACCCCCATGCTCGCCTTGTTGTGATTTGATCATTAAAAATTGAGGCGATCATTGGAACGTCATTAGATGGTGCCTTAATTTGGTTAAAGGCATCCGTCTGGGGTCGTCGTAGCCTTATGTAATAAAAGGCCTCATGATTCTCCTTCGCTGCTGGTTCTGGTGCTGCACTTATGAAATACAATTCCAATGTATTACCTCGGCAAAGTTGTTCATTATTTGCCAAAGTTTCGTGCACTGCTTCCTGGATCCATCGAGGTAGACCATTGATCTCTAGAAACGATGGAGACAGTATAAACTGAGGCAAGTGCCCCAAATTCATACAACTGCTTAACATCCTGGGGTTTTGATCCTGGCATCATCCATACCCGCGTATATTTTCCGAGACATCAACCCTGCTAGAATTAGGATTGATATCTACTCTTGTAAGTAGTTTCTCCAAGTTCGTCTGGTAGGCCTGTTTAAAGGAGGAGAAAACAATCATGTTAGTATTAGCCTCAAATTTATTTGTCATTGGCCTGAGACTAATCTCTCCCTCTTTTTCCCCAGAGGTGGCGGGTTGACATGATGTTTCAGATGGTGAAGAATTTGCATCATCTTTTTCTTGAGCCAATGGTTCAGACTCCACTGACTTGAACTTGCTCGAGGGGTATTCGATTCTCCTTCTGCCAGTTTAGGTGCTGAAACAAAAAACTCTACTTTTTCCAGAGGTTTCTAGAAGCCCGCGGGATTGGCTTTTCCAATGCTGGCCCTAACTGAGTAAAGGTCAACAAACAGGCTCGTATTCTACCGGAGACTTTCGTCTTATCGGTAGATTGCAGTTTCCCCATCTGATCAGTATGGAGAGTGCACTCATCTCATTCCTCAAGAAGAATTTCCAAGTTTTCTCAGAGATGTCTCTGGGCTAGGATGATGGATCCAATCTCAGCAGGCTCCATCCCTTGTTAAAAAATATGCAAGAACATTTTTATGAAATTTTAACACAACAATATCATAAATATAATATTAACATAAAGCTTGTCACCTAAGTAATCTAGCTTTTTCAGGCTTTGATTCTATGTTGTTTTTTAGTAAAACTTTAACCTGTGTATTGTCAATTTTTAAAGTAAATTTTTTTGCTAATAAAAATAAAGGCCGTTTTTAAAGGCCTTTACAACTACGAAGAATTCTTTTTCGTTGATATGCCATCTAATGGCCTCGTTTTCTGGGAACAATCCACTACAATATATGCACAGTTCTTTCCTATATGGAGTAATCTTCATTAGGACAGCTGCCCACCAATGATCACTCGCATCTGTATAGAGGACTAGATCGTCCTCATCTTGCGGTATTGAGAGTTTTGGGAGGTCTCTACATTCCTCATTTAGTTGTTTCAGTTCTTGTTGATGTTCTTCCATCCAGATGAACGGAACATCCTTTTTTAGCAAACTGCTAAAGATCTTTCTGTGCTTTGCAAGATTTTTGTTAAACATTCCTGCAAAATTAACCACTCCTAGAAAACTCTGAAATTGTTTTTTCTCTTTCAAATTTTCTGGAAAATTTTGGACCTTTTGTACAATATGATCCCGTAAAGTAATTTCAGATTCATCTATCTCGATTCCCAAAAAGTTCATTTTTTTAGTTGCAATTACTGCCTTCTTTTCCGACAGCACTAATCCTTCCTTGTAACAAATATCTGCAAATAATTCAAGATGTTTGATATGTTCATCCGTATCTTTTTATGTTATTAGTATGTCATCAATATAGACAAACATGAAAGAAAAGTAATCTTTAAAAAGATTATCCATTCTTCTCTCGAAAATTTGGGGAGCATTAGCTAACCCCATTGGCATTGCATTCCAACCAAAATTCCCTTGTGGTGTTGAGAAAGCTGTAAGTTTCTTACTTTCTTCCTCCATGCGAATCTGGTAAAATCCTGATTTGCAATCAAACTTTGAGAAGACCTTAGCATTTAGTATGTAATTAATAAGGTGATCTCTACTTGGAATAAAATATCCATCAGACTCAAGAATATCATTAATCTCTTTGTAATTAATGACAAGTCTGGGTTTACCTCTTTTGATCTCCCCATGATTCCTTACCAGAAATCTTGGACTACTGTAAGGAGAATTGGTTGGCTCGATCAACTTCAAATCAAGGTGTTCCTTGATAATGATTCTCAAATCCTCCTGATCTTTTAAGTTCATCAGGATTGGTCGGAACCTTACGAATTCATGCACCCTTTATGGCCTTTCTTTTAAAGTTGTTTTGAGTTGGTTCTTCCCCCACCGTGGTAAAAGATTCTCATTGTAGCATCTCGAGATTTTCTTTTAACATTTGCAAGAGAAACATGCATTTCAACTTTAATTTCTATGTTAGAAATTAAAGATGTCTTAAGGATATGGATTTCCTTAATTTGAAGATCCCTTCCTCGGATACAGCTAAGCACTGCTTCATTGAACCTTCTTTGATCTTTCATTTTTGGTTGACGAAGTTTGCCTTCATCCTCACCACGTTTGCTGCGAAAAACTATTGGTATTTGGCGATTAAAAGCCCTTTGCAGCCGTTGAACAATGATTTTATGCTCATAATTGGTTGTGAACATCAATCTTCTCCTTTCATTGTCCTGCATGTATCTTTGAACATTTGTAGGAAGTTATTTCCCAACAGAATATCTGCTCCAGTATCATGAAAATAGATTGGTGGAGTTTTAACCTTATACCAAGGTGTTTGACCCGCTCCCCCAATTAATATTTCCATCTATTTTACTCATTTGGATAAGAGTAAAATTCTGTTAGAGAAATCTCTTCCAGCAATTTTTGGTAACGTATCATCAACTTCTGCTGGGAAGATTCCTCTTATTGTTGTGCAAATTCCTGCTCCGAAATCAATATAAGCAGCGAAGTATTATGCCTTATATTTTTCATATAACACCTCGATCGGAATGTATATAGAGAATGGGCTTGTCATACGATTAGGAGTCTTTTTTCCTCTATCGTAATTCTCATTCCATTGTCAACTTGTTTTCAAGGTTTGTATTTTTCCCAGAAATCAAGTCCTAGAACCAAAACATCTTCGCGTCCTGCTCTGCCTTTGATCTCCACAATAAAAACCCCAATGTCTAGGGTTCCATTGTAATGATTGATCTCTAGTTGTTGTAGATAATACAAGACACTGCATGGAAAGTTATTTTCTCATCTTGTAGTATCAAATTTGATCATCATTCCTCTTCATCTTTCTGGCACTTTAGATTGACTGAAACATGTACCTTCCATGGTGATTGAGGTTGACTCTATTGGATAAGTTTCCTTCCAAAAGATTGAGATATAATTCTATCTCCTTGGATGGATAATCGTCATGTGCTTATCCTAAGACTTTGATCATGTCTTATGACCAGCCTTTCTTGAATTTCAATATTGACTTCCCTTCTTTGTGGAATCTCCATTCTGTCGAAACCAATGGTTGTTGTCACCTTCTTGAAAATATTAGATATTTTGATGAATTGCTTCCTAAGAATAACTCTGTATGATGAGAGTTGGAAAGCGCATACGAAATCTAATATGTTATTGAGTAAGGTGTGTTTCCCTCATCCAATAACTCCTTTCGTTTGAAATCCTGATAAAGGGTCAGGGCTTTACTGAAGCCCTAGTCGTTAAGATTGTAGGCAATTTTGGGATAAATAATCCCAACGACTTGGCCCGCACAATGATTACCCTCGATGGTTCCCATCACTGAATCTTGCAGGTTTCGGATCCTCCTATCACATATCGCTATGTCAATTGGGGCGTCAATCCCTGTGAATGTCGTTGATTTGAGCACCAGCTGTATTGCCCCAATATGTATCCATTCATTTTCTTGGCAACCTATGGTTTAAGATTTTCCAAATCCTCTTGTATGTCGCTTGCTAGAATCAATTGCATCTCCACCTGATTTCCAGTAAACTCAATTGGAAGTGACATCTCTAGTCTGGTAATTCCATAGACGATGTGATGTTTTCTTCTTCCTAGACTGAAGTTTCTAAGAACATTGTATAGATTGCTTGCATTAAAGCCTTGATACTTTTGAATGTTCAAGATTTTCTTCATGATTTTGTCGATCGGGCTTGGAGAGATCATAGTTTGATTGGAAAATCCAATCTGATCTTCTCTTTCTTGATGACAAGATTCTGCTTCAATCTGACGATTCTGTAGATCCATCAGATTCTTCTTCTTCACTAAGGATTTCATCCTGCTCGTATATACTCTCGTCTGAGGGTATATCTTCGAACTGGTAAACTTGTATCAATTCTTGGTAGTAGATGGCATCTTCGATGTCTGGTGTAGACTGGAACTTTTGCATGCCTCTTTGTTCATTATCTGGACAATTTGTTGAAATGTGCCCCTTTGCCCCGCAGGTCCAGCAATTGCAATACTTAAAACTTTCGTTAGCTCTAGTATGAGCTTTTCTGAAAGTTTTTCTTGCTGGAGTTCTTCCCTGGAAACGGTTTGAGCTGGATCCCTGGAATGGACTCCTGCTTCTGGTTGGTCCGCTTCTTTGTCCGGTTTTATAGGATCTCTAGCCTTCTGTCTAGACCACATTGTCCTTGTTTTCCAAGATTTTCTTCTTGTGTTTCTTTCTTTGGAATAAGGTTTGTACATATTCCTCTTGCTTTTTGTTATTGATGGCTCGCCTCCAATAACCACTTGGAGATCATTATCTTCGCAATTTAGAGGAGCTGCTTTTTTGATTATTCGTAGCTTCTTTAGATTTTTCTGAGCACTGGCTTGTTGACACCACTCTGAAAGCTTTTGATGTATATCAGACATCCTCTTGGCGATGATGTCATTAGCTTTTGGGATATATTCCCTGATTAGCATCTCTCTCCACGGACTTGGAAATTTTAAGAAGAAAATTTCTTTTGCAATTGTTTCATCAACTTTTGACTGATGTTGATAGATCGTGAAGAGTTGAAGGAACTTATTGAGCGCCTTTTTATCTAAAACAACAAGCCTTATATTATAAAGCGCCAATAAAATGTGAAAGGTAAATTTATGTAAAAACAATATAAGAGTTGGTAGGGTGAAGAATGAGATAATGAGGACCTTTCCAATTTCTTAAATTCACTTGTACTCCCACTGTTCCATTATTATTGTCCTAATTTGATCAAAAAATTCTCACATTTTTCGTTAAACTAGGACAATAATAGTGGGAGGAAGAAGTATCATAGTATCATTTGAGGGATTAAATAATATTATTGATCTACTGGATAGTCATGAAGAAGAAAACTAAATTATGAATCAACTCATTACTTCTCATAGTTGAACTAGCTTGGGCTGATATAGCAGAAAAATAATTTGTTTCAACTCTAGAGAAATTATTTGATATCCAATACTACTTTCTCTCTCTCTCTCTCAGCTCAAATCTGACATCAGATGCAACAGATGTTTATATAGTAATCAATTGGCTACAAATATCAGCAACCAAAATAACATATCAATGATGCAGGCCGTGCATTCTCTTCTTCTCCTTTTTCCCTTACTCCATTTTTCTTATCATGCACACTTGCATGAACTCACCTCATAGACATTGCATCACATAGCATTCCAAAAGGCATTTCCCTCACCATCTCTTTCAATATTTGCTTCATTCCCACTGCAGAATGTGAACTTCTTCTCTTCTGACTCTTCTCCATACTGTGCTCTTACTTTTTCATCCTTCTCTTCATCAACATCATTAGTAGCAGTGGTAGTAGTTGTAGTAGTAGTAGTAGTCTTTTCTACGAGTTCTTTAAACAAGGAGGATCGGAGGAGCAGACCCAGCGCAGTTGGTGAAGTGGCCTTGTTCCAAGGGCTCAGAGGCATTTTCCTCTCAATGATCTCATGCTTTTGAGATATTGCAGGGTTCTTTATGGTGAAAGAGTTGTTGATGTTGTTGTTTGGGAAGAAATCAGGCTCTTTGTTGAGATTGAAGCAGTTAGAATCATGATCTTGTGACATAGTGCTTTGTGAATTGTCACAAGGCCTTAGCCATTTTATGTAAGTGTTGAGATCAAAGTTAGTGACTGCATTAATTCCTCTGTACTCCACAGCTGCAATGTCATAAGCATGGGCAGCTTCTTCTTGAGTACCTAAGTGTCATGAAAATTTTCAAATTGAGGTCAGATTTTGGGATGAAGAAAGAATTTTATGTATAATAAACTCACCATACGTACCGAGGTAGAGATATTTGTTCCCCAAAACGCGGCCTATTCTTGCTTCCCACCTTCCGTTGTGACGGTGCCTTCACTTCCAGTAACATATATATATCAATCAATCAATTTTCTTAAGGAGAGAAAAATTAAAAGGTGACTTTATATATGACTTTTTACCTCCTAGTTACTAATTAACTACTAGTTACCTCAAATGTCATGTGCAAAAAATTATAATTACTCAGTCCACAAATATTTTTAACAGTTTGAATCTATATTTTTCTTTTTAATGTAGTTCAATATGATAAATTTTTCGGTAATAGTGGGAGACATTTAGTACAGTATATTTAAGGATAAGAAAGTCATAATTATTTCAGATTTTATAAATATATTTAATGCATCACTCGTCCGCTAAAAGTGGTTGCGTCTTTTTATTGGACTGTTCCATTGAAAGTGGTCATTTTCTCAAAATATAAAAAGTTTTACCTTTAAAATACATTACTCATATATTTTTAAAACACAACACTTTACTTTCTAGTCTCTATTTCGGATCTCTTGTGGCCGCATTTAGCGAGACGGAAGAATAGATAAAAGTAAGAATCTTTTTGTATACTCCATTTAATGACATTACATGCGTGTAGTGGCCACAGAATTATTATTCATTTTGACCTCGCATTTTAGGAAAGTAATTATATATTTAATGAAATTTGAATTCTACTTAATTTATTGGTCTTAGTTAAAATGTGTGTAGTGGGCGAAGGGATTGGGTACTAAAAAAATTATAAAAAAAATCATATAACAGACGAATCAAAATGTATAATAATCAATCGTCTATAATTTTTATATACATTATTGTATTTTATAAGTTTTATGTTTGTGGCACATGCACTTTGGGAGAAACAATGTGCAAAAAGACCATATCACCTAACTAAGATACAAAATATTGATCTTCTCAAATTTTAAACTCAGAATTTAGAAATCACATCATCCCCTCCCCTACATAGGATATATATTTTATGCATCATCTCCTACTCCCATGCCATAAAGACAATGATTCAAGGAAATGTTGAATCAATTTTGAAATTTTTGAAATTTTATACCATAAAATCAACACAAAGGCACAGTCTTCCCAAAAAAGGCCTACTAATTGAGCTAAATGGAATTATAAATGTGTTGAGTACCTTGCAACACCTCTATACTTGGACACACCTCTTGAGAAACCACTGCTTCTCCTGCAAATTAAAAAAGAACAATATTAGAGGAAGAGTGATTAAAGCTTCTGCCATTGATAAATCAATTATTACCTTCTTAGAGATCCCAAGTATTCCTCCTTGGTTATTTTTTGCATGAGTTCTATGTCCTTTTTGTAATCAGATATCTGAAAGTACAAAAAATATATTAATTAAATTGCATGTGTAGGAAATGGAGGTGTGTTGAGATTCATGCATACTGGAAAATTAGTGAATGTTGATGCTCCCCAATACTTTATTGCAGCCAAATCATACACTCTTGCTGCAACTTCTTCTTCATCATATGCTCCTGAAATTATCAAAAAAAATATAAACAAAATAAATAATAGCAACAATTTGATGTCTCAACTTTCAAATTTGAAGAACTCACCAAGATACACTGCTCCACATCAACAAATCCAGCCAAGAAAAAGAGGCATATTAGTATATAATACAAATAAGATTAATTATCATAAAAGTATTATACAAAACAAATGAATGAACCTTGTTTTCCTTTCTTCTTTTGTGTCTCATTCCAAGACCCTTTATCCCATAGATGAGCTTCGAATCTCCCCGTCCACCGATGCCTGTAAAAATTCAAAATTTAATCCAAATCACGATGATATTTTCTTGTTCGTGAATGGGCCTCTTTCATCTTTTTAGTTTTATGCTCTACTCTGAGTAAAAATCCAATAGATTTTGATTTGAGCATATAGGACGAATCTTGTCATTACCATTTCTTGTTATTATGACTTATCATTTATGATACACGTAGTAATAATTGATATAGTACCCATTAGATATTTCAAAGCGGAATCTGAATACTTCATTTTTTTTGCATCCAAAGCTAATCATAAATTAGTCTATAGATAAAATTATATGATTTCCCCCAAATAATTAACACAATATGGTCATATCTCCAAACAAGTTTCACTAAGAAAAAAATGTGATCTTAGGGCCTACCTTGCAAATTCATTTGTTCTTTTTGAATTTTGATGTCTTTATGATAAGACATTTGAAAAATTACCAGGTCGAACTCATTCAGTAATTTTTCGAAGAGAATGATCATATGTGAATTTGGTAGGTTTGCAAATGAGAGGCGACAAAGTAAGTAAATACTCCTACTAGATTAACCAAAGAAGAAAACGATGAGAAATGAATAGAAAGACCTGCTAACTCCGCGAAATCTTGAACTCCTCTTTGTCGTAGTAGCAGTAGGAGTAGTAGTAGTTCGATCGAGCACGAAGGCATGTGGAAGTTGTTTTTCACTATAAAGAGGTACCGCAGAAGGAGATTTGCGCCGCCTCTTTCCACACTTACTAATTTCCTGAACATCAACTTCAGGCGCCATTGCAGCAACAATTAATATGTATAAATGTATGTATTGATGATTATTCTTCTTCTATCTTTTGATGCCTTTAACTATGCATGCATCTTCTTCTATATATATGGTGTTATTTGCTTGTTTTTTCTTGTTGCTACACTTTGTCTTGTATGAGAAAGGACAGAAAAATCGATGATCACAGTGTCTTTTTATGGTGAGCACACTTTTTTCTAGCCACAGATATGCAGATTATCACCAGTCGATGTTCTCCACGTTTTCTTGAAATTCAAGTAATATCAAACATTTATCCAAAAGAAATTAAGTATGATTTTAGCGTTGGCAAAATGAATTGAGTGGATATGGTGTCCTTAACATCATAACCAAAGGCTTTGATTTTAACTTATTTAACAAACTGTATAGACTTGGTCACTTCAGAGACACAGAAATCGACATATCATAACAGAATCAAGTGTTTGTATTACATGAGATGAGAAGCCTAAAGCCGAACGAATAAAATGAATTCTGCAATAAAAATAATTATTAAATGGGGTAATTACATTAACATTCACAAATTCTTTTGTCCCACTTCAATTCTTTTCGTAACTTTGAACATTTTCCTTATTTTTATTAATATTCATTTTAGTTTACTTTTTCCAGAAAATTCCTCAAATTAAGTTAAACCACGGCTTTTTCATAATCACTTGATTAGATTTTTGGAAGAAACATCAATATTTATGGAAATTGAAACAATATTCAAAGTTGATGGAGAAAATGAAAATTAATCCCGAATTCATGTACTTCAAAATAATTTATCCTAATTAAATAAATAAATCTTGAATCAAACCCATTAGCATCATGCAAAGAACATGTGTTTACGCGACAAATTGGTGTATCAAATTCTTTGGATTGTTCGTCCACCTCAACATCTCTTTTGTAAGGCTGGCTCTGCTTTTTTGGCTTTCTTCACTTCTTTCCACTTTTATCTGATTTTATTTGGAGTTATGTTAATTTACTTCTCACTACTATAATATCGAATTGCATAGTATTCTCTCTCCAAAATCAAATTTCCTAATCTTGATTCTTCCAAGAAAACAACACACTACAACTAAATCAAGAAAATAACATTGAATGCAATTTGCAAATGTAATATTGCGAAGTAATTTCTGTGATTTCATTGATATAGTCCGAGGATGGCAGTGTCAATAGCTACAACAAAGAATAACTGAACATAGATGACATCAATCATAATGAGAGATATGAATGAGAGATACTCTTGAGAAGAATCAATCAACTGTTTAATAACAAATGAATTAAGTGACCTACAAACCTAGCTGTGGTAATGATATGTGCCTAAGAGAGTTTCTCCTGCCAAGGGCAGAAAATCCGGCAGTACGAGTACCGGCAAAAGAATCATGGTGCAAATTGGCCCCATTTTGGGGCTTGCACGAAGAATGACTTTACTTCTAATATCTGGTTAAGTAAGTTCATGTCACTGTTCCATCATCAATAGAGAAATCTCTAGCTTTCACATGCTGCCAGATTCCTCAAAAAGAATGTGATTAGCCAAGTTAGGTTGAAGAAGTGCTTCAGCTGCAGACCAGTCAAATTCAGCCACTATCATCTAATTCAGTTTCATTTTCCTATCACCACCTAAAACTGGCACTACTCTGGCTTTGACTCGTGTGTGATTGAGGTTTTCTTTCAACTTGTCGATGCCTCTCATCTCTGTGCACTTCTACATGTTTGCCTGTAACTTCATTAGACCTTTTCTGGAACTTAATGGAAGGAATAGCTTCATTAGGCCTTTTCTTGAACTTAATGGAAGGAATAGCTTTTCCCGTGGAGAATTTAGCTTCTTTAGGTTCTGTAGAACGCATAACATAATGAAGACTTTGATCATCTGGGAGAGAAGAGTCTGATGACGTTGAGCTCCAAGAGCGCACTTCCAGTTGATTCCTCTTTAGTCGCTTGAAACCCTAAGAAAAATCAAAGTCCAATCTTTTAATTTGACTGTTCATACCTGAGCATGTCGACAAAAAAATGCTCTATCATATAGAGAGCATCAGCATATGATAGAACTACTTCTACAAACTATGCATTTCAAAAGCAGACATGTCAAAGAAATATAATGTATGTGGCCGAAAGTGTGTGAGATGAAATCGACATTATAAAGATTAATCATCCCATACCCATTTTAACACTCAACGTGGAACTTAAGCAATTAAAATACCCATAGTTCTAAGCACCAATTTATCACAAGTAGGCTGTTCAGCTTAGTAAATTCAAAACTTATATTGGAAAAAAGATCTGCCAACCCCAGGTTTGCATTAGATATTCTTGAAGCTCAATTGACTAATATACATGAGAAAGAAGGGATAGTAAAAAACGGAACTAGGTCAGAAGGCTAATGACACTATTCTACCAAAATCTTTAGCTTACAATTTGTAGTGCACCTAAATTTTTCTCTATTTTTTCCTTAATATCAAACAACTCTGAGACATGAAATGGGTACCTGCTGGTCCGTATTTGTAGATGTAAAATCACGTGCAATTTTTCTTTCCACTTTGTAAGAAGATCTTCTCTTAACCCTGAATATTTCTGAATCAGAGTCATCTTCATCGATCGTATTTCTTATGTTCACCTCCTGAACAACTTTCCTTTCTGATCTAGGTTTTCTGTTCAATGGCAGGGAATGTTCAGAGAAATTTGCAAGAAATCCTTTGGGAGGCATTGCAAATGTATTATTCTCCAATTGGAGAATAGTACAATCCTGCTCAGCCTGCAATTGTAAGCACCAATCAGCCCTTTCTACAATGATTCTCCAGTAAAAGGATAACATCAACTCCGAAATGATAATTGAATCTTACTTTCGCAATTATGTTGAGCCTGGAAACAGATGTATCTGTAAATTGAGGCCTATTGATCTCATTGTCATTGGTCAAAACAGATTCGCAGGCAGATGTGCCTTTGATTGATTCAAGAAAAATATTCTCATAGGGAACATAGCTATCATGTTCAACTCCTGCAAATATATGAAGTAGTAAACCAAGGACATCACTGTTCCCATACTTTTGTTCAAACTCTTCCAATATATGCTTCTCTTCCTCAAATTGTCTAGCTGCTGCTTCCAATTCCAGAATGTTTTCCCTTACTGCAAGTGTTGGCGTCCCTCCACAAGGCCAATTAAGTAACTTGATGTCTGTAATGGAACAGAAAGATACATAAACATTCTGGCTAAAGATATTACAACAAAAATCAAAGATATACGAACTTGGTTATATACCATGGTGGAGGCATATAGGGTGCAAGGAACACTGGCAATCTAGATAAGCTACATAACAATCACGTTTGCACTGACTGCAGAGAATTGTTCCATGGGAAAATGAAGAAATGTCTGTGCATGTTTTTGATTTCATCAGACACCATCTGGCACGATGCTGAAACCGGATCAAATTAACAAAAGAAACCTTTATGCTCATCTGTGATATCAAATCTCCACATGTGGACTCAGGCTCATCAAGATCAGGTCTTGCATACAAAAGTAGCATTGCTTCTTTGCACAGAAGCTCCTCATGGGGAAGGAGAGGCATCCTATTGAGCAAAGCATAGCGTCGACTGGCAATTGATCCCAAGCAAAACCAATCACCCATTGCAAAGTTAACAGCTTCACCACAATTAAAACCTGAAAGAAACGGGAAATTATTCATTTTTATCAAGGGAATGAAGACTATATGAAAGGAGTAATAAATTGTGTATCATGATTTTAATACACGTGAGACCTGCAGCAACATATATATCACATACCGTGACTAAAACCTGCATGATAAGCTCTTGGGAAAGTTATTACAAATTCCCCAGGGTTCTGTACGGCTTTGTAAACAGGAACATCATGCTCTAACAATATATTTGGTGGGAAAAGTGTTGTCTTTCCTAAAAGAACATCAAAAGCTCCACCATCCCCATCACCGGGCAATATATCATGAGAATAGACATGGTCCTTGACCACATTTTCAAAATCAACAGCTGCATGACCCGGAATGCCATACCAAGTTTTTGCAGCCCCGCAATGATGATAATTGATGCTGTACATGCATAAAACAATGATCAGCCAAAGAGCAAGGAATCATACTAAACAGCATAACCTTTAAGAAGGAAAAGACATACCTATACAGGTAATGATCTTCCACGTGCCAAGCAAAAACGCTAAACAGCATACCTATGTAAAGCATAGGTTCAGTGACTCCCTAATATGAACAACAAATTAGTCTGGAAAATCACAAGATAAATTCAAATTATTTTGATGAAATAATTAGCACATACCGGAATTTCTGTCTCAAGAAGACGCAATGTAGATAATGGCAGCCGAGGGATATTCTGTTAACAAGTAGAATGATATCAGATATTACTGATCAAGTCCTCATGAAAGATCAATATGTTTACACATACAAAACGACGCAGAGAAATAGAAAAGTGTTTATAGAGAGGTATTATAGAAAGTGAAAATATGCCTAGATAAATGATAAGAGAGCAGAGATCTTTTGTTTCTTCTTAAATGGGAACATGATTCATTACTTAATGCACTCCACAAGGATTCCCTTAGAAAAAAGAAATAGAAATTGCTTTGATTCAACATATGGAGTACGGTGGATGGAAGACATTGTATCATATTCTTCTACTACCGAAAACATTTCAGAACAACTTCTGAAAGAGGAATGCTTTTTCTATTTTCTTATAAGTGTCTACTTGATGTGTCACACAAATTCCATTGGAGCAGGAACAAAAAAAGGATTGAAACCTTTATGATGAAAAGAACACCTTCAAATTCCAACTGCTTTTCCCAAGTGGGTCGTTCGGAGAAGATGAAAATGCGCTACCATCAACATCACATGCATATTCGACACTTTCAGTCTTTCCACAAGCTATCTCATTCCAAAATTCTCTTTCCATGAAAGCGGTGGGAAGGCCTCCAACACTACCATATCTTCGAGCAAAAATCTTGTTTGCAGTCCTCTCAAAATCGCGAAAAGTATAGTTTCTGAAAAACAAAACTCATGTTTAGACTGAGGACAACAAAATAAAAGTACAGTGATGCGTATAATAGAGGAGAAACTCACATGCCACTCATAAAAAAGGTAACCTTGTCATCACTATCCCATTCAGCAAAACGAAGTGGTTGTACCCTAGTTGTAAAACTGAAACCAGCCTTCTCTTTTGTAAGAACTACACCAGCAGGTACAGAAGCACTTACAGGGGATATGATCTTGCAGATACCTAAAAATTGAAGCATTTAGTAGTGTTCTCTTCCAAAATAAGCACTAAGAGATGCGCATGCCAACATAAGTCCTATTAAAATCAAATAGTTATCAGTTACCAATTATTATGTAACCCACCAACTAAAGTACAGTATAAGTTACTCAAGAAGAACTTTATCAGCAGACATGGCACATCACCAGCGAATTCTTAGTGCCACAAACCAAGTCTGAAATTATTGGAATCTTCAAATATTTAATCCAATTCTAACTTCGATCAAAGTATTCAAATGTCATATTTAAGATATGAGCGTACCATATTTAGACGCTTCTGGAGCTATTTTTTGGATATAAACTAAAGGATTCTGGAATTCCTCTTTAGTTGGACGATAAACTGGGCACTCTGGAACTTTATTTGTCCATTCAAGGTCTGAAGTGTCAAATTTGGCAACTTTTCTCTTTGAGAAAACATCTTTCTTAGTGGAACTGTTGCCAAATCTCGAATATAAGTCAGCATGAGTGTGCAAACTCACACCACAAGGAGCAGAAGTTAGTAAAGCATCACCACCACTCCTATTCAATGTCTTGCTAACAATGTATGATTCATTCTCTGCTTCAGCTTTCCTCCTTTTTAGCATTTTATGCTTTAAAAATTCCAATTTAGCTTCTCTAGAAGAACAAGCCCTTCCCTCAACCTGCAAAATAAAAGAATGTGCATTAGGCATTATGTTCACACATGCAGACAGCAAATTTGAAAGAAAGAATGAGATCGAATAAAAATCAAAATCACTAGCCATCCAGCAAAACAGGCTTCAGTAAGAGGGAATGAATAGGCTTAGAAATCCATTACAATAAATTTTAATTTTTGAATAGTAAAAAGATAGGCCCACGTCTATAATAATTCGATTTGAAAAAATAAATTGATCCTTACGCTTTTAATTTATTGGGCGTTTATCAAAATACCATTTAGAACATGTTATACCAAGATTCATAATGGGTAAAATATACAATAGTTCAGTATTACTTTTTTGTCATTTGATGTCAAATTCTTTTTTATCTGAACATGTTTAGCTATACATCCATATGATATCATTAATTGGTTATGTTTGAATCATTAAGGTGTTGTTTACTTTACATGATAGGATTGATTAATAAAAAAAATCCAAGTTAATCTAGTGTTTATTTTGGAGTATAAATAATGGATTACTCAATTTTGAACTAATTTAATTATCTTATCCTTCAAATAATCAATCACATATTTTACCAATCTAACTTATCACTCAAAGTAAACACCATCTAAAGCTATAAAATATTTACACGAAACATGAAAAAGTATACCAGAATGCACAAATTGATAGGGATGGCTTCAATTATCTAAGAATAAGAATACACTAAATGTCTCCACAGCCCACACCAATTAGGATCGTCACCATTTGTAATAGGAAAGGAAAAGGTCAAACTTGAGAAAATAAAATGACAAAAAATCCAGAAAAAAGAAAACAGTACAAAATCATTTTCCATAAAAAAGAAGCATATTAAAAGTTCACCAAATGAGTCGAAAAGATAAGCTGGTGAGACCTATAATTAGCTCAGAAAGCAGAAAAGTTCGAAATGCAAAATTTTCTGCATATGTACTCATCGTTTAAAATAAAATAAAAATGAAAGAGAAATAGGAAAATAATGAAATATCACAAAAAATAGAAGATGAGATTAAATAATACAGAACAAATAAATAAGAACATTCATCCCAGAATCGAGGAAATCATAAATCATAAAATCCGCATTACACTGAGAAGAAACCACCGATCTAAAAGAAGAAATAAGAAAAGGTTGCATACGACGTAAAGAAGCTATACTCAGGTAAAGGCGCCAAATTCAGAACAGTCACAATATCTTATAAGCTCTATTCAACCGTTGAACTTAGGGAGCATAAGGAATTACTCTTCAATCAGAGTCCAGAAATCGACAACAAACGCACATTAACCACAGAAACTCGAAACAACAAAAATCAAGCAAAACCAATTAAATAACAAAATAAATCAGAAAGTCACCATCTCATCCGCAGATGTTCTTCTCCCGCCTCCGTCTTCTCCAAGGAATAAAAACAACAAACAAAAACTCTATTATAATATCCGCATTCCCAGAATAACTCCAGGACCGAGTCAAACTCCGGGATCGAAGCGATGCGAGTCTCGTTCCAAAACCACAACCCGTATACCGAGTTCGCGTTAGAAAACAGCAAAAAATGCTCAATTCGCGCCGAGTCGACTCGCCGGCGAGATGCGGACGCGCCGAATAATCTGCTAACGGGGAGAGGGAGAGAGAGGTGGGCGGAGAGAAATAGATAGAGAGCTGTAGAGAGAGAAAGTAGAAGTTGGAAGGGGTTAGGAAAACTGAAAAATTGTAATGAAAGGATGATTTATTGTTTATAGTTACAATTACAGCGAAGAGTGCCAATTTGGAAACGAATAAACGAATATTAAAATATATATTTATATATATTTTATTAAGTAAAATACAACAAAAAGGAAGGGAAGAAGTGCGAACTACGAAGGAAAGTGGTAGTTGTTAGGTTGGTTCAACCAAACGCCCTGCCGGCAAATAACGCGCCGTTTCTCACCACTCAGGGGAATACCAAATCTACCCCTGAAAGGAACGGGGAACTCGCATAATCCAGAGGGTAAAAGGGGGACAGAGGTGTAACGGCGTTAACGGAGGAATGGTTCCTTGTTTGGGGGTGAAAAAGGATCACGTGCGGCGGTGAGCAGGCGATGATTGGTTGTGGACCGTCCGATTTGGGCGTTGACTGGGGTTGTTTACATTTCTGTGGACGGTCAAGAAACGAGCCCACAAGTTTTAGAAGTGGGGAAAAACGGCTCACATGTGTTAATTAAGTTTGAACAGTTGACACGTATCCGCTCCGTTTTGACCTAATCCTGTTGTTGATTAAGTCCGCCGCGCCAATGACCTTTTTGACCCCCTTACCCTCTTTTCATATTCTCGCATTTATGTCTAAAGGAGAAACATCGTGTAATCACGCGGCCTAGGGGTGCACGGTGCACCCCACATCCCCCAACTGCAAAATTATTCTTAGTAAACACAGATTTGATTTGACCACAAAATGCATAAGTATTCGGGAAACAAAAATCATAAGGTTTACTTCCACATTGCACTTCTATCAGAAATACTGTTTCATTTGTCTGTGCAATGCAGAGGGAGTATATTAAATAAAATCTAAGTTGCAATTATCTTTACATAATTTTTCACCTAAAAAAATATAATAACATTTTGTAAATAAAAGAGATGAAATATGAGACAAAATGTGGGGTGAAATTATTTTTTGTTAGAATCAATAGCCACGTTTTGGAAAAACATAAAAAGAATGATTTTTTAAAATATAAAAGAACTATAAGTAACCTACACATAAAATCTGCTCGAGCATATTAGTGATTAATAAATCAATAGTCAATATCAAAAACAATATCAATATTTAATATATTTAAATAAGAATTAACAAATATAAAAGTTATTATAAAAAACTCACACAATTATATTTATATTACAATAAAATTTTCGATTAGATATTAATTTTAATGATAATTTTAAAATAGGTCTAAAAATCTCGTCCAAAATAACCTTAAGTTGATTGGGCTTTGGGATAAAAAAAATCATTGGATTTTCGGGCTAGAAATATGTTCGATAATAAAATATAACGTACTAATTGTTTTTTATTGCTATCTAGTTTAAATTATGATCGTAATATTTATATTTTATATGAATTTTATGAACTTATGAACGAATTACTTTTAAAGGTCTAGTTGTGTTTCTTTGGGATCGTTAAATTACAATTATATTATGTTTATACTTTGGATTGTTGATCCCAAGTAAAGTATATAGGTGTATTGAGGAGAATACATTAATTTAAAAAATCTTTGTTTAATATTGAAAAGTATAACGAACACTAAATTTATGAGGGTTAGTTAAGAGTTTGTTTCCTATAACGACCCGGCTTCCAAACTGACAGATGACCTCACAAGCCATCATAATCTTTTCCAACGTGTTTTGTCATCACTCACATGCATCATGAGAAACGTCCCAGAAGGTCACGCATCTCAATTATAATTCAAGTCAAGCACACTTAACTTTAGAGTTTTCATGGAATGACCACCAGAAAAGAAGATGCACATTTAGTATGAGTAGTTCATATCAAATTTTTAAAACTCTCTTGGAATGTGCACTCTCATACCTGCATATTCTTGGATTCCTTCTCATTCATGTGTGCTACGGTTCATGCATGTAATCATCCATATTGAAGCCTTATAGGAGTTGTTCATTGTCATTGACTCTGTACCGGCAATCACTTTGTACTTCTGCCCCAAAAGTTATATGTCCATCACTTTTCTCTTGGTTCGTCCCCGAACCACAATGACATGACCACCAACTTTCGTTTGGTTTTTCCCTGAACCATACCATATTGGAGAGATTCAACTCTAATAGCACTTGTAACGATCAGGCTTCAGACCGACGGATGATCTTATAAACCACTAAAGTCTTTTTCAGTGTGCTATGTCCTCACTCGCACACATCCTGAAAAACTTCTCAAAAGGTCACCCATTTCAGTTCTACTACAAGTAAAGCACGTTTAATTTATATAAAAAAAAAATTGAAGGGCTACCAGAAAATATATGCACATTTAGTATGAGTAGATGTTCCCAACTTATTTTTAAACTGTAGTACGTGGCGTTGTTGAGTCCAGACCCAC
>JAPKLX010000093.1:726709-781710 GCA_026898415.1 Leonotis leonurus
ATTTAAACATCCACCGCGATATACAAGAGGACGCTCTTCTACCAGTTATTTCATTATTCGTTCCTTTCAATTCAAGTTGTGGATTCGTTCGTGATTCAAACCTGGAGTACTTTAATGCATTATCTTTCCTTTCAATTCGTGAGTTCTTTTACTGCTTTCTTTAATGCTTTATGAATTATTTTCTTCTTGTTCTGCTTTTGATTAATTTCGAATTCTTTATCCAAACCTTTTCAATTATGTTAATTAATCGATTCAAAGCATGTTTAAATTCAGTTTCTTTAATTCTTCGTTCTTAGATTTAGGATTTAATTGCTTTCTAAATTCTTGTCTAGGTAATTCGTATTTTAAATTCTTTATTTTAATTCGCCTAGATAGATTCCAAAACCCTTCTTTTAATTGCTTTATGTTCTGCGACATAGATAAAACCCTGTTTAGCCTTTCTTGGGAATACGACTTAGGATCAAGTTACCTTTATACAACGAATTCGTACTCTTGCGAACTAGTTTATTTAATAAACTGTAAGTATATTGGCTGGAAAATTTCCTCGTGCCCAATACTGAATCCCTTTATCAGACAGTGGGTCTGGATTCAACAACGCCACGTACTACAGTTTAAAAATAAGTTGGGAACATACAACAACTAAATACTTTTAATTTAACGTTTAAAATAGTCTTAATCATAAGAATTTTTCAGACACATTAAATCTTTTTAAGAAGCGAGACAAATGTCTGCCCACTAAAATCAAAATCTCCAAAAAGGTAAAAGCATAGGGGGAGAGAGGAGATCTGAGTTCATTTATGAGGTAGAGACACCGAATTAATGAAGGAGAGGTGTGATTGAAAATGGAACAATAAAGTGGGGAAATACAAAATTGACATTTAATAATGAATTTAAAATTGTCATCTTGAATAATGAATTATCGACGGCGGACTGGTTTAACTAGAGAGTGCAGTTCTGACTTTGGGAATTGAATAGAATAGAGGGAGGGACACGTGGCGGGAAAAGTTGGGGAGGAGGGATAGACTTGTCATTTCGTAGACTGTGTGCGTGCGTGGACAGAGGAGATTTAGCTGGCAGTTAAAAGCGGTTTTCACGAACTCTACATGATATGATACCCCCGCGTGGCTCTTCTACGCTGCTCTCACCACCACCACATATTTTATTATTTTATTATTATATATATAAAGAAAAGTAAACAAACTATTCCTTTTACAAATCTCTTCTTGTCAAGTCTTTTCCTTTCTCCCAAATACGTCCTTTTCTTCTTAACAAAAAATTAATAATAATTCAAAACGGAATATTGAAAAACAAAGGTAATCAAATTTGGACAAATTTATAATTTTCGTATGGACTTTTAGTTTCGCCGATTAATGAAATTGGGGAACGGTTGGGTTGTTAATGATTCAGAAATGGAATGATTATTTTTGTTTCTTTTCGTTAGTATGGTTGATATAAAATACTCTCTCCCCGTCTCATTCAAGATATTGGTCTCCTTCTTTTCGGTACGCAAACTAAGATAATCCTCTTTCTTTCATTTACTTAATACACTTAAAGTACAAAAATGTTACTATAAAAGGAAATAGACCATCTTCGTGGGACAGACGGAAATGACAAAAAGGACCATCTTAAGTGGGACGGAGGGAGAAATAATTAGGACTGACTATTCTTGTAGGAATAATCCCACGAACATAGACTACCCTTGATATTAGTTATTCTTAATTATCGTAAATGAAATTTATTTTGATTTTATAAAAAATAATTGTTATTTATTTTTTATTAATAACTTTTTTTTTGAAATTTTGTGCAGGTTTGGTCTATTGAGTTAAATGGAGAAAATCGACCAATATAATTTTTAAGTAACTTTTTTGTACAACTAACGAATAATGGTAGTAATAAACATTATTTTTCATGACTAATGTCATTCAGTTCTAATAGTTTACGAATATGTTCGAATCTAATTTTAACTTCTCAAACTTCAAATAGTTCGCGAACTTATATACAAACTAATTTACGACCTTGTCATATTAATATATATATATATATATATATAATTTAAAAAATAATTTTAATAGACAAGTTTTTTAATGAGCACACAAACTCGAAGAACTCGAGTCGAGTTCGAGTTCAAATTCATCATTAAATTGAATAATAAGCGAAATGAACTTGATCTCGGATTTTATTTATTAAACTGAATACGAATTTGATTTTTTGAGTTTATACAAGTTTGATCTTTTTATTATAATAGTGAAAATTAATTATAAAATTATATTTCCATTACTTCGTAATACCAATCATAAGAATGGAATTAATTAGTTCATTTCTTTCTTATCCTCGTTCCATTACAAAGTTCATTCTATTCCGATATACGAGCGATCCCCTGAGATTTAGCTGCCATGTTCATTTGACATTGACTTTGTGAATCCAACAATTAACAGTCATGAAATTCCTAAACAGCATAAACGTTCCATAATTTAAAAGACACGTATATTAGTTATGATTATTTGTATAAAAAAATGTCATTTTATTAGCGTTTGTGTCAACAATTATGAGGCCGGGTGAACGTTGCAAATTAATCAAATTCATACATTACTTGACCACATTTTCATGCGTTAATTGATTATGTTTGAATTTACACAAAATTTACAAATGTATCTAAAATTCGTGGTCTTACCATTAGGTCCATTACACCTATAAAATTAGGGATGACAATTTGCCCGCGGGTACCCGAGCGTAATAGGAGTGGGTTTGAGAGGCATTTGATATCCACGGGTAGGTTCGTGGGTATAATTTAATATCCATTTAGTTTGCGGGTATGGGTATGGATAGTTAGTATCCATACCCGCGAAACTCATATACCCGCGAAAAATACCCGCGAAATACCCGCGAAATTACCCACGAAATACCCACGAATTACCCATCTTAAATTTAATTTTTATTTTTTATATTTCAATTTTTATATTTTAAATATAGTACTAGAAGTCTATAATATACTAACTCTTCGTTTAATTAATTTCTAAATTTCAGTACAAGTCTATAATATACTAACTCCTTACTCCATCTGTCCTTACTCCTTACTTCGTTTAATATATTTTAAAACAGTACAAAAAAGAACCCTATTCAATTTGTAATACTGCTAATGTTCAGTACAAAATGTATTCTTTTTAATTCGTGTTCTTATTTCAACTTCCCCCGCCGCCCCTTGCCTCCAGGCCCCCACCTTACCGCTGGCCACTCGTCTCTCTAAGCCTCTAACGGCGCTCTCCCCCAGGCCCCGAAGCTATCGCCGGCGTCGCCCCCAGGCCCCCGAAGCTCTCGCTAAGGTTACTCTTCTTCACCGTTAAGATTTTGAACAAGTCTCCAGTCTCCCAATCACTACCATTTTGGGCTTTGTGTTACTTAATCTTTCATTTACAGGAAAGGAAAAAAAGGATCGAGTTTCTCGTTTCTCGATTTGGTGAAGTTTAGTTGACGGATATATGAAGTAAATTACAACAACATCTGTTTTTCCTGATTAAGGTTTTCAGTTCAGATAACGATTTGTTCCTGCTATTTTAGGGCGGGTTCGTGGGTACCCAATGGGTGGTGGGTGGTGGATACCCGTTGGGTGGCGGGTTCGCGGGTACCCGACGGGTGGCGGGTTTGGGTGGGGGGTGATACCCGTGACGGGTGGCGGGTGGGAGAAATTTTCGCGGGTATGGGTATGGATACCTACTATCCACGCCCACCACGCCCGATTGCCATCCCTATATAAAATCCACTTGTTTTGTAAAAATCTATCAAGGATTTTAGTATATCTCCAAATTTGCATGATTTAGTTCAGAATTATCCAAATTTGCATGATTGATTGGATAATATGTCTACATTTTACTAGTATAAGCATTATGGGTTTCGTAAGATACATGAATAATTAATATAGAATCAAAAAAATTTACGATCATAAAAACTATGTTGTGATACACGATTTATACATGTCTAAAATAATAATTTTATGATAAAATGATCATATTGCACTGAGCTATCCATCGCGTTTGAAGTGATTTTGGATCTGATTTTGTCACTGAAAATCAATAGGGTTTTTATTTTCATAATCATAATTGATAATTTTCAGGTCGCCCGAGTCATTTTTTACGTCTCTAGGCATAAATTTTAAGAGATGAGTTGAGTGTGTTGTTAGTGGAATAAGAGTATTATACTCCATCCTTAGGAGTGAACAAACGGTTTTCGGTTCTCAGTTCCAACCGGAACCGTCGGTTCTTTTAGAATTGAGAACTGAATTTTTCGATTTCGGTACTGGAATCGGTTCTTAGTTCAATTAATATTTCAGGTATCGTTTCTACCCGATCGGTTTCGGGTAGAACCGAAATAACCGATTTTGTACAATTTGAATTTGAATTTTATTTTTATATATATTCACTTAATTCTTAAAACTAAAAGGTTAAAAGTTAAAACTTTAACCTAAAGTTCCATAATCCCTAATTAGCATTCTTAATTAAATACCAAAATTGAAATAACATAAAAAAAGCCAAAATATAATAACTAACATAAAAAAAATTGGGGATAAACATAATTATAAATTACATCAATTACTCAACCTAATCAATAAATTAGTAATAAAACAACATAAAGCCATTGAAATTAATTAAAAAAAAAATAATGATTAATAATTATTATCCTAACATTGTAATATAAAAAATGAAAGTAGCAAACTAAACATGTAGACAATAAAAGCAGCAAATTCATATTAAAAAAAATGATTCCAATCGGTACTATCTGGAATCGAACCGTGGAATCGAATCGGTTCTTCGGTTACCAGATTACTTGATCGGTTCTGGAACCGATTTCATAAATTTAATAATTTTCAGTTCAAGTACCTGAAATTTCGGTTCTGAATACCTAGAACCGAACCGATTCTCACCCCTACATCTGTCCCAACAATCTTGGCTCATTTGACTAAAAGTGTGAGTGTTTTTTGACCAGAGGCCAAGAATAATGGGATTAATGAGTACTATTTATTGATTAAATATGTGTATTGTAAGTAAAATAAAAATTAATAATTTATTAATAAATAAGTTAAAATACTTTAAAAATAATAGATGATTAATAAATGAATTAAATATGGTGAGAGCATATCCTTAAAAGGTCCACATTATTTTATAATTAAATATGTTGTGAATGATAAAATAATCAGTATTATGTTAAATAATGACAATTTAAGTAAATAAAAGTAATATACATCGATGATAGTATTTAAAAGCATATATATGAATATTTAACAAAAAAATGTGCATACTTTTTGTGTAATAATTAAAATGATAAATTGCATCGGTTTAGGAAATTGATACATACTTTAATTTGTCACATGTATTAGAAAAATAATTTGACTTAAAGTGTATTATATATTAGTGGATTTTGTGTACATCTTGATTTGTTGGTGATAATTGAGTTATTTGTATTGTGTGAGGACTCACACAATTCATTTAGATTAAAATACCACATATAAAATTTAATATATGTATAATAAATGTCTATATTCAATTTTTTAAATGATCATAACTTTAATATTTGTTTATTTCATATTATATAACAAATTAAAGCTTGTTACAATCTTTAATTTAAAATGCATATAGTGTATGGTTTCATGAACGAAATTGAAAGATTTTATTAAGATAAAATGATAGACGAAAGATAAAAAAATAATTATATTTAAATGTATTTATTATTTTATTCCATTACAAAGTTAATTCAATTCCTACTAAATATCATTCTTATATATCAATTATCCTCTAATATCTTAACTTAAGTGAGATGCGAAAGTTGATGGTATTATTAAATCGTAATTTAAGAAAACTAAAATTCAACATATAATGAATGTAGGGTTAGCATAGTTGATCTATAATCAAATAGAATACTGAAAGCAATATTAATAGAGTAAAACATAATTTGGTTTGCGTTCACTACAAAAAAAAAAAAAGAGATTTCTAGACACTGAAAAGTGCCCCAATATATAGTTTTTCGAGGCACATATGATTTTCGGGGCACTTATCATATGTGCCGCGTGTAATCGTGTCGCGAAAGAGTTAGGGGCACTTTTTAAGTGCCTCAACACAAATGGCTTTCCAGTTATTTAAATGTGTCCCCATATTGATTTTTGAGGCACTTATAATTGTCCAACTGATATTTATTTATGTCTTGAAATGGAATATGGTGACACTTATCTCTGCCTTCAAATGAAATATCGAGATAAATATTTGTGCCCTTAATTTAAGTATCAAGACACATATTTATGCCCTTTATATAGTTGTTGAGGCACAAATTGTGTAGGATTTTGGGGCACTTCATGATGTCTTTATATTTACTATTGAGGCACATAATGTGTACTATCAAAACTATATATATGTCCACAAATTCATATTACGGGGCACTTATAAGTGTTTTAATGTGAATGCATGCGACACTTATTTGACAATTAGAAATGCAAAAATTGGTGCCCCAAATTACTGTATCAAGCCACTTTCAAACACATATTTATATGTATAATAAATGAAACATTCATAATAGAATACTGAAAGCAATATTAATAGAGTAAAACATAATTTGGTTTGCGTTGTTCAAAAGTAAAAAATCATACGTCTACAATTCTCGTTGTGATTCCATGATTTCTAACTAAATGGATATGGTCTTACAGTGATCAACTTTGAAAGTTAAATTTACTGAAAATATATTGATCACTTATTGCTTCAACACTAAGTCTAATATTATACATATTCTTCGATTACTGAGTTCTAGTCTAGAAATACTTGAAAAAAATATTATAATGAATTATAAAGTGTTCAAGAGAGATATGAAAAGAGTTCTTAGAACTTGAGAGCATTTTGATTGTATGAAAGCTTATGAGCCCGAGGTAACCGATATTTATAGTTGTAGGAAAGATCGATCTGTAATTCGTTGAAATTCTTTCCATTGCAATTTTGTACTCTTTAACATTTTTTATGCTTGCAATCAAGATCTTGTAGGGCGGCTATGAGATTTTTTCTTTACATGGAAAACCCTAGTTGCAGTAGACTTGGCTAGGAGTATGACATTTTAGTACGATGTAACTTCAATCAAGATTGACTTAAGATGTAGGAAAATACACTTCAACACCAGAATTCTTCATTGACTTTAGTGCATCTTTCAGTTAATGAGACTTCACAATCTAGTCCTTCAGTACGGCTGCAATATGAATGCCCTTTAGGATAAAATCTTTAACTATCACATTATAAACCTATGGTTTTGGACTCAGACCATCATCATTTATGGGACGTGTTCGACTAAAGTTGTTTCGAGTCGCTCGCAATCTAACGAGGTCGTCTAACAATGATAAGTCAATCCATGTTGCACTCTCAAGAAAGACTTAGCAGGGCAATTTAATTCTTTGTTCATTATGAAAGCAAGTAAAATATCGTTTGAAGGTTTTAAAACTAGGCGGATAATATAAACTGCGAAAGAATGTAAATCCTAAACTAATAAGAGTAAAGAAGGAAATGAATTTCTGAACTGAGAAAATGAGTTGAGAATTGAAAAGAATAAAAGTAACTTGGAGATTTAGAATTAAAAAGAACATATAAAGTAGTTTGGAGTTTGAAGTTGAAAAGAACGTAGAATAAATAAATGAAAATAGAAACACGAAGGCATAAACAAAATAAATGAACTCAATAATAAAAACGAACCCGAAATATAAAACGGAAGAAAACTTGATTTATAAACTGTAATGAACTTGAATCCACAACGATAAACGGAAAAACAACGAACTAGAATGTTGCAATGGGTACCCTTCGAAATCAAATACCAAAGCTAAAAACGACTAACCAAAAATCATAAATCTCGACCCTAGAATAATGAGTCGAGAGGTACTCGTAATATAAGTGCAAAGAATCAGAAAAAAGTTATCTATCGAATGAGAAACGCGTCGACTATTTATAGACGTCGATGAGGGTCAACGACCGCTTAAAGGTCAGCGAACGCTGAGTTGGTCAGTTGCGGGTTCGACGGGCGTGGCCGCTGAGGGGCCAGCGGTCGCTGACCCTGGTTCGTGCTGGCTCGACCTGAGACACGCACCGCCTAGTCAGCGGTCTCCTAGGGCTACGCGACCGCTGACTTGTGCTCTCGGCTCTCATCTTCATTCTCTCGTCATTTCTCGATCTTTTCTCGTCTCGTTTCCAACTTTAACACATGTTTAAGCTCGTGATCCTGAAACATAAAATGAAACGTAAATCGAGCCCGAAACATAATGCAAAATGAGAAAACTACAAGAATAAAGAAAAGGAATATACGATTTTAGACGACCAAACATAGGCTAAACATGAGGTTTTGGAATTTGAATCAAAGCCCTTTTAAATATTTTCCCAACAAATATAAGTCCAATTGAATTTTAAATCCAATCGACTTGACTTGAAATTAATATTGTTAAGTTTTATAGGTTCATATAGGGATGATAATGAGCCTAATTTGGATCAGATCTGGCTTGATTTAGATTCAAATTCAGAATTTTTGACTTGGGTCAAATCTGACCCAAATCCATTGGATTTTAAAAACTGATATATGTGTTCAAATCCATGAGATCAGTTGGGTCCGATTTAGATCCATATATTTTTTTTTAAAAATAAATTATAAATATACTAAAATTGTTAATAAAATTATGATAATCATCCAAATCAACAACACTACAACAACTGATCAAAAAATACTACAATTCAAACAAAGCACTGCAACAATAAAAAATATGTAATAACTTTTAAAAATAATTTTACAATCATTGATGTGCAAGAAGAATTTTTGCAAAATCGATGAGTTTTTACAAAATCGATTGCAATTCAAATCAAAATCTAAAATAATAAAGTAAATATTAAATTTTGCACCTACTTTCAACATCATCAACATCTTAAAAAATAGAGATGTTCAATAAGTAAACGAGATATATGGTCACATTAAATTATATTTAAAATAATATATATATATATATGTTTTATACGTTTTCGGTCTCGTTTCTATTATACTTTTGGTCTTATAATGCTTATTTTTGTCGTTCGAGTTGATGCTTTGGTCTTCTATATGCTACATTGTAGGTGAGAATCGACAAAAATAATTAACGAGGCTCGACAAGAGAAACGAGACGAAAAGACGAAGAAAAGGTGGAAATTGCATACTTGACCGAGAGTGGACCTAGCAGGCGCTAGCTCCTAGCACTCGCTAGGTCAAGGAGCTGAACCAGGGCAGAATATTGGGCTAGCAACCGCTACCCCCTAGCGGCCGTTGGCCCCTTGGAAGATCAATATTGGGCAGAACGTTGGGGTAGCGAGCGCTACCCCCTAGCGGTCGCTACCTTGGCGGATTTCCCTTTTCCTATTTAAACTCTTCACGCGCGATTGTTAGAGCTTTCTTCTTCGCTTTTAATTTTTCAAGGGTTTAGACCATGAGAGAAAACACTACTAGTCTAGATTTTCCATTCCGTTGTTCGTCTTTTTAATTTCGTTGTGGATTCGTTCGTGATTCAAACCCGGTGTTCTTTAATGCATTATTTCCCTTGTCAATTCGTGAGTTCTTTTACTGCTTTCTTTATTGCTTTATGATCTCTTTTCTTCTTGTTCTTTTCTTGATTAATTCACAATTTGTTAATCCAAACCTTTCAATCCTGTTAATTAATCAATTCAAGGCATGTTTAAATTTAGTTTCTTTAATTCTTCGTTCTTAGATTTAGGATTTAATTGCTTTATTAATTTTCGGTAATTCGTATTTTAAATTCTTTAATTCATTCACCTAGATAGATTAATTAGATTAGTTAAAAAAAATCAAAACTCCTTCTTTTTAATTGCTTTCTGTTCTGCAACGTAGATAAAGTCCTGCTTAGCCTTCCTTGAGAATACGACTTAGGGTTAACTTATTAATCTATAACGAACTCGTTCACTTGCGAGTAACTTAATAAAATAAGTTGAAACAATATAGATATATAAAATTGTTGGGAATCCCGGGTAATAGTTTTGATGATGGTTATCGAAACGCACACTTAGATTCTACTTATGTATTTTACCTATAAATAACGTAATGTGTTATGTGTATGGAGTTGATTAGTTCTGTAAAGATATTTGGATCTGTGTTAAGATCTGTCTATAGGAGATCAACTTAGACTTATGTTTTATTTCATAAGTCAGTATACAGTTCACAATGTAAAGGAACAGAACGTAAGTCACGTTCTGGTCCTATTATAATCTATACTAGACTTAGAATAGTTAAGATGCTGAATTGTAAAGAAGCAGAACATGAGTCATGTTTTGTACCTATAGAGCATCATACTTAGACTAGTTCTAGAGGACTTTCAACACATAATGAAGGTGTAATTCTGTATCTAACACAGAACGTAGGAAACGTTTTGTCCAGATACTGTCTATCAATGAAGTATTAAATCACAGAAGGTGCTTAAAAACTTGAGGCGTTCTGTGATACTTAAAAACGTTTTGTCCAGATACTGTCTAACATAGAACTTAAGGCGTTTTGTGAGATGCTTAAAAACATATGGTTTACCTAAATGGGTCATCTGTCTCTTAGTACACTTTGGTGCCACGTAGGCTTCATTCTCATATACTTATTTTGGTAAAGGAATTTGAATACCGGAAACTGCATCTATACTATAAATGGTAGCAAAGGACGCATAGCTGACAAGAAGTACAATTCAACGGCTAGTTCGTGTGACAAAACTTTCCAACGGCTAGTTTGAGGAATCAAACACTATAAATGTATTTGGATAAAAAATCAGGCCTGAAACACCTGTATAAAAGAAATCCACAAGCCTATTGAATTTCGGGCATAAAAAATCTGCTAGTTAAGAATAATATTTATATTTATTTTTAATTAAGATATTATAAATGATATTATTAAAACTTGTGTCGAATTAAAATGTCAAAATCTTAAATGGGATGAAGTATTTAACCATGTCCAACACATGTGTAAAATAAACATTCTTGAATGAATTAATACTCATCTTCTTGACAGTAGGGGTGAGGATCGAGATCGGGGTTGGGAGTCCCGGTCCAATTATGAAATATATCAAAGTTTTGGTCTCAGTTTCGATCACGATCGGAATTTTGAGACTTTCGAGTCTCGAAATTTGATAATTTTAAGTTCCAGTCCTAGAAAAAAAAAGGTCTCAAATAGTCCTGAAGTCTCGAATGAGACAAATTTTTTTCGAACTTGACCAAATTTTTCAAAATTTAAAATTGATTTCGAAAAATCGGGATTCAGGACTCCCGAGTTCTGAAAATTCTCAATTTTTCAATTCAAGTCTAGATCTTGTAAAATTCAGAACTAGAGGTCCCGAATCCCGTCGAGATTCAGGTTGAGACCAGGAGAGTCCCAAATCCTGATCTCAAATTCTCACCCTAGTTCTTGTATTTCTTTGTAGGAAAAATTATATTCATGTTAGTATTTATATATTCCATAAATAAGTATAGCCTGACTGACTTTGCCAAAATTGGCAAGAAAAAACACAAATTAGATACGACCCAAGCACTAATGTGTGGACATAAAAATATATTTATTGGCGTGCGTGTGTTAGCCTAGTGGTAGTGAGGTTAATGCCCCAGACTTAGGTCTCGGGTTCGAGTCCTCCATGACGCGGTCATGTAATTTAATATTAATGTAATCCAATTTAAAAAAAAATGAAATATATATTTATTTGGGGTATAATTACCTATATTCATATTTCTGCACTTGCTATAATTTTCTACTTCTGTATTGTGAGATTCTGATTCTGATTTTGATTTATTTATGTTTTATTTCTGTAAATGCGCCAAACTAACACTTTTATCTTAACGTCAATTTTTTAAAAAAAAAATTGAATATGATGACCTTAAAAGGTCCC
Organism: Leonotis leonurus; assembly: GCA_026898415.1. Taxonomy (NCBI): domain Eukaryota; kingdom Viridiplantae; phylum Streptophyta; class Magnoliopsida; order Lamiales; family Lamiaceae; genus Leonotis; species Leonotis leonurus. The sequence continues at coordinate 738,603 of JAPKLX010000093.1, forward strand.
AGATCTTGAATTTATCTTTTTATCTTTTTTTTTAAGGAATGAATGAGATATATAATGTGTAAATAAGTAAATTAACCTATAATAATTACCTCCTTAAAAATAGTACTACCTCACTATCCTTTTTAATGAAAGTGAATCACGTTATTGCGGTCGATCTAATACTGTTAGAGAATATATGACCGCAAGATAATTATATTGCGGGAATGTCCTGTCAGGTATGGAGAAGAACACGCTTTACGTTTCTTTCCAAACCCTTGAACAGAGCTATTAAAATGCATAAAGCCTAATTCTCATACCTTATTAATCACAAAGGCCTTAATAGAGACTGGTCACGCGCTGCTTATCACGTGATCACATGTAGGGGTGAGAATTTGGGATCGGGACTCGGGACTTTTCCGATCCCGTCCTGAGATCTGGCGGGATTCGGGATCCCGAGTCTCAAATTTTTCGGGATCGGGATCGGGATCGGGACTGAGGAATTGCACATTTTCGGGACTCGGGAGTCCCGAATACCGATGGGGACTCCCTATTTCTCGAAATTAATTTTTAAAATTTGGAAAATTTGGTCCCATTCGGGATTTCGGGACTAATCGGGACTTTATTTTTCGGGAACAAGACCAGGACCGAGATTTAAAAATTTTCAATTTCGGGACTCGGGAGTTCCAAAATCCCGATCAGGACCGGGACCTAGACTAAGAATTTGGCATTTTTCGAAACGGAACTTCGTGATCGGAACTGGGACTCCCGGTCCCATCCCGATTCTCACCCCTAATCACATGTGACCATCTCTACTTGTTACACGGTCTCTTCTACTCATCAAATGGGCAAAGCTATAGATCATATCACATAACCCCATATCAATATGAACTCTCATAACAACTGCACAAAAATTTAATAATTTGTTAAAATAGACTAGTCACAGAAAGCTATGTAAAAATATCTATTTCTCTCTCAAATTAAAAAAATATTTAATGTCCCGATTAAAATTATACTTTAGACAATGGTTGCGGTTGGTGGGTGTAGGTTACTTTTTACTCTATGTACTTTTAATCCAATTATTGTTTCTAAAACCCTAAATATTTTTCGAAATAATTTTGTCTTTATTAAATGTGGGTGTGTGTGGCTGAAATACAAAGGAATAATTCGTAGAAAGAAGGCAATTTCAAGAAAAGAATACTTAAAAAGTGGGGCAAATGTAGTGATACGCCTCCAAACATCATGAGAGATAAGATTCTGAACGTAGTTAGTTGTCTTACTAAGTAATCTATATTTGAAAATACTATATACCTACTTTCAAGTCTCAAATATTTTTCACAAACATTTCGTCATGATTTTGGCATATTCTTCACCTAATACAACTTTCACTTATTATTCTTTAAAGTTGGACATCTATACATATGGATGTAGCTACTAAACTATCACCTATATATACTATTTCATGCCTAGGATTATCATATATGAAAGAAGCAATTTGGCATGAATTTTCAAAATCGATTTAGTTAATAATAGTTGTGATCTTTAGTTCCATGATATATATATATATATATATATATATATATATATATATTTGACATTTGACCAACTTTTGATGAAGTTGGATATGATGGTGATATGGTAACAAATTATACATTTGAAGAATACGTTTTAGTATATTAATAAATACAACTTAACTGTTTTCCAGCAAATGGGAGATTAGATTTATATATATATATAGTTTTGAGTACTCTCCCGTGTTAAGATTAAGGGCGGATATAGGGGTTCCGGTCTCTGCCAAGCAAAAAAAAATATATACCTAAAAAATCGTAAATTTATTGATATTTTTTATTTATATTCTTATTATCAATTTAAATTGTAGTTTTAACTTGATACATTGATCGGAACTCAATCATTATTAACAAATTTTTCTGATTTCATCACTTATTAATAAGACACAATTCACTGCAACAAAAACAACATTGTTTAATAGAGCCATAATTTTAGTGATACTAAAAGATATATTTATTAAATTTAGTACAACTTTGGTTGTAAACAAATTGTGATATTAAAACATTTATCCATATGATTTTTTACATATAGAAGTGTAAGTAATTTCATTAAATTTAAAAACATAATACTTTTTTACACTTAACTGCGAAACTTCTATAACACATGGTGAGTTACGTTTTAAATTTCTATAACACATGCTAGTCACAGTATTTATTACTCCCTCTCCCTTTTCACTAAGTAGCTTTCCATGTTGATTCGACACGAATTTTTAAAAATTATTTTGACTTTAGTTGTTAATGTGTAGTAAATATAAATTGAGTCCCCATGAGTGTTTAAAATAAAGTGATTTAGTTGTTAATGTATAGTAAGTGGAGATTAAGTCCCACGTGAGTATTTGAATTGAGGGTAAAAAGTTGAAAAAAAAGTTGCTAAAACTAAAAATGTTAAATGAGAAGTTACTTTGTGGACGAAAAAATATGACAAAGTGAAAAATTATTTCGTGGACGGAGAAAATATTACATTTTAAAACATTGTATTTTTTTTGTTACGTGTGTAAAATTTGTTATTTTAATGGTTAATGGTATATTTATATGACATACACAAATTATTTTTATGGCATGAAGAAATGTATCTAAATGTACTTATGACAATGTAAAATATAAGTATAAGTTAGAGATCACAAAATATGTTCCGTGTTATTTGTTCTAATATTAAAAAATTTATAGGGCGGGTGAAGATCAAGACTTCCAAACCCTTGGCTTCAATATTCAATAACTGTTTTATTAGTATAAAATTAACATACTTTAATATGTAAAAAATGTCTTATATCTTCCATTGTCATAAATTTTGTGACATGTTTTTATGACATTCACACCTATAAGATGTCATAATTATAGTTAATTACATTTACAAATGTTGCTATCATAAAATGTGTCAAAATTAGAACATTCCAATAACAAAAAATAGAAAGAGTCAAGACAAATACAACACATAGTATTTTTGTTCACAAAATCCTTAACTTTGACTGTGTGGTAATGCGTAGTTGAAGCTGTTTAATATTCATTTAATTTATTACTTTAAGTTGTATATATATTAATTTGAGTTTGAACCTTATTTAATTTATTATTTTTAATAAATTATACTCCCTCCATTTCACTAATCATGACACATTATATATTCAAGTGAGTATATTATAATAATGAAACGTGTCATATATAATGTGACAGATTGAGTATCTATTTAATAAATTATAAATAAAAATTAAATTAATAAAATTTATTTTTGAACGGATGGATATAATAATATATAAGTTTTTTCTTATACGAATGCATTCATAGATTCCAACATATCAAAATAATGAGATGAAAACCTATTGCACAATAATTAAAGCAAGCAATACAAGGAATATACTTTAATTCCTTTTAAAAGAGAAATAAATTTCATTCATTAAGAAATGTCTTCAAGAACGAAGTCATATAGTTATGAAGGCCAAAAATTATACCAAAATTTTTCGGTGTTAATAGTTTTAGTGTATTTATCCTAAAACATGTCATGAATAATTGAACATAATATATAAAATGATACTCTCTCCGTTCCAATAAGCATGACACAAAACTTTTGAACAAGGTTATTAAAAAGAGTGTATAAAGTAGTGTAAAAGTGATAAAGGTGGTAGGGTCCACACCTTTTTTAAGGATAACTTTTACTATTTTAAAAATATGTCAAATTTAGTGGGACATGCAAATAAGAAAATTGTGTCAAATTTAGTGGGAGGGGTTACTATAATAGATGTTATAGAGCATTATAATTTATAAAAAACAAAGATTCTCGTCTACCAAAAGAAGAAAGAATGTTAATTGTTGGTTGGTAAGGATAAAGGAGTAGGGAGAAGGACTAGAGGAACTTTCGGCTTTCACTTCACCTTTTCATTGTACCCAATCATTTACTTTCAATAGTCATCAAAATTATTGAAATTTTAATTCAATTTTCTCTGCTATATGGTTGACCAGCTTAGTCATTACGACTATTTCATTAATATCATTAATTAACATTTATCACCTCGTGCCTTATTTATACTTAGTATCTCATTTTGATTGCGTACGGTGTTACTATACTAATAATATATTAAAAAAATATCATATTCTGGTAGATTGTTAGTGGTCTATACTAATATTGCTCAAATATATTGCAACAGATGATCAGATAGTCATCTTTATTTATCTTATTTTATTATATTTTTTAGGGTTAACATCCCCTAAAAGAAATCTCACACAGTTATAGTTTTAATCACCAACAAAGAGATCATGCTTCTATATATTTTCAATTGTTTATGATTTTACGATGAGATTAACGTATCCAATTAATGTTTGATATTTAATGATATAATATGCTATCGATAGATTAAAATCACAATTTTGGTATAATTTTTAAAATTAAATTTAATGATTTAATTTTTTTCAGATAATGTACTGGAGTTTTACTTTTTACTAAAATATTACCAAGATTATGTGTGGCACGTTTACGCGCTTTATCATATATTGATAATTTGTTTATTATATTGGCATTAGTAATTGACTAAGAATGAATGAATGATAAGTGAAGGGGAGGGGATCAGTTGCCAAAGTAGCCAATTCTTCGTTTACAGCAAAACATGATCACTTTAACGTATTAAAGTTATCTGAAAAGAAAAGAATATCTATAAAATAATAAATGTCAAGTAATAATATTACAAGAATCCCACCAAAGATTCTGCTATACTTGTCTCCAATGTAATTGTTTGATAAAATTTAGAAATTGGTCAACAATATCTACCGATATATATAAATTGTTCAACGACAACAACCACCACAACCATGAATTATGATTATTAGAAAATTCAACACAATAAACAGTTTATGTACTGTGCGAATTTATAGTATTAACAGTACTTACATGAGTTCACATTAATTTCATGCCTATTCACATGTATACAGAAAAATATGTAGAAATCGTGGAATTGGTCAAGGTATTTGATTGGGCGTATTTAAGTAATTGTGATATTTAATTTTATAAACTCGAGTATACTTATTTATATTATCCTCATTATATTTTGAGCTGATTTGGGAATCGAAATTTATTTCAGGAGAATTTAATTATTTCTTTGAGCCTGTTTTGCAGGATATCAATTGAAGGGACGATGGACAAAGATATCAACGATTTCTAGATATTTAGACAAAAGGTACGAACTCTACTCCCAGAGAGTCTTCACAGTTTTATTCATATTTTTCTTGTGGATATTATATTATAATTGTGAGGTACGACATGTTGTGCATCAAAACACCTGCTATGTTCAAGCCATTGTTCAACCAACAAAGAAGGAATACAGACGTTGAGAAAAATATGGAAAAGATAAAGATGAACTCGGTCAACCTTGAAGCCTGATTTTGAGGAACGTTTTAAACAAACTTTTCCCATATCTTTGCAACAAACTTGAAGAGGAGATTGAACGTCTATATAAAGGCAATGATGGAGCTTGAAGAAATAACTCACGCAAGGAAGAATTAAACGCATTCAAGAAAGAAATAGAGCGAGCACTACAAAAAAAAATTATTTTAGCAATGGAATTTTTCCGTTACTAAAACAAGAAATTCCGTTACTAAACGTTTTAGTAACGGATTTGTAACGGATTTATCCGTAGTAATATCGATGGTTGCTAGAAAATTTAACAACGGAATGTATTCCGTTACTATATATAACAACAGAATTGTAACGAAATTTTCGTTTTTAGAATGGTTTCTTCTATTTTAGTAACAGAACTGTAACGAAAAATTCTGTTGCTAAATTTTTAATAACGGATAATTCCGTCATTAATTCCGTTACTAAAATTTTACAAAAATTCCGTAACAATTCCGTTGTCGATCCGTTAAAATTTAGAAACGAAAAATTTTTCCGTCACTATTCCGTTGCTATATAATGCATTTTTTGTAGTGGAGAGCCATTAGAGAGTGTGAGCGTATTATTTCATATTCATATATTTTTATATTCTGAGTTTGTGAGTGCTTAGATATTCAAAGAGTAACTCCTCGATTCACCTTTTGATCGATTACTCTTTGAAGGTTATTGAGTTATGTGTTTGGGCACTATAGAATAGAAGAAAGACGAGTGAGTTAGAAGTAGGAACTTCTTTGATCTCTGATCTTTTATTTATAGTGAATTTGGGTTAGTATAACCCTCCCGAGATAGGCGGACTTTACCGAACTGGGTGAACAATCATTGTGTGCTTATTCCCGTCAAAGCAGTAAACATTATGTGTTCCAGTTATTGTTCTTATATGCGTTGCACATAGACGAACCACAAATTAAGTTATTTCAATAATCAAATAACTAGCGTCGTTTGGGAGAATTACTTATAGCCGAGGAGAAGAGACGAATTGTAATACCCTTAAATTTTAATTAGTACTTAATTGCTAATTAGAAATTTAATAAGGCTTTGCATCCTTAAGAAATAAAATAGGAAAATTTAAAATTAAAGGTATTTAGTTGTAATTAGTGAAGATAAGTGACCTAAGTATTACTTAAGCATGATTTAAAGAAAAATGCTAGCATATTATGAGAAAACCATAATATGATAAAATAAAATAAAATAAGAGAATTCTTCAAAATTCTAGAATGTAGTAGAAAGTGATGAATAATCACTTAATTAATTAAATCTAAATAAAATTAATTATTATTTATATAAACATCTAGTTTGCACTATTCATGATAAACATCAAAAAAATTTCCTCTCCTTCTTCCCCCTCATTTTCGAAAACCCCTCCCTTCCCTACACCAAAAATTTTTCTTATCCTAAGAGCAATAGTCATGTGATTTCAAGCAATATCAAGTAATAAAGCTTAGTTTGTTGAAGGTAAATGATACTCTTCCATCATACTTTTGTGTTTTAATTTTGATAAATTATGATTTTGAAACATGATGAAGGAAGATTGGAGATTTGAAAGTATTAGTGAAGTTCTTGTTGTTTTTATGATTAAATCATGCATAAAGTAGAAGAATATGTAGAAATAAGATGAATTAGATGAAGATGTGGCCTTAGGGTTTGAGTTTAAATTTATGTTAATAATTGTGATGCTATGCTTAAATTAAGTTTATATTCATGTAATTAAGCATGTTTAAACATAAGATTAGAAAGAAATTTGATGAAAATCAAAATATGAATGTTGGTGTAATTTTCGAAAAATAGAGATAAAAGAGCTATAGAGATTTTATTTTAATTGCCTCAATTAACTTGATATATGATCTTTGTGAAGCATAATAAGTGATATATAAATTATTTAGATTTTTCCAAACTCATATGTAAAAGTTGGAAAGAGTTTGTGTATTCATATGATATGTTGTGTTTAAGGTATAATATGTGTTGGGAACCCCATGAATTTGTATTTGTTTTGATGATGTTTCTCGAAACTACACTTAGATGTTTTTGAAACCAAGTAGTTATTGTCATCTATTAAGGATTATCTTAAGTGTAAAAGAAGCAGATCGTTTTAGTACACAAATAACGATCTGTATTATTCTAGTTAAAGGTATCCTGGACACAATGATCACTATGATATCAAGTTTCTCTTGTAAGTCAGCTAGCTGTTAATATAAGGAGCAGATTGTTTTCATGTATTAAATAACGATCTGCTTCCTATATAAGCAGCTCGCTGACACTTGTTTATGGTTTCTATTTGTAGTTCACATTTCAACAGATCACAAATGTAAAAGTAACTTGAATTTTTCGAGTTGACTTATAACGATCTGGTTCTCTAGAATAGAATTATATATTTCGTAGGATCAAAAATATGCTTGTTATATTTTACAAGCATTTGAGCAGCTCGTCCAAAAAGGAGGATCAGCCTGCTGCTTCTAATTTACATATAGCATATCGTTCAAGTCATCATAAGAGGATGAAGCAGCTCGTTCACAAGGAATACATCAACCAACTGTTAAGCTCAAGATCGTGTTGTTTCAAAAACGATCTTATCATCTCTACCATACTTATAGCAGATCGTTTTATACCAAAAACGATCTGGTCGCATCAGTCAATGGATTATGAGATGAAGTTACAACACAAAGGACAGCGAGCTGGCATAACATCAAATTCAAGCTGCTCCTCATAGTAACTACGGTGGACTGCCGACATACCTAAATTTGTCACAAGTCAACCACTCTTTGTATTGTCACATCAACAGCATGCTTTAAGGAATGAAGTACAAGAATATCAAAATTCCAGTACGGTGAATCATTCCCAGTATGGCAATACAATGGGAAATCTCATGAAAGGTGGTAACCACTCTCATTTTGACAACGCGTGCTTCAACAACACTGCCATGCATTTAATGCAGTCATTAATGCAATAAAGAAGGACATCTTCTTCTCCAACGGATAGTTTTCTTCAAAGAGGCTATAAATACCACCTTCACCTCCAGGAACGAGCACGAGAATTCACGATTACAAAGCTCAAACTCTGCTCAAATATCTTCAAGTATTCTAAGCTCTAAAAGCACTCCTTCAAGCTCTAGAATTCTCTGAGTGTTTAATTATTCTCTTGAAGATAGTTTTCTGGAAACTTGTTGTTTACAAAACCCAAGTTAGGATCTAGTTTTGATCCAAGATTTGTAAGATTTAGATTGTAGTTCTTCAATCTAAGAAGTGTAATCTCAAGTTGTTATCTAGTTTTGATAAAGCTTGAGGCTCGTACGCAACGAGTAAAAAGAAAGGAGACAGAGTAGATTTCGATCTAGTTTTGATCGAGCCGTGGACGTAGGGAAAGTTTATCCCGAACCACGTTAAATACCTTGTGTTCTTACTTCTGTTTTACTTCATTATCATATCCTTCATACTCTTGCATTAACTTGGTTGTGTTAAAAGATTGACTAAAGAAAATGTTTTTTTAACTACAAAGAGCATTAACCACCGAATTCCGCACACAACATTAATCAAGGTTAACTTTCTTAAAGTTAATCTTATTAAGTGTTTCTTCTCACCTAAGGTTTATTTGAGCTAAGTTGTTTCTTCCTCACAAGAAGAAACCCTAAACTAACCTAAGCTATCTTTATTTATAAAGTGTGCTTAAGCCTTATTGTTGGGAACCTTTTTGATGATTGTGGAAATCATTATTTATATGTTTTGATGATGCGAAACCATATTATATATGCATAATATTAAATCTTCATTTAAAAGAATCAACACTTTGATGTCTTGGAAACCAGGTAGTCATTGTCATCTATTAAGGAATATCTTAAGTGTAATAGAAGCAGATCGTTTTTAGTGTATAAATAACGATCTGTCTTATTCTTGTAAAAGATATCCTGGACACAATGATTGCTAGAATAACAAGTGTTTCCTCAATGTAAGGCAGCCAACTCCTCATATAGTGAGCAGATCGTTTTTGGAATAAATAACGATCTGCCCCTCATATGTAGCAGCTCGCTGTCATCTTACTTGTTTTTGGTTTCCTCTAGTTTATTCTTTATAAGATCACAAATGTAAAAGCAGCTTGAAGTTTCAAGCTGACTTATAACGATCTGACTCTCTAGACTAGAACTAGCTTTTGATAAGTTATACTCTTCAAGTGTTTAAGCAGCTTGTCTTTCAAAGTCAGTCCGCTGCTTGAAACTAACATCAGATCGTTCTTTATCCATTACAAATGGATGATCAGCTCGTTACTAAAGGACTACGACAGCCCGCTGCTCAATGCCTTCATCAGATCAATCGTCGTTCCAAAACGATGAGCAGCTCGTTCCTGGCTATTACATCAGCCCGCTGGTATCACAAGTAGCAGATTGTTTGGTTCAAAAACAATCTGGTCATTACAACTCAAAAGTGGAAGAAGCTATAATCTACCTAAATTGATAAGCCTACCTGTCCTATGCCACGTCAACATCCACGTAGGACAAACTCCAACGGCTAGAAGTACAGTCAGCAGTCAACGGTCAAAAGAGCATTTAATGCTTACTGCAAAAGCTGCAAAGACTTCCAACGGCTATAATTCAAATAGGCCTATATATACTTCAAGCCTTCTTCAGAAATGGTGTTCGTGATTTCATGATATTGCCCAGAAAAAGCTACAACGCTACAAGATTCTCTCCAGTTTTCCATTGATTTATTCAACACTAGATATAGATTATATACATCCTTGAGTGTTGTAAATTAGAGAGAGATCACCATTATTCTGAAGATAAACCCGCTAGAACTTACATTAAGTTTTGAGCCTACAAAGCCCATAGTTCTAGTTTCCTCCATAGCCAAAAGCTCGGAGGAAGAACGATTATAAAACCGAACCCAGATCTCGTACTCGACGAGTTTAAACAAGAGAGTTGTAATCTCGTACTCAACGAGGATAAATAAGCGAGTTTTGGCTCGTACTCAACGAGGATAAATAAGCGAGGGATCCAAGGTTAAGGGATTCATCGATCTAGCTTTGATCGATCGTGGACGTAGGGGGTTTCCCGAACCACGTTAAATATTGTGTGTTCTTTTATATTTTGCATTGCATTACTTTGATTCTGTGTTTATCAACAGCTCGCTGTGCATTTGAATCAACTTCTTAAAGAACACTCGGTATAAACAAAACATATTTTCTAAGTGTAAGAGCAACCAACATTCACTAAGCTTCCGCACACTATCTGTACTTGGACAGATTGTCTGGTAAGCTCCAGCTAGCTGCCAGTCCATCTGTTCCTCAACAGATTACTCACTCTGAGTTGAGAACTTACTTGAGCAGCTGGATATCTCTTTACATTAGAGGAGATCGATCTGCTACACCAAGCGAGCTGTTATGGAATAAACAGCGAGCTATCTCAACATGCTGTTCTAACAGCCAAACGTGAAAAGTTGGATTGTGGTGTATTCCCCCCCCCCCATACACCACACCTGCTCTCCCGGGACCCAACACTTATACTTGAATTTTGAACAAGAAAACCTAAAAAGTTTGAATTGGTGTATTCCCCCCCCCCCCCATACACCAATCTAGCTCTTTCGGGACCAACAATATGCTTAATCTTCCTTAAATATTAGGAAGAGAAATTGAAGAGCACGTAGTAAAATACGTTGTTGAAAAGATGTTATGTTATAACATAAAGAAGTGATGTAATAACATAGATATGATAAGTGATTAATATAATGTTAAGATAGAAGGATGCAATAGCCGAAGAACTTATAGTTATAATAGTTGGTAATCAAATAAGTTATAAGAAGAAGAACGAAATTATGAAGTGATGATTCCATAGAAAAGAGTATGGTTTTCTTATTCTTAATTATATTTTATTAATGTAAGGTCCAGCTGAGAAGGGAAAAGAAGTAAAGAAAGAGGGAGACGAAGCCCTGGATTATATTGATTAAATCATTCAGGTGGGCTTTCGAACTAAAGAATTAATTGTGTATTGATATGTTGTTATGTTTAAAAAGGTTTGACTTGCCTGTTTTGAGCATGTTGCATTTTACCTATCTACAAGAGAATTACGATATCGGCCCTATGCCGGACGAGCTGCCGATAAGGGTTTGTGTACACATTGGACCGTGAGTCAGCGAGCGGGTTGGCCGGTCAGGGTGTTTGAGAGGGAGGCCTACCTCTCAGCACATGCGTGTAGATATGGTATTACAGATTTGAGATAATTGTCTGCAGACACATGACATGCATATTCAATTTTTATTGTTTTTGAGAAAGAAAAGATATATGTTTTAAGAAGCGTATGCATGTTATTTCTTAAAAACCCTGTATATGCTAAAGTTGGCAAGTCAACAATATAGCTCTAAGAGCAAGTTTTAAATGTTTTTGGCATGCACTGAGTGCTTTATGTACTCATGCCCTGCATGTATTTCTAAACGTGCAGGTTGGGCTGGGAGATGGCAATGGAGATGAACACTGTAGTTTACTTTTGGATATGTAAATATTGAGAGGGACTTATGGTTATACTGTTAAACCTTGTTGAAAACATACTTTGTAAGCCCTGAGTTATATGTCGTCATACATATAGCTCATCCATTCTCTCCGTTGTGGAACTCTGTTTTCTGTTTGTTGTTAATCTGAATGTTTGGTACCATTATGTTTTGTTAGCTTATGAAATCCTTGTTGGTATGTTTCCTTTGTGAATCATCGTGTTCAACCATTTATCCTCATTGTCTAAGTTTTGTCTTTGGTAAATTGAAACCCAAGTTCATAATTTGTCCGAGTTTTATTTTCGCTAGAAACAGGGCAGCACGTTGGAACCCCTTTTTCGTTCGTTATATCTGTCCAAATTCTTTCAAAATTTGTACCATTTCAAATATATTCTCGATACCTTTCGAACGGTTCCTTCGAATGTCAATTCGGAGTCCGGATGAGTAAGTTATGATCCTTTGAAGTTAGGTTGTCAAACCTGCCCTGAGAATTTCTGCGAAAATTCGATTCAATTTATCCCTGAGATTCACTTTCATTTTCAAGAGCTTCTTAGTTAACCGAGTCATGGTCTAATTACTTAACTAAGATAGGGTTAAGAAATTGGGCTGTGACACGAATGCCTTCTCATCAAGGATATTTGTTAGCAACCTTTTTGATGATTGTAGAAATGATTATTTATATGTTTTGATGATGCGAAACCATAATGTTCTGTTTAACTTTGTGTGAATAAATGATTATATAATGCTTAGATGTTTAAGTGTTTTAATAGTTTGAAGATCGACACAACATTAATGAACATATCGAGTTAACGCTCTGCAAGAGATCGATCTGTATTTCATGTTCTGTCTAGTTAGTGTTAGAATTAACAGTTTGATCTAAGTGTAAAGACATATCGAATATAATCAAATCATGTCCGTAAGAGATCATCTGTGTTGCTAGTAACAGGTTAGCTGCGATGTAATGACAGGTTGATAATATAACAACCTGTAGCTTGACCTTATTATTTGTAGTAGGTTGATCAAAATGTAAAAATAGATTGATGTAGCAATCAATTATAGGGGTGGGTAAATATACCGAAAATTCGGTATACCGATCATACCGTACCGTAATTAATGGTAAACCATCTTTTTCACACCGTACTGAAAATTTTCGGTATTGGTATCAGTATGCGTTTTGGTCATATCGCAATATACCGAACTATATGGAAACTTCGGTACATATGGTATATTTGGTAAATAACATATGTTTGGTATATACTGAAAGTTCAATATACCGGTATATACTGATATTTATCAAAATTTTATATATTTTTATTTTTTAATATTAATCTTACATTAATTTTATTTTATAGTTGACTAAAATTATAATTTAAATATAACCTTAATTTATTATATTAATAACATACAATATATTGTAGTATTATTTAAGAAAAATATTATAAATATAATATTATAAAATTTATTTTTTAATCTTTTAGTCGTGATTATAATAAATATACTAACAATATAATAATTATATATATTTTATCTAATAGTGTTGCAAATTTATTTTATATTTGTTAAATATATCTATAATATAAATATCAATATTTCATAAACATTTTTATTCTCTATCATAATTTTACAATTAGAGTATAATATATTAATATATAAATAGTATATTATATTTAGTTAAAACTTATATAAGCATTGGTTAAAGTGTATAACATATAAATATATGAAATATTAATTGTTTATTATAACATGTGATGACACTTAACACATTCACTACAAAAAAAAGGGCGCCACAGGCGACAGAATATTCCGTCGTTAGCCCTGAAAATCCGTCCGTGAGGCCTAACGATGGACCATGTCCGTCAATATTTGGTTCGTTGGTAACCCTTCTGACGACGGAATATAGAGTCCGTCATTAGCTAACGACTGATAGTAACCGTTGTTACTAACGATGGAATACAAATTTCGTCGTCAGTTTCCCACGATGGCCATCGACGGCGCTGGAGGGTTAACGACAGACTGTAAATCCATCGTTAGCGTTTGACCGTTGACCTAACGACGGATTCACAGTCCGTCGTTAGTTTTAATTTTTTTTATTATTTTTTGTTTTTGTAATATCGGTAATCTATAATCTGTCACAACAAACAATACAGATATAATAGAACATTCAACGATAATTTAAAATCCACCAAATCGATTGAAATTCAAAGTGGAATATAACCAAAGATGTTATAACTATTCAAATAAAACCTATAGTATGAATGTAGCAACCATACAAATATGTTTATCAAATACATGATAAGAGTATAGGAATCAGAATCGGGAAAACTTGGAGGGGGAAATGGGGGAAATGAGGGACAACCAGCTTCTCCCTGCCGCTGAGATTGCATCTACTGCATCATCTGAGTGTACTGAAACTGCACGAGTGCCATCTGGTCAGCCAATCTCCTCTGCTCAGCAATGTACTCCTGGCGCTCACGATCCTGCTCCTCGACTCGGCGCCGCAGGTCCTCAACCTCACTCCTGGTGGCTCGTGACGTGGACGATGATCCACCGAACCTAGAGGTTCTCAACGCTTTCACTGCGCCTCCCGTACTGAACAACCTCTTCTTCTTTTCTGGGGTGCCAAGAATCTCCAAGTATAGCTCGTTGGTGTCCACCGCATCGTGATCCCCCTCAGGCAGCTGGGGCCATTCCGCGTCAGCACGGGCAAACACCTCAGTCTGCATCTAAACGAGAAATGAACATTTGTTAATAACATATTATAAAGGTTGAAATTATAAACTATATATATTACTTTGAAATTAAGACTTACCGCTATCGCCTCCGATTTCGCATCGGTGTACGTCCCGTATTTGTACCGATGCTCATCGAGAAAGGCTTGAACATGCAGTTTATCGGACGTACTCCCCTCTCAGCAGCTTATGCATGAAATACCAATCGGGTTGTGTTATTGAAACATGTGTATATGAATTAAAACTATAAAACATTATTGAAATTATGATTTGAAATTACATTTTTCTCAGCTTGTTGCATGATGGACTTCGACCCTTTCCTATGTTTGATAGGACCAGTCCCCGGTCCCTGAGGCTCAGACATCTGGTTGTGCCTCGCTGACTGGGATTTAGCGATAACATCATCCCGAGACCAGTAAGCGAGCCAACCCGCCCAGACGTCATCAAATCCACCATCCCGGCTTTCCACCTCTCGGTGGGGGGATCATTCTTCCTCCTCTTTATCCCGCAGATATAATCCTTATATCTCTTCCGGCACTTATCGTACCACAACTTTCGAATCTTGGCATTGAGAGCCGGTTCCCAAGTAAATTTTTTCTAGCATCAAAAATGTATGTTAAAAATTGTAGTTAACTTCAATATATAGTTATAAGTCATAATTTAGAATGAATTTGAAAGTTTTAGAAAATTTTCGAACCTTAAACTCCTCCCAGTATCTCTGCTTCACGTCCTCAGGCGTCAGCTTTCAATATAAAGGGAAGTAGTACATCTTCTTATATGCAACTGGTTTACTTCCTTGAATTCCTATCTTTGTATCGATTTTCATTGCAAAACTTGCAATTCACAAGATTGGAATCTGCTTCCCAATAGATCATACAATGATTCCTACATGAATCTATCTTTTCTACAAGTAAACCCATTGCATGTAGCAATTTTTGTGTGTTGTAGTAGTTTATGAGTACTTTGTGATGATCTGAAAATGCTTCATTTAATAAAACACACATTTTATTAAAATATTTTTGTGGCATTCCAGAATGGGCCTTCAAAGTCATCAGGCGAGCCACAAAAGACAACTGAGTGTGGTTCTTACACCCATGGTATAACTCTTTATCAACAGCATTCAACAACTTGTACAACAATCTTGCTGTAGCATTTGGATCTTCTTCGACATCTGAGTTGTTAAAACTTGGACCCCCGAGATCATGAAGCATCTCATGGTATGTCCCGTAATCTTCTTCAGGTTCTACATCTGCATTGACACGTGTTTCTTGAACATCTAAAGGTATTTCAGTTTCCCCATGAAATTTCCAGATCTCGTAACCCACCCCGTGTGAAACCTTTTCTAGCAAGATGTAGTTGTACAACATTTGTACTTCTAAACCATATATTCCTACACTTCACACACGGACACTTAATTTTTTCTCCATCCATGTACTGGTGCTGACTACCTGCAAATCTTAAGAACTCTTCAAGCCCAAAAAGAAATTGTGGATTAAATCCTTCATTCGGAAGTAACCGCAAGTACATCTAATCTCAACTCATTTTTATAACCCTGATTATTAATAAGTATTGACATGATAAAATAAAGATTAATTAGTTATGGAGAGAGCTCGCAAGACTATATTAGTAGTCTATTAAATTATAAATTTAAAGGATGATTGCACATGTGTAACGGAGACTAAGGAAAATAATTGAGTGACAATGAAAGGAGAGTGCTTTATGAGAGTTGAATTATTTGGAGTTGAATAGAAGGCAAGGTTATTAGTGAGATATTAAATTACAAAGTTAAGGTTTTGTAAGTCATTGATTTGCAGTTATGAATTATAAGTTGATGCCTAGATTGTTTGATCCTACGCATTTGGAGATCACGAGTATTTGAGTCATTTGGGTCATTAATTTGGAGATCACGAGCATTGGGTCATTTGGGTTGCAGATAGAATCAAGATTTTTATATGCTATTATTTCAACTATTCTAGCTAATTGCATCCAATATAACGAGTCATGTAATGTCATCAAATCATCCCAACATGCAAGTCATATATCATCAAAACATCACAACACATGCATCTCATCAAAACATCCCAACATAATCGAAATAGAATGAGTTCGTATAATATTATACATATTGGGAGAAGATCCTTATGACGTAATCAAAATCTATCCCAAATGGAGAAGATCCTTAAGAAATTAATTACGTCTATCCCAATGTCATATATATACGCAAATCGTTATACTAAATTACCAAAATTAAATAATTTAAAACAATAATTTAAACTAAATTAAATTAACAACATAAATAATTAATTAAATTTATAACTAATTAAGAAATTAGACATAAGTTAAATATAAACAAAGTATTCAATTATTAAAATAATTTAAAACAATAATTTAAACTAAATTAAATTAACAACATAAACAATTAATTAAATTTATAACTAATTAATAAATTAGACATAAATTAAATATAAACAGAGTATTCAATTATTAAATGCAACAATTATTAATCTAAATTAGTCTAAATTGTTCAATTATTACATGCAACAATTAATTATTAATCAAAATCAAGATAATTGATAATCCTAAACAATTTTACCTAAACAATTATTAATCTAATTTAATATAAATAATTTTAAACAAGTTGACCTAAAAAAAAATTATTAATTCAACAATTGTTATTTTAATGAACTAAATTACATCTAATTAACCTACATTACATCTAATCTAAATTATTATAATTAACAATTAAACAATTAATTTAAATTATTCAAATCTAATTAGTATAATTAACTAATCTAATTAACTATTTAACATAACATAATTAAATAAAAAAAAAATTAAATTATGGAGTATTACTTTATACCTTTCATCGGAAGAAATGGCGGCGCCGGAGCGGCAAAAGGTGGCTTCGATAGGCAGTCGGGAGGGCTGAACGTGGGTAGAGGGCGGCGGCAGCAGTCGGGCAGGAGGCTGGAGGGAGGGCAAGAGGCGGAGGGACGACGCGGAGGCGGCTGGGGGCGGATGACAGTGCATAGAGGTGGAGGGGAGGGTGGTGGGCGTCGCAGGCACGACGGGGAGGCGGTAGTTGTCCTCTCTGGCGAGAATGCGCCCACAAGTTAGAGAAATAGCGAGATAGAGAGAAGGGGGAAGGGAAATCGAATCAATAGACTTACTCGGGGTTTCTTTGGCCGGTGAGAGCTTGGAATCACCGGTAAAAGCTTGGAATCGCCGGAGAAGAAGGTTGGGAGGCGGTGGTGTTTTGTTTTCGTAAAATGGGGATGAAATCCGATTTAAAATGGACGACAGAATTAACGATGGAAAAGTCCGTCGTCCAGTTATAAAATAAATAAAAAATCAAATTAATTATGTTAACGACGGATTGACGACGAAATTTTCTAACGACGGACTTGTCTATCGTTAGGTCCGTCGTTAGTATTCGTGCCAACTTGTGCGCTAAAAAATTAGTCGCCAGTCCGTTGTCCAGTCTGTCGTCAGCCATTTCGTGGTGATTCCGTCGCCTGTTTAATATTTTTTTGTAGTGATTATTGAAGAAAAATATTTTTGGTGTTTGCTTGAGCAATTGTTTTGTGATCGTAATTATATATCAATAAGATAAATATAACTTATAATTTTAATTTCAAATGAATCAAATAATTTTGATTTGATTCAACATATGTGCTCGAATAGTCGTATTTATATTCGATATTTAATAATTTTAATTAAAAAGATTTTTTATAATTCGATTAATATTGAAATACAAATTATAGTTTATGATATTCAATTCCATATTCATAAATATTCGATTATATATATATATATGTATGAATATAGGGAATAGATCATATACAAAGCATCTATTCAAAGGAAGCAATCATAGCCTTTAATTTTATATAATCAACAATTAGGATTTAAACATTAAATCTGATTTTTTAATTCAATAAAATATACCATAAATATAATTTTAAGGACAATGTTGTAATTTGATGATGATAGAGAAAATCATCTAGAAATTTTTAACGGTTATGTAAGGGGAGAGAATAATAATACTTATAGTTATGGTTACCTATTTTTATGATAGAGATAAATGTCAGTTACCATAAATTAAGGATATCATTATATCTATCCTATGATGCACGGGTTCTCCAAAAATCACTACATTGCAGTATCGGATACACGACGGGTGCGGGTGCGGGTGCGATTCGCGTGGGGTGCGCACCGGATACGCCACATGGTGTATCCTAAAAGAAAATAAAATAAAAAATGTGGATTCGCGTATCGGGTGCGTGAATCTAAAAAATGGGGTGCATTTGAGGTTACTTTTTAAGAATTTTATATTTTGGGGGCTTTTTTGCAAAATAACAAAATTTGAATTAGAAGTGAATCTAATCTCAAACTTGCGTATCCTCTCAAATTCAATTCTTTCTTTCTTATCTTTTGGAGAACGATTGAAAAAAAAAGAAGAAAAAATTCACAGCGAATTGACGCTCTACTCTTGCCTCTTGATTTCTCTGTTCTTTCTACCTTCATCTGTCATCTTTGGCTCTGACGAACTTCAGTTCGAGATAGCTGCTGCTCTTATCTCCGACCCCGACGCAACTTCGATTTGGCAGAGCTGCGTGACTTGCCTGTACGTTCTCTATTCTCTCATCTATTTGGATTCTCTGTTCTATGATATTCAGTTTGAACTTTATGATATTTAGCTTCAATAGAGAATAAGGTTAAATCATGTCATTAGAAAATAGGGTTTCTCTGTTCTCTGATATTCTCTGTTATCTTCTTTTATGTTAAAGTCTTCTTATAATAGACATTTTTGTTTCTATGTATTTTTAACTTCATGATGATAACAATTTTTAATTAATTTTATATAGGAATTTTTCTAAATGTCTTCTTCAAATTCTATTAATGATGAAGAAGATACAAGTGGTCATGCTATAGATATGAACGAGAGTAGTGTCAATTGGCCATTGTGGAGATATGTAGTGAAGCAAACGAAACTTGGTAAAGGGGGTGGAAATTCAAAATTTAAGTGTGTGTTGCAAAAATGTGTATACTGGGTCTTACTCGAGGTTGAAGAATCACTTATTGAAAAATCCATCAAAGGGAATTGCCATATGTTCAAAAGTCACCACAGCCGACATGCTTGAGATGTCAAAAATTGAAGAACATGCAGCTAGTATAAGAGAAGCCGTTAAAACGAAAGATGTTCCTTTACCTCGTTCTGAAAATACGGGGTCTTTTTCTGAAACCATGAGTGATGTGGAGCCCCAATCTTTTAGGTTAGAAGGTTATAATCCAAGTAAAAAGAGGAAAAATGTTGATGGTCCTCTAGGAAAAGCTTTTAATGTGCAAGCTCGAGAGATATTAGATGGTGAGATTGCGAGGATGCTTTATTCAGCTGGACTTCCTTTTAACCTTGCTAAGAATCCACACTTCATCAAGTTCTTCAGTTTAGCTGCCAATAACAATGTTTCAGGTTATGCCCCTCCAAGTTATAATGCATTAAGAACAAAATTACTGCAAAAAGAGTGGTTAAACATTCAAACTTTGCTTGAAACTACTAAATGCACATGGAAGTCAAAAGGGGTGACAATAGTGTGTGATGGTTGGACAGATCCTCAAAGAAGACCTCTAATTAATTTCATGGCTATAAATGAGGGTGGGCCAATGTTTATACGCTCAGTAAACTGTCAAGGTGAGTATAAAGATAAAAATTTTATTGCTAGTTTGATCAAGGATGTCATAACAGAAGTTGGTGTTCGTAATGTTGTTCAAGTTATTACAGACAATGCTCCGGTTTGTAAAGCGGCTGGAATGTTAGTTGAACAAGCATATCCTAGTGTATTTTGGACTCCTTATGTTGTGCATACATTGAATCTTGCTTTGAAAAATATTTGTGCCGCAAAAAATATGGAGTCAAATGAAACCACATATGTGGAATGCCATTGGATTAGTGAGATTGCTACTAATGTTGTTATGATTAGGAATTTTATAATGAATCATTCCATGAGACTTGCCATGTTTACTGAGTTTTCCAAACTCAAACTACTTGTGGTTGCTGAAACTCGATTTGCTTCGATGATTATCATGATGAAAAGGTTTAGAGATGTAAAAAGTCAGTTGCAATCCATGGTGATAAGTGAACAATGGTGTATGTATCGTGAGGATAATATGGAGAAGGCTAGAATTGTGAAAGAGAAATTGTTAGATGATGGTTGGTGGGATTCCGTTGATTATATTCTTTGTTTTACTGAGCCGATTTACTCTATGTTAAGAAGTTGTGATACAGATAAGCCTTGTCTTCACTTAGTTTATGGGATGTGGGATACTATGATAGTTGAAGTGAAGCGAGTGATCTTTGAACATGAGAACAAGACCGACTTAGATGAATCTAGCTTTTGGAATGTTGTATTGGCAGTGTTGGAAGACAGGTGGAGTAAAAGCAACACTCCTTTACATTGTTTGGCTCATTCGTTGAATCCAAGGTAATTCTTTTATATATTTAGTTTTCTGTATTTTGAACACAACTAATATTTTAATTGTAACAGGTGTACCACAGATGAATGGAGTAAAGAGCATCAATATATTACTAAACCTGACCATGATCCAGATGTTGTTAAGATGAGAAAGAATTGTATCAAACGTCTTTTTCCTGATGCAGAAACACGAATAGCCGTCATATTGGAGTTTGCCAATTTTTTTGGATGCTTTGAAGAGTTTGGTGATGAGGATTCTATACGAGATAGATCGAAGTTGGATCCTTTGAAATGGTGGGTAGCTTATGGTATTAGTGCACCACATCTTCAACATTATGCCGTGAGATTACTTGGTCAGGTTTCCTCATCCTCTTGCTGTGAAAGGAATTGGAGTACTTATTCTTTCATTCACTCTACAAAGAGAAATCAAATAACTCCAGAACGTGCCGAAGATTTGGTCTATGTACATAGCAATCTTCGTTTGCTATCGAGAAAAGCTCCACAATACATGAAAGGAGAATCCAAGATGTGGGATGTGGCAGGAGATGCATTTGATTCTATGGATGATATTGGAATACTTGGAGTTGCTAATTTATCTCTTGGTGAACCTGAACTTGAGTCTGTTTTGTTTGGTGATGAAGGAGAAGTACCAGGCAATTCTTAAGAGTTAGATTCTTAGAGTTAGATGTGTCATGTGTACATTGTAATACCCCGTACTTTAATTCGAAAGAATTATCAAGTTTTAATATTAATTAGGGTATCATATCCGTAGGATTGTAATTTTTCGTTGATGAATTTCAAATACGAAAAATTTATTTATCAATGAGTTTAACGTTAATTGTGACGTGCTCGAATTTCTATTCAATTATTGATAAATCCCTAATTGATTTATTATTTTGGAATTTTGAATTATTCAAATAGCAAATTGAGTATTATTATTATTATTATTATTACATGCTATTAACATTAATATGATACATCTCCTATTTGTTTATTTAGAGCCCAATTAGATTAATAAAATCCAATTAGATAAAATAGAAAGCCCAATGAGATTAAAAGTATCATTTATGGAATGAAAGGTCCAATAAGGAAAAAATAGCCCAAATACAATTATAATACATTCCTACAATGATACACAATTACATTCTATATTTACACTACTACCTTTATACATGACAACATTCTATGATTGCAAAATAAAATTTAAATCAAGAGGAGTCATGCTCCTCCACGTCGCTTTCTACCCTACCACACATATCCTTCAATCTCCTACCAACTTCAAGTTTTATCCACCATTCAAACAATTCCATCGACATCATCATCTATCTTTATAGATATATTTTCCTTCCACTTTTTGGTTGTCTTGTGCCCTGCAAGTGAAGAACGCATAGGAGAGGAAGAGAGGCAGTAGCAACAACACATTCCTAATCCATCTTCTTCCACATTTCACCTTCACTTTCAAGTATGTTTCGTATTCTAAGTTACTTAACTCTTTACCGATTTGAAGCTTTCATTTCAGTATTGGTTTCACATAAAATAGTTATGTTGTTCTTCCTTAATTCACAACTTAGTATACTTCACCTATAAGAATTTAGTTTCCTATTACGTGTGTTAGAACAATAGAAATATATATAGCAAATCATACACCCTTCTCCACTTACCCCACATTCTATAATCTGTAATTTTAGGTCTCAAGTCAAATAACTCAACAAACTATAATCAAGATTTCACAACCAGTATAACCTAAGTTATTATCTCATAATTCATCAAACATCAATAAGTTCACAACATTTCGACCAAAATCCGAATATTCAAATTATAGGAATGAAATTCGGGTGAGAGTCACCTCGTATTGTTGTGAAGGGCTGATTTCAACCCGAGATCGAGCTCGAACGGGGCAACGACTACTACTGGTGTCGATGACGGGGCATGAACGCGGGAGAGATTACCGATGCTGCTGTCTCGGTCAAAAATTCGCGAAGAGGGCTGCCATGTTGCTGTTCGAGGCAAACCGGCTGCAAACAGAGCCTTCGACTTCACTGCACGGCTGCATCGTCGCTTCATTTCGTAAAACGGAGACCCTAATGCCATTGTCGTGGCTTCGAACGAGGGCAGGGGGTGAACCGACGGAAGGTGTGAAACTTGAAAATAAAGATTGGGACTTTTCCCAAAATCGAACCCTTTACTCAATTAGATAAGAACGAGCACGAACCTCGTTGGAAAATTGGCCGGAAATTGAAGCTTTGGCAGGAGAGAAAAATCAAGGGAGAAGAAAATGTGTATATGTGTGTGTGCGTGTTCTCTGTGAAAAGAGAAAGGAGATGGGAGGAGAATTCTTGTTTCTCATAAATGGGTTTGGGGAGGGTGATTTTTATTTCATTTTTAGGTTATTAATTTAGTTTTTTTTTATATAAATCTGAATATAATTAGAAAAGGGGTTGGGCCGGGTCGATTAATGGGTCGGGCCCTATTCAATTAAATTAGTTGGGCCTATAAATTTATGGACCATGGTGAAAAATATTTCTTAGCCCAAACCATTACAAAATAATTATTGGGCTAGTCTAGATTTAATTAATACTAATGGACTATTATTATTGAATAATTGTGTCTTTGGGCCTAATTAATTTGGACCTTGATTTATTGATAATTAATTGAAGATTAATTATTTAATTAAATTATAATTATTGATGATTAATAATTAAGGTTAATAATTAATTAAGAGTAATTAATTATTAAATGTGAAATCTTTAGTAATAATAATTATATTACTTAATTAATTTAGTGAATCTAAATTAATTCAAATCGAGACATGAATCTTTTCTAAGGGTCTCAAATTACGAGCACTTATCGAAAATTCCGATTCTTATGTCGGATTTAATTGTCTCTATTATATTAATTGCAAGCAAGCAATTAATTATTTATCGAATTAGTAAACGTTTATTTCATTTGAACGAAACTAAAGTTTTCGGAGAAAACCTTAAAGCTTCTTAGTGATTTAGTAGATCGGATATGAAACCCTAAAGCCTATAAAATCATTATGTCTCGAGTTAATGGAGATATTCTAAGAACTCAATGATTCTAAATGTAACTCGTTACCTGAAGGTCCATCGAGGGAGTGGTAACCAAAGAACGAGAAGGAGAATCAGGTTTACCAGCAAATACCGGTTTTCCAGGTGGGTTTACTATACGAACTATATTTTTGCTTTATTAAAGCATGTTGCGAAAATGTGAAATGATTGACATGCATAAAATTCTTTGTGTTTTGTGTGTGATTCCTATCTATGTTGAGCCATGTTTGCGAACTGGTCAACTTGTGAATAACGATCGGATCTTGAGCCATGTGTAGGTCAAGGTTAGTGTACACATGGGGAGTGTGATCGTGAGTCATTACGGACCGGTCCACATAGGACTGTGTGTCAGTATTGACCGATCCGGTGGCACCCATTGGTCAACGTCTGGGGGAGTGGAACCATAGCTCACCAGGGTTGTTACCATTTTTAACGTCTGGGGAAGCAGTAACTTTGCTCACAGCGTTGTTATCATTGATTAAGTCTGGTGGAGCGGGAACATTGCTCACCAGCATTTGTTACAGATATGGATGAGACACATGGAAAAGAGAGTGATCACTCCAACTTTTGGTAAAATCAAATGATGTTTTGTGTTCACAGGTTATTTCAAGATACTCGTGTTACACTGTGATAATGTATGATCAATAACTATTTGTTTTCGGCATAACCCACAGAGTACATCAAGTACTCAGCCCTGCTTGTATTTCCAAACACTTGCAGGTTGAGCGATGGGGTGGTGGCGGTGGTGCTGAGTGGAGATTTCTTATATGATAAGTATTCAGAGATAATACATATCTTCATATATGTGTTAAGTTTTCACTATTCCGCTGCATTTCTTTGTCCTTTGTTGATTTTTGGCTATCTGGTTTGTCTTCCAAAAACCAGAATCTTCGAATTGTACTTTAGTACTTCATTACACTTCTTTATCATTTTGAACCTTTCGTGAATGTTATTAACTCCTTTTTGGATTGAGCTTTTGGGCTATAAAGTTTCCTCCAAATCTATGACAATATCCATTTGTTCAGTATTACTCTTCAGTTACCATTATTGTTCCTGTTATTTCCATTTCTTTTCCGGTTCTTCCTTCAATTCACAGTCACGCTCCGATTGATCTGTCCTTTGGAAATTGGGGCTGTGACATACATATTTTGTCTTTTTACTGAATCTTGAATACTAGGTAGTCAAGTAATTAAACATTCGATATGGATGTTAGTTATTTTAACTGAATCTTTTATTTTTGGTTAGTTTGCATATTTAATTCATATATTTTACAGGTTATATATATATATATAATAAAATATTGAAAAAATATATACGTATCCTCGACGAATCGTACCCTATAATTTTTAAAAATCCGTATCCACGCACCCAGTACCTGCACTCCCGCACCCGTGCAACATAGTATCTATCATTTTGACAGCTATATTCATTAATTTTGTATTTATGTTCAATAAATTTTATTATTTTTCATGGTATGTTTGCATGAACATAGTGTATATATAAATTAGACATGAGATTGTTATATATATATATATATATATATATATATATATATATATGCATTTATAATGTTATTGTTTGCATTGTAATTTTGTATAGTTTGCACATTAACTTTATTTATAATTTTATATGTGTTAATCAAATGTTATTTGTTTTATGGTGTAATATAATAATAAACGTACATATATTTGGATTGACATAATGTATATTTGCATTTAGTTATTGAAGTGAATGAATTATTTATATATAGTAGATAAGAAATAGTTATATGATATCCGTTTACTTGGATCGTAACATATTATAATTTGCATCACATGTGAACTGAATTTGCATCGCCACAACTAGACGCTTGGGCGAATTTTCAAAATATGAAACTTAAAGATTAGACTTTGGAAGTAATTGAGGGAAAAACGGATTGTAGTTATTGTGTATTGTAATTAATGTGATGAAAATCTAAATTAGTGGGAAAGATTGTGTTTTTAATGTAATACCCCGATAATTAAAAACCCGAATAAAAGAAAAAAAAATTTATGAATAAACGAGGGATTCAACATCCGTTGAAAGTTTAAAGACTCGTATTAAAGAATAGAACTCCTAATGTGAGTTAAAAGTCATTTCAGAAATTTCTGAAATTAATTATTGCGTTGCATAAATGATTTTAGTTCAATGCAGTAATTTCAAAAGTTTTTTTTCAAATCCAAGACTAAAGCTTAAGAATTTTGATACTTTAACAGGATACAAATTATTCACTTAGAATATGTTATACCAAAGTAGTAGTATATTGATATACTATATAGATGTATATTACTTGTATTGATAAAGTGATGATACATGAAAGATATTATTGATTTATTAGACAATTGATAAATTAATTCAACATGCTACAAAGAAGATATTAATGTTGAAAAGATGATTATACAATGATTTAAATACATATATATCTCATATAAAAGCTTGGATATAATTATTCAACAGCATTTTTAAATACTATATATAATTAATATAGAGATGCAGGCCTATAGACAAAAAAATTGAAATTATGGGAGGAGATAACAAATCTTCGAAAAAGGATTTTCACAGATCTTGCTGACACACGAGATTAAAATCTGAAAATAAATTTCATCTATTACAAATCCAAACTATGTATATATATATATAGAAACAAAGAATAAAGAAATAAATAGAGTTGCTGGAGAGAGTTTGTCGATTGAAGGCAGAAGCAAAAGCACTTAAGTCTCCCAACTTGTAATAAAAGATAACAATGGACAGAGGGAGTATGAGTGATGCAGACTAAATATATATATGTATAAGCATTTGTTATGTCATACAAACTGCAATAATACAATAAGAATAGTATACTAAAGGCTACACGTTTCCAAAGGACAGACCACTGCTCACCCATGCCACCTTTACAGCTCCTTCTCACCTTTACAGCTCTTTTCCCACATTAATATATACCTGCACATGGAGAATAATCATAAATTAATGTCTCAAAAGGCAAGAAGTGCAGCGGTACACAGTTAATAAAGCAGTCTACTCTAAGAAACCTACTCATTTTCCCTATTTATATAGTATAGAACTCCTTCAAACTCACACCATAACAAATCAGTTTCACTTAGAAGAACTCTGCCCAGTTCACTCCATCAACGAAGCATCCAAACCATTCAATCCCTAAGGTGTAAGGTAATCAATCCATGCTTTAAGATTTACCTTATAGACTTAGTTTAAAACATTTGCATACACTTATATTTCAGATTTGCAGAACATAAGATAACAAGTATATACATCCAGATTTCAGAAAAACACACACATATATATATATATATATGTATTCAGATTTACAGAAATATAGAACAATAATTGCATTTCAGAAGCATCGTTCTATATATATATATATTTCAGAATTTCAGAACATAGGAATTATACTTAGACTTTCAGATTCAAAATATAGAAAGAACTTGGAAATAAGTTCAGATTTCAGAACAATAAAACAACTGAAACTCTAGTTCAAGCATTTTCAGTTTACAAATGAGAATCACACAAAGCTGAAATCATATTCAGAACAAGAATATCATACTCTGTGTTATAGTTTAAAAGTTTCTAAGTGTACCTAATTTCAGAATTTAGCTAACTTTAAACTAGAACCATTCTCTTAAAGAATTCAGAATATCAAACCATATGTAGCATTTCTTTATCAGGATCCGAATATTTATTTTAGTCTATAGAACATAACCTATAACTATGATACAAATTAATGACCAAGTGCAGTGCTTAGAAATTAAATTCAGATTTGCAGAGTATAGAACATCAATTACATTCAGAATTTAGAACATATACATACTCTTATATTTCAGATTGTAGAAACTATATTTATGCTCTCATAACTTTAGAACACATGTACATATATCCATATTCAGACTCAGAACAAGATCAACACCAAAATATATCACGCAGTCAGAATAAGAACAAATCAGATTTTGGGAACTCATATTTGAACTAGACTTCTACCAAAGAACATACATTAAAACAGAACCCCAACTCTACTTAGAATATTAAAGAAGACAATTTAGAAAGAAATAGGAGCATTACATAATTCATAAACTGAAAAATATAAAAGAGTACAGATGTCACGCCCCGTTCTCCGCCCTTATGGCGAAGTCCAGACACGCGACTATAAAACCATTTATTTAAATAAAGGATAAAAGGAAAATTATGGACTTAACCGAACGAAAGGATATTTTATAACTGAGTCTTAGTTCATAACAAGAATTTAACTCTGAATTGACACACTCGTCAAACAAAACAATGGAACCTCTTGCAGCGGAATATGTAGGATCGCATAATAAAATCCTACGTGTGTGAAGACACGTAGAACCCCCAAGAGTTAACACTAATTGAGTTCGACAAAACCATCGCTGAGCACTCCTCCTTGACATCACAGCTCAACCTGCACATTTATAAATACATGCAGGGCTGGGTACAAAAGTACTCAGTAGACACATGCCAAAATCGCACACATACAAATATAATTGTCAACGCCGTAAGAGTGACACGTAGGGGTTTTCTTTAAAAGCACCTACGTTCACTAAATCATTTTGTGAAACCTTTTCTTTGACTGTACAGTCTCATTTTCTTTAGTATTCAAGCCATATCTGCACTTTAACTTATGGTACCGAGAAGGTGGCCACCTTCTACGGACACCGAACCGGCCAACCCGCTAAGATGACTCACGGTCCACTGTAACCGGTCAACATCTACGTCGACTCCCGGTTATTTACTTGTGTACACTAGTTCGAGTGGGGATGCTTACCCACTGGAACCCGAATTCGATTTCATTTATTTAGATCCTTTAACTTCTTCCAGATAGGCATTGATACAAAACATAAATCATTTTCGGCAAGACAATGCTTGAAACATATTTGCAAAATCTCTTCGAAATAAAATAACATAAATGCATATGAGCACACGTATTTTATAGAGTTAGAAAAGCCTACTTGGATAACTTTGGATTGCACTTGCTTTGGTCTCGAAACGCGAAACCGGTCTCTCGTACGAACCTTTTAGAAAAACTCGTATAAATTAAAATGCCCTTCGTGCATTTGGAACCTTTAATCGTAAGAATATATATATTCTTGGTTTTCGTTTCGACTCGTTAATCGAGGTATTGATACTTAAGTTCAATATTACTTATAAGGTGTTGAATCCTCGATTCAATTTATTCCGGTAATTGCCTTTAAGTGCAATAAGTGTATTAACACTTAATGAAATAATTAATTCTTGATAATTAATTATTCATTTAAGTTCTAATCCTTTAAGATAACCTTAGAATATTAATTTCTCAAATAATATCCTTATAATGAGAGACATAGATTCCCTTAACTTAGATCCCAATTACTAAATAAATTGGATCTCCTTGATTTAATACTTAGGCTTTAATTATCTAAATTAATAGCTCTAAATATTAACACTTAGTATATATACTATCCCTTCTTCCATTATTAATATTTCTAATTTATTGAACTTCATCTTAATTAAAAGAACAAACTTAATTTAATTAAGCCTCATCTTATTAAAATCCTTAAACTAGTCCATATAAATTAATCAAGGGAACTCACTAATTAATTAAATTAGTTTAAGTATTAATTAACTTAGGATTAATAACTGGGCCCACTCTAATTATTTTCGACCCATAAGATTTCTAAATTTCGGCCCAAATGATTTAATTCCCTTAAGCCCAATGGATTTATTAGACTGGGCCCATAACTTAGCCCATTGCGAATTTAATTCTCGGCCCAGGGAAATATTTATTTAGGCCCATAAACTCTGTTTCATTAGGCCCATAACAACATAAATTCCCAACCCAAACTTTAGTCTCACCCGGCCCGTTATTTGTCTGAACCGGCCCATCATTGAGCCCATATACTAAATTTTAAATTTATACCTAAGTTGAAGACAAATCCCCACTCTCTCTTCAGCCGCTCACCACCCCACTCTCCAGAAGCTTCCTTCGCTCTCCCCAATCTCTCCCACTCTGTTTCTTCCTTTCCGTTTCTCTCTTTCGAGATGACACTCACCGAAGCCCTCCTTGCCGGCTACCTCAGGGTAAGTCCCTCTTTCTCTCACCCTCTTCCTCCTCTTCCTTCACTATTTCTGTAATTTATGTGTTTCAGATTCTGCCTAATTTCTTGTTTAATTTTCCTCTGTTTTCTCCCTCGACTCTCTACGCATCGAGCTCTCTCTCTCAGCCTGGTAAGTCTCTCTCTGTATTTACTCTTTATTCACTTATCTCTCAATTTCCCTTCCCTTACAGTGTGCTCGATTTCTGAGTTTTCTAGAAGTAAAATGGTTGTTTTGATTCATAGATTTCAAATTTTGAATTTTTAGAACCCTAAACCTTTACTACAGGTTTAAATTTTCAGTTTCTGTGAAAATTCTTGGGTGCATGTTCTTCTTCCTTCAGATTTTTATTAATAACACCAAGCTTTAAATTTTTCATTTTGGGCTTGGCCTTCCTTACTGATTACTGTATTTCTTTCGAATTTGGCTAGGGAAGTGACGAAGATGACTTCTATTCTTGGATGGGGATTGTTCAGTGGTGGGGCTTGGTTTTTGGATTTGGCAACTGCCGTAGGAGTTTACACTTCCTCTTATGGTAAAATTCTTAACTAATCTTCCTTACTACATCTTCTTTTCCTACCACATGCTTTCTTTAATCACTATCTTACTCTATTTCTCCTAGGAATGATTTTGTGGTGCGGCGGTTATAGGGATGTAACCTGGCTGCGTAAATTTCGAATTTTGAACAGCAGCTAAGTCTGCTTCCTTTCTTTATTTATCTTGTTGTGCTTTGGCTATGATTTTACTGAATGTTAAATTCTCCGTCTTAAGATTCTAGTTTTAATCTTTCAATCTCTGAATATCTATCCTCTGTTCTGGATAAAATGCTTATGGGTTGCTGTTCAGACTATGAACATATATATTAAGTTCAGTTTATGGCCCTTAAATTGGCGTTTAAAACATAAATAAAGACTGGACTTTGTAAACTACTTGATTTTCTGAAATATGAGAGTATGTATATGTCTTAAAATCTGAAAAAAAAAGAAACTGTACAGTTGGTACTCTCTTTTAGGTATAGAAAATGGTTCAAAGCTTACATTTCTATCTACTTTATCTTATAAGTCTAGTGTTTGCTAAACCTGAATTCAGAATCCTTTTTAACTTCTCATTATTATTTGGTTAACTATATAGATATATGTTCTGAAAACATGAACTTAACTGGGCAAAATACTGATTTGTTTTGTTACAGTCTATGTCTTGAAGTTATATGCTTTCTTTGTTATCATAAGAGGTTTTAAGGGATGAGGGTAGTTACCTTGACTTTAACTCCTTCTCTTTGAATGAAGTTGTGGATTTCCTGAATATTTGATTCCGCTACTTCTCTTATATAAAACTGAGAGGTGAAAGATGTTGGGTGATAAAGAGTTCTAGGGCAGCCCCTTACCCTCTTTATATAGTTTTGTTGCTATTGTTTTGTAGGGGATGGAGGGAGTATGGGTGGAAGACTTCTCTTACCTCACTCAACCGTGTTACAGTCTCCTTACACTGTTTTCTTTCCTTCTCTGCAGCAGCATGGCTGCTTTAGATTTTTTTTTTTCCTTACACAGACACTACAGCAGACCTATAGGTTGATCTATAGATTTTACTTACAGCCATGTGGCTATGTTATTACTTTTAGATTTTTATTTTGCTTTCTGACCTGCAGCCATACTGCCTTATCACTTTCCTGACACTTATAGCTAGTTTTCTTTCTTTCCTTATTTCACATGCTGCTGCCAGCTAGCTTTAGACTTAGTTATTTCATATAGCTTTGGTATTAGCCAACTATGTACCAACACCTGTATATATATATATATATCAACTCAAGTGTTCTACTTTATTGTCTTTTCTTACTTTATCACTAGGTATATGTATGTACTTATGTCCCTACTTGAGTATTATCTAACTTTATTCCATAATAATATTTTTACAGATTTATAGCATGTATTTTAAAGTCTTATGCCTGTGGTTTCTTTTCTACACTGCAGCAGCATGGCTGCTTATATTTCTTTCCTTCTTACTTGCTATGTTCTTATCTTCAGTTTACTTAGTGTATAGGCTTTGTAGTTGTTTCCTCTATCTTAACGCTTAAGATTTGCTAGCTAGTCTAATAGATCCTATGGCTATTATTTGTAGGTAATGAAAGGGAAGCATGGAGCAGAGCAATGAAGTCTTCTCTTATCCTCACTCAACCAAGACTTCTGCAGCCCCCCTGCTGCCACTGCCATGCTTTATGTTTCCTCCTTTTTCTTCTTTCCTTTTTGTATGATTATGACTTACACTTTATAGAAATATCTTCTTTTCTTATGTTACATGCTGCTGCTGCAGCTTTATGTATTAGGCTTAGGTCTTTGTTTATGCTTTCTAATATACACCATGCTGCCCAAACATCTCTATGTAATTATTTCAATGTAAGAGTTCTACTTTCTTAGCTTTCCTTAATTTATATATCTATATTCTCATACTTGAGTGATATCCTCTTCCTTATTCTTCCCACTATATCTAGTTGATAGGTCCTAATACATATATGTATACTATGCGTGTGTGGTTCATTTCTTGCACCCATCAATTTCCAAACATCATATATATATATATATTATACTTATACGTGTAATTTGATTAATTATGGAGATAGAATTTTTTTAACTACACCAATTAATTTGTATGCACTCTATGCATATCATTTTTTTTATAGTTCTCTAATTGTAACATAGACCTATACTTGTATATCCCAAAGTATAAAACTTATACTTTAATACTAATATTTCTTGAGATATAATTCAAGAATTCTTTAATTATTTCTTATTTTAAACTAAAACTCTTCTTCAATTATATAAACTCTCATTAATTAACTAAAATTTTCAATATGCAAATAATATTCGCGTTCGAATATCATTTATTTCGGAACTTAAAAAGACGGGGTATTACAACAGAGTTAGAATTTTAAGATAAGGTAAGAATTTCCATAACCTAATTAAGAATAAAGCTAGAACTTTAAGAAAAGGAGACGGAAGATAAGTGTTACCTTGAGCTGCTGCTGGCAACATTCTTCGGTCCAGAAACTAGCAACCGGGAGAAGAAGAGAATCAAATAGATAGGGTTAGGGAGATTGTAAAATTGTAGAAAACAATTAGAATATTACATGCAGAATTCAAAATCGAGAGGGAGAAAGAACTGAAAATTATTAGGACTAGGTTTCAAACCATAATCAAAATAGGGGATGTGTAATTTCAGGAATTTAAAAGTTCAGTGAAGCTAGAAAAAGGGTGAGAGGAAGAAGGAATTTACCTTGGGGTCGCCGGCAAGGGATGTGCTCCGGTGAGGTTACTTCAGAAACAGCGAGGGAGTAGATGGAAAGCAGAGAGAGCAGTCGAGAGATAGAGAGGGGTGAGAAACCGAGGGAAGCAGATGAAGAACGGAGGTGGTGTCGACGGCTGCGTCGATGGAGAGGCATAGAACGGCGAGATTGAGAGCAGAGGAGCAGGAATGGTGTGTCTGTGAATGAGAGAAACAGAAAGTGAGACGAGGAGGGGAAATAATGATTGAGGAAGGGTTGACTAGGTCTAGGTTGTGTTAGTATTGGGTTAGAAATAAGATGGGCCAAGTGATGGGCTTTAGTTAATTATGGAGTGGGCCGAAGGAATATTATGAATGGGCCATATTAATTCGAGAATTGGGCTGAAGAGTTGGGCCGAAAATTTAATAAGGAGTTGGGCTCTACTTTATTAATGGACTGAAATTATCAAATGGGCCGGTTTTAAATTTAACTATGGGTTGTAGAGAAATAATTAAACGGGCCTAGTACATTTTCAGAATGGACCTATCTAAAGTTATTAGTGTGGGCTCAGTTTAATATGAAGAATGGGTTTATGAATTTAAATTTTGGTTCAAGGTATAGATAAATTGGGTTGGATATGAATTGATAGATTAAGCCCAAATGATTAGACTATCTTGGAATATATTTAAGAGATGAAATTAGTAATATTATTTCAATCTTAATAAATCCTTAAAGAATAGTAATTAAAATTAATATTACCTATAAGAGTTTAGCATTATAGCTTGAGATTAAATTATGTTGAATAATTACAGTACCCATTATTAAATTAATTGGGCAAAGCAGGTGAAATATTAAAGGATTTAATAAATCAAATAGTGCTTTACAATCCTACAAAAATAGTATAGAAATTTATGAGTACTCGAATATTAGTCGAGTAAGAAATTAGAATAATTAATGAAATAATAGAATAATATTTCATTTTAAATAAATGAAATGAATTATATACTCACAAGGAGTATCTTCCTCTTAATTACGATTAAGGTTACGGAAGAAGGAAATACTAAACGGGAAAGAATTCAGATCCTATCAAAGGAAGTGATTCAGGTAGGCTTTCTTATACTAAAAGAAAATATGCGTGTTTATCCGCATTTATGTTATTTCTTTTCAAATAGCTTTTGAATTGAAATGGATTTTTCAAGTATTGTCTTGCCATAAATATTTTATGTTTTGTATGATACATATCTGCTATGATTACGAAATCGAATTCGGGTTCCAGTGGGTTAGCGTCTTCACTCGAACTAGTGTACACAATGGACTGTGAGTCAGCGAAAGGTTGACCGGTCAAGTGTCCGTGGAAGGTGGCCACCTTCCCGACACACAGAAATTACAGATATGATTGATTACCCTAGAACTTAGACTGGCCAGTCGAATTTTAAGAATCACAAAAGGATTTAGTGAACATAGGTTCTTTAGAAACAAAACCCCTATGTTTCACTTGCAATGGCATGACAATTATATATGTATGAGTGCGATTTCGGCATGTGTCTACTGAGTACTTTTGTACTCAGCCCTGCATGTATTTATAAATGTGCAGGTTGAGCTGTGATGTCAAGGAGGAGTGCTCAGCGATGGTTTTGTCGAACTCAATTAGTGTTAACTCTTGGGGGTTCTACGTGTCTTCATACACGTAGGATTTTATTATGCGATCCTACATATTCCGCTGCTAGACCTTTATGTAATAAGTCCGAAATTAAACTCCTAATGTAGTTATGTAATATTTTGAGCTTATGACTCTGACTTCCCGAATTTACGGGATGAA
The DNA here is from genome assembly GCA_026898415.1 of Leonotis leonurus. NCBI lineage: Eukaryota > Viridiplantae > Streptophyta > Magnoliopsida > Lamiales > Lamiaceae > Leonotis > Leonotis leonurus. Next base: position 773,944 of record JAPKLX010000093.1, read on the forward strand.
TCTTAACTTTACGATATGAAGGGAATATCCATTGTCTTACCCTCGTTGTTTATTCCTTTCCTTGGTCATGTTCCCGACATTACTAGAATTAGTAGAAAGCGGGCGTGACATTTAAAGATATGAAATCCCTTAATTCTCTCACAACATGTATTCACATTACGAATATACCCCTGTTGCATTGTCAGATCACAATACAAACGACAGTTTTTCATTTATATTATTTATAATTCAAATAAATATTATCCATTGGATCGAAAAATTGACGATTTGGATCATTTTCTATTTTTTATTGTTTCATTGCTTTGTACTGTAACCGCCCCATATATATATATATATATATTCTAATAGGAAATAAGAAATGATATCAACTATACTTTTAGTAGATCAACGGTTATGATCTACTTGGATTTATTGATTTTTAAATACATTAAAATATTTCATAAATATTATGATGACATTTATGTAATTATATCATGAAAGAGAAAATCATATCTTTCAATAATTATGGTTTTATGGGATGAGATATAAAATATTTATCTCATGCTGAATATGAAGATCTCGCTTCCGCAGCACGACCACAATCCATTAGTGAAATACAGTAGACTGGAGAGCATTACCCTTCCGCTTCCCCTGCCGTCATCTGCTCCTACGCCGCCACCGATCTCACAGTGAAAACTATTATTGCAAGATTTCTTACTCCGATTCGTTAGATTCACCAAGAAATCGATACCCTCAATTACAATTATCGATTTGGAGGTTATCTTTATGAGCAATTTCCTCAATCCCGAATTGGTGGTCACCTTCATCAATTCAAGATCGTAAATGTCGTAATTGAGGAAATTAGCCATGGCGGTGATCTCCGGAATTGGATGCAGCGCCAACTTTATATCCATTGATATAGCTCGCGATCTCCTCCAACTCCACCCGTCGCTATCCTCCTCCCCAACAAGCATTGCGACGCCGCCGACTCCAAGTACAGAGACGAGATATGTGGATTGCATTTTGTAAAATATTATTTGCAAGATTGACTGTTGCTGCAATCATTTGCATAGTCATATACGTGTAAATTGCAATGTTATTTCATATTTTTACCATTTAATAATATTATGTTGCACCACACATACATGTGAATTGCATTGACATATACATGTAAATTGTATTGTCATTTAGATTAGAATGAAATATTTCAGTACGAACCAATTTATAATTTTTTTTACAGATTACAACGCATCAATAAATATAACGTAATGAGAATGAAAATGGCGTAAATCGGTATTGCGTGTGGTGGAGTGATTTCCGGTTGCGTTTTCTAATTAAATTCATGTAATTCGAAATTAGGAGAAATTTTCAAATATTTTTGAAAGATTATGTTATCTCATAAATTTCTTGAACAACCAAAAAAATTAAATGGTAGTACAATATATATATATATATATATCTAATGCAAATTATATAACTATATAATGCAATATTGCATATATATATCTAATGAAAATTACATGAAAATACAATGCAACAATAAAAAAAGGCGATTGAGGAAAGTTTTTCTCTTTCCTATCGTAGTTCCATAATTTATTGCAATCAAATCAATTTGAATATTACCTCAGAAACCGCCAACTATGATATGGACGAATTTATCTCTATTGCATTGTGTTTTCACAATGCAACATGCTAAAATACCTATTTTTTGAAAATTAAGGATTTAATCTCAACCATTAAATCTATTGTAATAGACGCATCAGATCCATTCATATTTTTTCTTTTACCATTTATCCTCTTTTTATCTTGGACCCACCCACATACACATAAATATATATAAGGGAGAGTTCAAATGAGAAATCTATAGTAACTTAGTAACTCATCTAATCCATACATTTATTTTAATCAATGACATAGATATATGGATATGTTTTAATGTTTGTTTCAACTAAAAGGTTATTAATGTCATTTGCATACTCTTGTAACTTACGTTTTATTAAACAACATTCATTCCATTAATTATTAATATATTAAATTCACCATAATCAATTTATGGACATAACAAATTAAAAACTCAAACCCATTTTATTAGATATTTTGTTCTTTTGATTATAGCAAATGATTTTTGAAATGTCACTCACATAATTTGTAAGGTGTTTCTTCTAATATCATTAAAACTATGTAAATAAAAAGTATATATTATATTACTTATTTGATTTATATTTAAGCAAATCTAATAAGTAACTTAAGCAACTAACTTCAATAAAATAAGCAATTCTAAATAATACTTTAAGCAAATAAAAATTATCTAGAACTTAACTTAAGCAAATACACTACCGCTCAAAAGTAAATAAAAAGGATTACATCTAATATAAGGTTTATTTCAATAAGTAAATTATTGTAATTATAATAAAAATGTAACTAGTGAATTTTAGCAATCACGTTTGATTTAAAAATCATAAAAATATATATACAATTAAAAAGCAAAAGTAATTATCATGCAAAGCAAATACATTGAATTTAGTAAGCAAATAGATTGAATTTGATAAGCAAATATGATATCCCATATTAATTTAATATAAAAGAACATAAAAATAATTTTAATTGTTTTGGTTCAATAATTTAATATTTTGAGCATGTTAGCAAATGAATTCATTCTATTTAACAAATACATTTAAATTATTTGGCTACATAATTTGTGATGCAAATAAACTTGCTAAATATCTACATTATACAAGCATATACATATACTCACTAAAACAAACAAATTAAATTAAATAAGCAATTGAACTTAATATATATACGTAAACAAATTGAATTTTTTTGGTTCCATAATTCAATTTATTAAGCACAAAGTATATTATTGTTTGTTTTCATAATTTAGTTTACTAAGCAAATGAACTTAATTATTTTGTTCCTAAATTGTCGCCTAGTTATGTTTAGAAAGATTGTAACTTTTATGACATTTTCTGTAAATAGCTTAATTTTGCACTTTTACTTATATACTCTCAATAGTTTATTTTAGGATGTTTTCGATTCATATAATTATAATAAACTTCATTACATATAAACCATTAATCTTATTCAATGGATGGTTTATAATAGTTCCTAAGTTACTATCTAAGGTTTGTTTTCATAAGAACCTACCCCTATATATATATATATATATATATATCTATAGGGAGTGGTTCAGGTAAAAAGAGACTTTAAGGTATAAAATAGGAAATAATCTCAGCCGTTGATTTGGATGATCGGACGGATATGATTAAATCTAATCTACTTAAAAAGGCGGTGCATTCCATCGCTTTGAACGATGTACGAAGGATATTTTAGTAATTTAAAAAATGACTTTGTTTTCATAATAGTACATTTTTAAGGAAATTATACCATAACCGTCGGTTTTCCTCTATTAGAGGAGAGTCAGTTACCATATTTATGAGATACGTGAATTTACTACGAATTTAACATGTATTTACGAATTTGACACAAATTTAACACATATTCATCAATTAGAGGAGATTCAGTTACATTGTTGCATTACGAAATTGGACAATGTGCATTGAACCAGTATATAGTTGTGCATTACTTCAGTTACATTGTTGCATTGATAGTTATGTTTGTTGCATTGTTGGTATATTATCATTGTTGCATTACGGAAATGAACAATTTGCATTGAACCAGTATATAGTTTTGCATTAATTCAGTTACATTGTTGCATTGATAATTATTTTGTTTCATTGTTGGTATATTATCATTGTTGCATTATGGAATTGAACAATATGCATTGAACCAGACTACAATTATGCATTACTCATCCACTAATGGATCTACTGCCCCTGCTCCCAAATCAGATTTCCCCAAGCCACTACCATCGGAGAATGGTCTCACCAACACGCACAACGGCATAGATAATTATCAATGCAACAATGCGTGTTATTTCCATTTCAATTTGGCCCCAAATCCCTTATTTCCGCCTCTCTTCTTTCTCTAAACTCTCTCCTAATAATTCTATTAATCACAAACCAACATCTGCATCTGAACTACTCATGGAGTCTCCGTCGCATTACTCATCCGCCGCCTGGCATGTGCTCGGCCTCTTGCTCAGCCGTGGCCGCCCCGTCCCTCCATCCGAGATTGCTTACTCTCTTCGTTCTACTTCGGATTTCGTACGCCTCCACTGCTAAATCCCTAATTCTCCCCTCCTACTTGCAGAAGGCGACGTCGTCAAGTTCTCGCAAATGGCAGTTGCCGCTCTCGTCCAATTCTTCACCAATATCACGTAAAGCCATTTTTGAAATTACTAAAATATCCTTCGTGCATCGTTCAAAGCGATGGAATGCACCGTCTTTTTATGATTTTAAAATTGAATCATATGCGTTCGATCATCCAAATCAATGGATAGGATTATTTCATATTTCCTACTTTAAAATCCTTTTGTATATGATCTATATCATATATATATATATATATAACTGAATTGAATATTTAAATCGAATACCTTCAAATATCATTATTAAATAAGAATCAAACTGAAATATATTTTAAATTTTCTATGAGTTTAGTAGATATATTTTAATTATTATTTATTAATGTTTAAGTGTGTTTATTACGAAAAATAGATTAAATTATTAATTAATCAGACAAAATTATAGTAATTTAAAAAATTGATAAGAAAATTTGAAGATAAGTCCACATAAGATTAAAATAAATTTTGCAAATATATATTGTTCATATATTGATAATCTATTTCTTAATATTATTTACATCATTAATATTTTTCAAATTATTTTAATCAAGTTATGTAATTGTTAATATCTATTAATATTAATATAATTCATAATATGAATAAATTTATTTATAATTTATGCACTTATTTTTATGTTAATAAGTAATTATTAGTATAAAATAAAATTAAAAAAAGGAAAAAAAAAGTTTATTCATAATTTTTCGGTATGAAATGCGGTATTTTCGATATATCATAACGAAATTCGGCATATTAGCATACCAAAATTTGGTATGGTATATCAAAAAATCTGTACGGTATCGGTATCAAAAATTTTCAATACCAAATTTTTGGCATACCAATACCGGTATACATTCATAGGATTAACAAGACTTTCTAGACTTAGGATTTCAACATCAACGTTAATAGCACATCATCCAACACAGAAGGCAGCATACAATAGCCAACATAGCAGACCACCAGAAACATACAAGTAGAGCAGGCTAGTGGATAGATCGAGGTGACCAGACGACCTAATAAAGTGCTAACCAAGAGGAGCAAATGACCTTCCAAGAGAGCAGATCATCAGGAGACAACTCAAAACAAAAATAAAAAGATGACTTGATCTGTGTTCCCGGTGAATTGATCAACATGGATTGAAGGAAGCTAACGATTTGTCTAAATAGATAACAATCCATATGTCATGTGGCACGTCAGATGACACATAGGACAAACTCCAAAGACTAGAAGTATAGTCAACATCCAACAGTCATATCTGCTATCAATGCAATCATTAAATGCTGCAACGACTAGTTTTGAAATGCTATGCCTATAAATACTTCTATCCCTTCTTCATAATTGGTGGACACGAGAAAACCAGAAAAGAGCCATAACATTGATAGATTTTTTCCATAGAGTTTTATTCAACACTAGATTAGAACTTTTATATATATATATATATATATATATATATATGGAGTGATTCAGGTATAAAGTGAAATTAAAGTAGGAAATAGGAAATGATCTCAGCCATTGATTTGGATGATCGGACGGATATGATTAAATCTGATCTACTTAAAAAGGCGGTGCATTCCATCGCTTTGAACGATGCACGAAGGATATTTTAGTAATTTGAAGTGGGCGGTTATCAATCATCCCCTATACGCGTTCAAAATACAATGCATTTAATAGTTAAATACAATGCATAACTCAATTACATTTTCAAAATGCATTTTATAGTTACAAACAATGCATTTAACAGTTAAAAACAATGCATTTAACAATTAAATTACTGATTTGCCCTTAATTACTATAAAAAATGGATTATTTCGTGCCAAAAATGAAAAAACTCGGTCAAGATCTCAACCGTTGGATTAGAATGATTAATGGCCCAGATTATTTCCTATTTCCTACTTTAAAATCCTTTTGTATATGATCTATATCCTATATATATATATATAGGGTAAGGTTCAGGTAAAAAGTGGCTTTTGAGGATAAAATAGGAAGTGATCATGTCCATTTATTTTCATAGATCCAACGGCTGATATGAATCCCATTAAATTCGAAATTAACCCTTCTGGACGCGTTGCATTGTTAAACAACAATGCAACGAGGGTAAATCTATGCATTAATAGATTGACGATTTATGAATTATATTCAAATTTATTTTCATCCCATTAATTACGGAAACCGACTATAGTAAGTTACCTAAAAAATCTCAACTTCACCGGTTTTGGTGGATTTTAAATTGATATGGATCCATAAATTACGTAACTGCAATAAAGAAAGAGAAAAATGTCGTTTGTTTATTGTTGCATTGTATAGTCACATATTATGCATTAAACATATATGTAGTGTTGCACTGTATAGTTACGTAATTTACATTATACATATATATATATATATATATTATACTACCATTTAATTTTGATAGTTGGAGAAATTTATGGAATAACATAAGCTTCCAAAATAATTGAAAATCTCTCTAATTTTGAATTACAAGAATTTTAATTGGTAAACGCAACCGGAAACTAGTCCACCGCATGCAATACTGATTTACGCCAATTTCATTCCAATTAAACGTCTAATGCATTATATTATATTTATTGATGCATTGCAGTCTGTACAAATTATAAATTGGATGTGACTGAATGACAAAACAATTTACATATATATGTCAATGCAATTTACATGAATGTGTGGTGCAACATAATATTATTAAATGGTACAAAGATAAAATAACATTGCAATTTACATGTATATGACAATGCAATCCACGTGTATATGTGGTGCAACGTAAAGAACAACAATCTATTTTGCAATAATCTTTAGCGGACGATGCAAAGCCGCCGCTGCCGCTCCCGCCACCTCCTTGCTCCGCAGCTCCGTCGCCCTCCCGATATTCCTCAACATCATTCAAATCTCCACGGTGCAGAAATGTAATGGCCGTAAAAATTTTCCTAACTTATCGTGTATTAGAAATCGCGATAATAAAAATTTCGTTGTAATATTTATAAACGTCGATTTACTAATTGATTTTAGTAACTATTGTTTCGTATGCCTTATAGTCCTTGTGTAATAATAGACTTTGTGCAAGCTCGTTCGATAATGAGGTCATTAAGAAGACGAACATAAAATAAATTATTTCGGTGCGCAGTCGATAGTTTAAGTTCGACGAAATAATTAAAGTACTTAGAAGAGCTTTAATTTTTAGTAGTGTAGTTATGTATCGTAGAAAGGTTCATAAATTAGAATTTACAAAGGAATGATGTATAAGAGGGTTTATAGTATAGCTTACTATTAACCAATGGATTAGATTATTACTAGCGAAGATGTGTACTTATAAAATCAGTACACCAATGTTTCGTTAATTACATACTTAGTAGTGTATAGTTAGAATTAGCATGTTAAATATTGATATTGAGGAGAATGGTATTATTTGAATTAATGAGATAAGATATAGATTCAAATGTTGATTTCTCACTTTGGGTAAATGCATGTACATAATTTCCACTTAGAGGTGTACAGTTAGTTGAACTATCGTGAGATATATATATATATATATA